>CM030367.1:199253852-199817511 GCA_017893485.1 Hemerocallis citrina
TGAATACTCTATTCTGAATATCAAAACAAACGGACCCTTAGTGATTGATTTATGTTTGAAGTAAAAAAATGATGTATGTTTCGCATTAGCCGAAATATTTAAACAAGGATTGTTTACTGTTTAGTAGTAAAGAAAGGAAGAAGAGTGTTGATTTGGCCCGTTCATAGCGATAGCAACGACAGATATCCATGCAATCAAGACTTTAATAGAGGGCTGGGTCCCCCACCTTTAGCTGAAAAATCTTGGCTGTATTTGGTTCGTTGTTTTAAAAATTCATTTTAAATATAGTTTTGAATTTTTTTTTTTTTTTATAAAGTTGTTTTTTTAAATTTTCGAAAACAGAGTATTGTTTGATAAATTTTTTTTATAAAATAGTTTTTTTAAAATTAAAATATAAAAGGCATTGGGTAAACTATATACAGTATGTATGTATATATATAATCCGTATTTATGTATATACATAAATACTCTATATTGTATACTATTATATATAATGTATGTATGAGTTTGGTTGTATGTATATAGAGTATGTATACTCTGATACATACATGCTGTATACATATACATACATACACATTGATACATACATACTGATATAATAATATAAAATAATTTATTATAATAAATATATTTAATAATATACATAATTATAATAATATATATGTAATAATAATATATTAAAATTTTATATAACAATTTATTATAATAATAATATATAATTATAATAATAATATATTATAATAATAGTATATATAAAATAGTATATATGAAATAATAATAATAATAATAATAATAATAATAATAATAATAATAATAATAATAATACTAATAATAATAATAATAATAATAATAATTATTATTATTATTATAATATATATGTAACAATAATATATTATAATTACATATATAGAAATATATTATAATAATAATATATTATATAATAATATATATAATAATATATAATAGTAATTTTTAATAATAATATAATAATAATAATAGTATATATAAAATATTTTATATGAAATAATAATATATTATAATAATAGTATATAATAATAATAATAATAATAATAATAATAATAATATATACATACATACTGTATACATACTGTATACATATATACATATACATATATAAATACAGTATGTTGGTTGGGAAATGAAAAAAAAAACTTATCTCAGAAAATCAGTTTTTTCATTTTTCAAAAACTCATTTTAAACATTGGTTTTGATTGTGAATTTTTAAAATGAGTTTTCGAAAAAATTGTATCCAAACAAAATTACCCTATGTTTTGATTTTAAAAACTGAAACTGTTTTTAAGACCCGATCCAAACGCAAGCAATTTCGGATCATATGGACATAGGTTAAAAGAATTTTTCTGTGTTTTTTTAATAATTTTTATAAAAAAAATCACAAAAACAACATTTTACAAGGGTTTTTCCAATTTAACTCAATTATTCATTGTACATGACTTTAGTTCACTTTATTTTATGTTATTTTGTTGGAACTTTGAGCACACTAATAATGAAAAAAATTAGTAAACTCACTCCACTTTTTGCAAGTTTGCACATAACCCACCCCCTAAGCAGTTAAAATTGGCAAAAATAAGCGATTAATACTAATCAGACCTAAGACGGTTAAATTTCTAGTGATTTATAATATTTATATTGGTAGCTGTTTTATCGGGAATAATTGCCAATTAAGTTGGTAATCGGTCCATTATTGCTTGATTATCCGATTAAATCAGATAAAAACGTTAGTGTTAAACCCAACCCGACCGACCCAATCCGAACATGTAACAAACACCATAATTTATAGATCTAAGGGCTAGGGCTAGGGCTAGCTATGACTTCATCTCCACCTTACCTTCATATCCAGTCACACCCCTCCTGGGCCTCCTCCTACCTCTTAACCTCCCATCCCCAAACCCTAACAACCTCCAAGTGGCGACAACAACAGCTGCGACAAAAAAAGAAAAGAAAAAGAAAAAGATAACTGCAGTAGTGGCAGCCCAGCCCGATGCCAATCTCTCGACGTTACCACCTCCAACATAACCCGATAGGCCCCCTATCATCCGTCGGTACCTGGCTATCCGTTTCTCCTTTTTATTTATTTCTTAGTTATTCATTATTTCAACATGAATAGAGTATATATACGAATGGTTGTTAATGGTTGGATATTTGAAAGTTCATATTATTGATTAAACTATGATGGAAATTTTATGTTCTTGATTGATGAATTTTATTGCAGTTGAAACTTGATGTTAATTTGTTAAGTTCTTAAGGATGTTTTTTTGTTCATAGTAGTAGTAGTAGTAATAGTTTTCTTAGGTATATGTTAATATTTGATAATATCATAATAGTTTTATGTTACTATGTACTAAGCAGTTAAAATTATAAATGTTTATATATATTTAATTATTTTTTGATGTGTGACATTAATATAAATATGTAGATGTGTGTAAATGTGACATCAAATATGAATTATGAATATGAAGATGGGTGTGGACTTTTTATTATTTATTTATAAGTAATCTTTCCCCCCCCCCCCCCCCCCCCCCCCCCCCCCCCTCCTCTTTTGGGCTTAATAACGGTTGAAAAGGTCCATAACCCATTTTCCCATTAACTTAACCCCATCCGTTAAGTTAGAATTGTTGAGTTACTTTTCTACCTCTACGCTTTCATACTTAAATATCTTCTTCTTTCTCCCATTTCTCCATTCACAAACTAGAAGAGAAGATGCGTTGGCTCCAGAAGTTCTCAACTCCTTGCTAGCTCTTATAATGGTCATGAGAAGATTAATTTGTAGTTCTGCCAATATTCAAACTTGAAGAGTTGAAATGTGATTTTGTAGTAATTTGTTATATGGCCTATACTAGGTAGATGGTAACAAATTATGGCAAATTTGACGGAAAAATACAATGGGTAATTCACTGATGATTTCTTTTACTGGGAACCGAAATAATTTAGGCCCACTCATCCCATCTCTTCACATATTTCTCTATACCTACGATGTATTTCACTTGCTGCCTCCAGTATCCTGTCACGAATCTCTAAGACATTCAATCTTGGCTCTAATAGGAAGAGAATAATTTCATAAACTATATATCTTTACATCCGATAGAAACGGATGAATCCACTTGCAATTTCTTGAAAATTTCTTCCCATAAATTTTAGTACTTGGTAATTGAGTATGAGATTTTTTTAAATATGCAAAAAACAATGTTGAAGCTCTCTTCATAAAATGAGTGTCTTGATCCTTACTCTAATACAGTTACAACAAAATACATGTCGATCAGGTTTGATCTTCAGCTTTCTTATAATTTACAGCCTAATGATGAGCCTCTTCATAATAGTATTATCCAAATAACGATAAAAAAACATGTCACAGTACATGTCTGAAGCCCCATGAATAAAGTCCATGCAGGTACAAACAACTCTCTAGTTCTAGAGATATTGATGGGTTTGTACTTTTCGAAGTCAAGACCTCCAATAATATATTTTGTTAAGCTTTATGCCTATACAAAGCTCTTCATGTCCGACGAGACTTAATGGGGAATCCTTCTTCAAACCTTCCTCCGGCTGCACGAATAATGATGAAAATTCATATGCAGAGAAATGAGCAACTTAATGCAGACAGTATTTCAGAACAATGCAAAAAAATATGAACAACATTCGCATCTTGATAAATACAAAGTACAACACCGAACAAGACAACATATATATATATATATATATATATATATATATATATATATATATATATATATATATATATATATATATATATATATATATATTCTGTGGGGATATTATTATCTTGTGATTTTTTATTCTCTAATTACACTCATGTCTTCAAGCACGCAGAACTTTCTACTTACAAAAATATATAATAGCTCTCTCTCTCTCTCTCTCTCTCTCTCCAGAGCTGAAATAGAGTTTTCTATGCAATTATGAAGCCAGTATTTTGAAACTTTTTGTGACAGAATACTTCAAGACCGACTTCGATTCATTCCTGATAAATGTTAGAATGTTGAAAATCATTTAGGGTGAACTACTAGCATAGTTAGGATCCAAAAGTTTAGCAATTTTACAATAATTACCTGGCAAGTAATTAAGATCCATATTAGCTTAGCCATAGATGATGAACTCCTGTAAATTGAAGTCAATGTCCTGGCAGGTTTTGTTATAAAGCAAAATTTACATTAAAAAAAAATTCCCTTCTTTTATATAATTTTCTTTTTCATTATGAACTGCAATAAATTTGATAAGCACATAAAATATTTTTGTAGTTTGACATAAGATATATAGTTAACACTAAGAGTTAAATAAAGTGAATTACTGATGCAGTAGTAAAAACAAAATCTTTAGGACAACAGATACTTATGCAATTTTGAATTGATGAACAAAGATGCATATAAAGAAATGGAATAATTTAATGAAAAATAAAAGAGTAGATTAAAACCTGCACATGGATTTTCTTTATCCAGGTAATAATTTTGGAGCTAAAACATCTTCCCCTCTTGTTTGTGAATGAAGAAAAAAGAATGAAGAAAGGGGAGAAGGAAGAAGATATTTAATTATGAAAGGGTAATGGTAGAAAGGTAATTCAATAATTCTAACTTAACGGATGAGGTTAAGTTAACGGAGAAATGAGTTAAATGCACTTTTTCAAACGTTATATGTGCATATTGTATTAGGTCCAAATGTTGGGGGGCCCTTATTTATATGGACAAAAATCAAAATACCCCCCCCCCCCCCCCCCCCCCCCCCCCCCAACGTTTGGCCCGAGTACAAAATGCCCATACAACGTTTGAAAAAGTACACTAAATCCATTTCTCCGTTAACCCCATCCGTTAAGTTATGCTTATTAAATTATTTTTTTACCCTTACCCTTTCATAATCAAATATCTTCTTTCTTTTTCCTTTTTCTTCATACTTTTTTTTTCGAATTTCGATTGATCTGTCGATTGAATAAATCAGAGTTCTCTTTTAAATTTATGGATAAAAATGCAGAACTCATCCTTAAAAATCATCGTGCATTTAATTTACATTTAATTGTTGTAAAAACATGACTTCAAAATAACTTTAGATTGTTGCTAAGAATAATGTAACTATTAACGCCCATTGAACATGTAAATTATACTGTACAAATAATGTATGTCTATTCTGTATTTTTTTTTTATTTTAAGAAAGGTAGAGAAGCCCTACCTCAAAATATATTAAGCTAGTTAAATGTATGTTATTTTTCCAATATAATTGTAAAATGACTTGGCCTCTGCTCATAGCTAGTTAAATGTATTTCACTTCTTGATCAATACGTTTCTAATATAATTGTATTGTAGTAAAATAACTTGTTGTCTTCTATTACTACTATGAATTAACAGTCTTTGTGAGGATAGTTTAAAACTGAAGAGCAGACGATGATAGAATAATTTGATATTATTGGATATTGCATGTGCAATCCTGCTTTGGTATTAATTTCACTTTTTATATTTATTTGCAGAGAATTTCTTAGGTCCAAGGGAGAGGGAAAGATGGTTTTAAAATTAGGTTGTACAACAAATCTTAAGTTCGCACATAGGCGACATATCCCCTATCCTCTGCTTAAATTTATCAAACAAAAAAAATCAAAATAAAAAATTCATTAAATAAGTGAAAACGAGTACAAAAGAGAGGGAAGACGAAGAAAGAGAAAGGACCATCGATTGCAGAGAGAGAAGCGGCAGCACAAGTAGGAGAATAATGAGCTTCATGGCCATGGCAAGGGTTTCTGAGAACTCTGATTTATTCAATCGACAGATCGATCGGGATTTGAAAAAAAAAGGAATGAAGAAAAAGAAAAAAGAAGAGGAGGTTTGATTATGAAAGGGTAAGGATAAAAAAGTAATTTAATAATTATAACTTAACGGATGGGGTTAAGTTAACAGAGAAATGGGTTTATTGTAATTTTTTAAACATTGTATGGGCATTTTGTACTCGGGCCAAATGTTGGGAGGGTACTTTGGCTTTTGCCCTATTTATATTTTGAATGTATTGAGTTTTAATTTATTTTTATTTAATTAGTAACATTAAATTTGATATTTCACGTGTTAATTTGTCTTTTAAAACTTAGATCATCTTGATCGTGTACTTCAGAGAGGATAGTTCATTTTTTCTCCATATATATGCTCCTTCTTCCTTAAGTGACAACCTTTCTTGAAAGGATGCCACAAAATGAAATAATTTGGTCAAAAGTTATTCAAGATTTGGGGAGGAGCTTCGTCATGTGCTATTTGGAGAGGAGGTGTGAGGGTTCAATTTGGAGGAAGAGAATATGATTTCGATTTGGGGTATTTTCCGGGAGATTCGGAGCAAGAGTTTCTAGATTTGGGGGGCTGCGACGAGAGAGAGAGAGAAGAGGGGATTTGGGGGCTACGATGAGAGAGAGAGAAGGAGATAGAAGGAGCTGAAGATAAGGGGATGGGTAGGGAAAATGACCAAAATAGCCCTCCTTGTAAGTGAGATGAGCCGAACGATTGTGAGCCACTGGTTCATGAGCATGATCAAATTGCAGATCCAACGGATGGCGGAGGAGTTCGCTCCTGATTATATCTATATAATAAAACACAAAGAAAGCTATCAAGTGGCTCACATTCAGTCCCTTCAAAATCAAAGGTCCAGATCTAACCTCACAAAACACATTTTTTCTCTCAAAATTTTAAATCCCAAAACCAAAATTTCCCTCCAAAATTAAAAAAACTCATTACTTTATTACTATCTCTCTCTTCTCTCTTCTCTCTTCACTTTTTTATATTTCTCTCTTTCTCTCTCTCCCTATCTCTCTCTCCCATTCTTTTTTTATTTACTTGGAAATTTAGATTTTAAGATTTCAGATTTGTAAATTTTTAGAATTTTTATGTTTTTTTACTGCACATGTTATACTGAAAATATCAAATATCTCTTCAACAGTTAAATTTTATCATTTTTCACACTTAAAGTTCTAAGAAGTTAGATTTTACACCCCATTTATAATTATTTTTTAACATATACTAATGGAAACATGAATTTTATTTACAACTAATTATTGTCATACTATTCAAACTTGAGCTACATAATTGTTGTTTTACTGTTTACAGGGCTTTTCGTGTTTTGTATCGTTTCGAAGACGTGCCGTAGGCACGTGGATACGGGCAAATCTAATATATATAAAGTACTGGTTGAAGACGGGGATGATAGCGGTGTTTGATTCAAGAATGAGATTTGGTAAGGTTTCTTCTACTTTTTTTTTCTTTTTTCTATTGCCTCATGCATACTTGAATAGGAAACACTTGAAAATCTAAAAATCTGGTACTTAATTTTTGGAATTGTGTTTTGCACATCAAGTGTTCGATAAAATGCCTATGTAGCACACAAGATGTTTGTGAAAATGTTTTTGAGAAATTTTGTTTAACTAAATCAATTGTATCTATATGTGGTGTGCGTAATAATTTATGAAATCCTAATTTACTATCCGATTTCATTTTCAATTTCAAATTTGTGTTTTGATCACAAAATTTGAATTTGGGGAAGAGTACGGCATGATTGTGGTGTCGGATCCAATAAATAAATTTAGTAAGGAGGTGTGGTGGGGTAAAAATGGCTTGGGGCCCAACCAGGGCCCAATACAACTCTCACTCAAAAATGATAAAAACAGCGATCTCGTTCGGCTTCGAGCCACTAAAGGGTCGGCGCCGAGCCTCAAGTGCGCCCCCACAGAACTGGTCTCCTCGTGTCCAACGAGCCTCAATGGTCCTCGGCCTCCGATCCGTGACAGCCCCACGGGCCGTCCCCCCATCCTGGCAAGGTATAAGGATGACCTGGCACAGCCTAGGCCCTCCGATTCTCCTAGAGGCACAGGGGACCCATGATCAGCCATGTCAGCTCCCAATACCACCCAGGGTTTTGCCACGTCAGCCCTATACCACTCCTGGTATTGCCACGTCTGCCCTAAACCCCCTGGGCCTTCTGCCACGTCAGGCCCATGGGCTTTCGGATTCAGAACCGGCCCCCAAGCGGATCCAAACCCGGTTGGAATTCTCTATAAATACTAGACCCTCACCCACCTTTTCAAGTAACCAATCTTTTACCACTTAAATTCACTGAGTTATTGCTACTCTCTCACAGAGACTGACTAGATCGTCGGAGGGTCCACCACTGGGATAAACCCCGGTGTTTCAGGACCGTCTGCAGGTACACAAGACCTCGGATCCGAACCCTCTGATCCGAGCCCAGACATCCACCTCATTCCGAGCCTCTCGCAGGTTCCGCCCGGTCAGCCGAGGGTCGTCAGACGAGCAGCTTTCTCCTTCAATACAAATTGAGTCCGAACTCACACCTGGTGCATCCACACGTCTCCCAGAAACAAACCGCATCAGGTTGGCACCGTCTGTGGGAAAACTGCTTCAGAAGCCGACCCGAGCCCGACCATCGAGGGACCTCGACAGCCGAACTCTCATGGCCTCCAAGGGCAAAGGGGTTGCTTCCTCCGTCAGCCGACGGGACTCACCCCCACCAACTGCCAACGCCGGGCCACGCATTTTAAAGCCCAGGGCTCCCCATCAGGGGTCCCAAAGGAGCATCACCCGTCAAGTCCAGCCCGACCTACGGGGGATAATCATCAACCGACAGGCTAGCCGCAGCAGGGGAAGGGCCGTTTCCAACCCGGCCCCGAACCATCCCAGACCTCCGCCCGATGGACGGAGGCCAGCGCTCAGCCGCGTCGGAAGACGACCTTCAGACCGACCAAACAGGATCGAGGGAGCCCCCGTCACTCACAAGGAGTTCCAGGACTTCCGAAGGGAAATTCTTGGAGCTCTCCAACGGACCCCCAGGGAGGAAGGCCCGCGGGATCGGCAAGGTGCTAGGAACCGGAGGCTCTCACCTCCGAACCCTACTCCGAACCGCATCCAGGGTCGGGATCACGAGTCCGAGGGAGCCGCGGATACGCCATTCATCTTGCACTGTATCCACGGGGGGCCAATGGGAGGAGAATCAAATACGTCCCGAAAAACCTTCATCAGAGAGGTGAATGCTGTCCAAGACAACCCCTCGCCCAAACTACAACCGAGACCAGTCTCCTTCTCAGGAAAGGACCTCGAAGGCGTTTGCCTACCCCACTGCGATGCCCTCGTCATTAGCCTCCACATGGCTAGTTGTGAGGTTCGCCGAATCCTCGTCGACAACGGCAGCTCGGTAAATATTCTTTTCCTCAAAGCCTTCGAGAGTCTCAAGTTACCCAGAGGGAAGCTCAAACCAGCCGGATACACATTGCATGAATTCTCTGGCATTCCTGTCGTAATAGAGGGGATTATTACCCTCGACGTCACCGCAGGATCGGCTCCTGTCAAGAGGACTGAATCCATGGATTTCATGATTGTCAACCTCAAGGCAGCTTACAACGCCATTCTCGGCCGACCCGGACTGAGCTCCCTCCAAGCGGTACCTTCGGCCTACCACCTAAAACTTAAATTTCCCACCCCCCAAGGGGTCGGCATCGTCCGAGGTAGCCACGAAGCAGCGCGGTCGTGCTACATAAACGCCGTCGGAGGGGATGTATTCCCCCTCGACGCCGTCAAACTCGAGCCCGAGAGGGACGGCCCAGCTCCCGAGCCTGTCGACGAACTAGAAGAGGTCCTGTTCGACGCCGAGGATGAATCAAAATGGTTCCGAGTGAGCCGCTCGCTCACCAAGGACTTGAGAACAGGCATCATCGCCTGCATCCGTCGCAACGTTGATCTCTTCGCTTGGAAGCTCTCAGACATGCCCGGGATCTCCGAAGACTTGATTATGCATCGACTGAGCGTCATCCCCGACTCTAAGCCGGTCATCCAAAAGAGATGCAAAGTCGCCCCGGAGAGGCAACAAATTGTAAAGACAGAAGTGGACAAGCTCTTGTCCGCTCGATTCATTCAGGAAGTCAGCTACCCCGAGTGGTTGGCCAATGTCGTCATGGTGAAGAAGGCAACGGGGGGTTGGCGGATCTGCATCGACTTCACGGATCTTAATAAAGCATGTCCGAAAGATCCTTTCCCCCTCCCCCGCATCGACGCTTTAATCGACTCAACCTCGGGGCATGAGCTACTGTCCTTCATGGACGCATTCTCGGGGTACAATCAGATCCGGATGTTTTCACCAGACATCTCCAAGACCTCGTTTGTCACCGACCAGGGTCTTTATTGTTACCACGTTATGCCCTTCGGGCTGAAAAATGCCGGAGCCACGTACCAACGGCTCGTCAACAGAATCTTCAAAGACCTGATCGGCCGCAACGTGGAAGTCTACGTCGACGACATGCTCGTCAAGAGCCGGGCCGGACCGGACCACGTCGCCGACCTCGAGGAAGCCTTCGGTGTCCTCCGACGTCACAACATGAGACTCAACCTAGCTAACTGCGCCTTCGGCATCTCCACTGGGAAATTCCTGGGGTTCATCGTCAACCAACGCGGCATTGAGGCAAACTCCGAGAAAATCCAAGCCATTATTGACATGTCCCCGCCTCGGAATGTCAAGGAGGTTCAGAGGCTCACAGGTCGATTGGCGGCAAGCGGCCGTTTTCTCTCCAAATTAGGGGAGAAGTCTCTCCCCTTCTTCAAGGCCTTGCGCGGGAAAGGGGACTTCGAGTGGGGTACCCATCAACAAGAAGCCTTCGAACAGCTGAAGCAATACCTCACCAACCCGCCTCTCCTCAGCAAGCCCGAGCCAGGCGAGCCGCTTTGGCTCTACCTGTCCGCCTCGGATAGCGCCCTCAGCGCCGTCCTCGTCCGAGAAGAGGAAGGGGTTCAAAGGCCGTTGTATTATGTGAGCAAAGTGCTACTCCCAGTCGAGATGAGGTACGCAAAGATAGAGAAGGTGGCCTATGCCTTGGTCATGGCAACCCGGAAGCTTCGTCCTTACTTCCAGGCCCACTCCGTCCAAGTACTGACCGACCAGCCACTAAAGACTGTCCTTCACAAGCCCGAAAACTCCGACCGCTTGGTCAAGTGGTCAATTGAGCTGAGTCAGTTCGACATCAGCTATCAGCCGAGGGTGGCCATTAAAGGATAGGCTCTTGCCGAGTTCATAACTGAGTGCACCGTCTCCGAGCAGCCCAACACCGAGGGTTCGGATCCGACCTGGGAGGTCTTTGTCGACGGCTCGTCATGCAAAACGGGGAGTGGGGCTGGCATCATCCTTCGTGGCCCCGACCAATTCCTACTTCAATACTCTCTCCGCCTCAACTTTCCGGCCTCCAACAACGAGGCAGAATACGAGGCCATGATCGCCGGATTGACCCTCGCTCACCGAGCCGGAGCCAAGCAAATCCGAGCCTTCAGCGATTCTCAGCTCATGGTCAATCAGATCACCGGAGAATACGAAGCCTGCGATGAGCGCATGATGAGATATTTGGCGGCAGTCCGGTGACTCCTGGCGTCCTTCAGCTGCGCCACGGTTATCAGAGTCCCCAGAGAACAGAATGCCCAAGCAGACGCGTTGTCCAAACTCGCCTCTTCCTCCTTCGAGGGTCTCGATCAGACGGTGTTCATAGAAATCCTCCTGAAACCAAGTATCAGTGACCCAGAGCCGGAGGCGATGTGTGTGCAAAGTGGTACCAACCCAGACGACTGGACCACTCCCATCCGAAGATTCTTAATCAGTGCCGAGCTTACTGAAGACAGAGCCGAGGCCAGACGAGTCAGAGTCCGAGCCGAAAGGTTTGTCATGATTGATGACATCCTCTTCAAGCGCTCATACACCTTGGCCGACGGCAAACCATACCTCCGCTGTCTCACCAGCGACGAGGCCAGCTACGCCCTCAAAGACCTGCATGAGGGGATCGGCGGATGCCACATGGGGAGCAGGACACTTGCTCGGAAGGCCCTAAATCAGGGGTACTATTGGCCAACCATGCTCCAAGACTCACAAGACTTAGTCAAGAGGTGCGGCCCCTGCCAAAGATTCTCCCCTATCAAGAGGCTTCCTCAAGCCAATCTCCGATCCCTGGCGAGCCCTACGCCATTCGCCATGTGGGGTATGGACCTTGTGGGGCCCTTCCCCCCAGCGGTAGGACAAAAGAAATTCCTGATAGTCACCATCGACTACTTCACCAAGTGGATCGAAGCCGAACCACTGTCCAGCATCACTGAGCGCCAAGTGCAACAGTTCTTTTGGAAGAACATCATTTGCCGGTTAGGAATCCCTCGGGTCCTCGTCACAGACAACGGAACCCAATTCCAAGGTCAAAACTTTCAAACCTTCTGCGTGGACATCGGCATCCAGCAGCGTTTCTCCGCCATTTGCCACCCTCAGTCCAACGGCCAAGCGGAGAACGCGAACAGACAAATCCTTGACGGCCTCAAAAAGTGCCTCGACAGTTCCCCCAAAGGGCTGTGGGTCGAGGAACTGCCTAGCGTGCTATGGGCACACCGAACCACCCAGAGGATCCCCACGGGGGAGACGCCGTTCAGTCTGACCTATGGGACAGAGGCAGTCATCCCTGTCGAGGTCGGATTACCTTCTCCCGGATCATAGCCTTCGATGAAGCTGACAATGCGTCCGGCCTGAGGGCCAACCTGGACCTCGTCGCCGAGGTGCGAGAGAAGTCTTCAATCCGGAGAAGCATCTACCAGCAACGGATCGAGAGGTTTTACAACAAGAAGGTCCGCCCCACAAACATCAAGGCAGGGGACCTGGTATTACGAAAGCTATCTGTCTCTGATCCAACCAAGAAGAGGAAATTGGCTCCTAACTGGGAAGGCCCATACCGTGTAGTCGAGGCTGTACGTCCTGGTACATACCGACTGACAGATATGGACGACCGACCCATCAGCCGACCCTGGAACGCCGAGCACCTAATGAAATTCCTGGAAGAGCGAACCTAGGTTCTAGCCTGGCTAAAGTAAATTAAATCTTTTGTAAGCTTTCATGTGTAAAGGGCCACTTCAGCGACCCTCCCTATCTTGTATAAAAGAAGTCTCTTTTTGTCAAACTCCAAACACCTCGGCAGCTTCGACCTAGTACCGGACAATGGGATCGGCACCCGAGTTCTCACTCCGGTATCGTCCCCAAGCGTCTCGGTAGGTTCGACCCAGCTTCAGACCAGGGAATCTTCCTAATACCCCGCGTCGATCCCTCACGAATCGACGGAGCCAAACCTCGCCTCCACCGCCCTTCACTACACTACTAACCAGAGCAAAGAAGGAAAAGATTTCTTTATTCATACTCTTTTATTTTGTTCTGGGAAAACAAACAAGGACCGTTACAGGACCACTCCACTCATCTCAAACTGGAGGAAACCACCACCTTAGCGCCCCTCGGATCTGGCGAAGGACGGGATCACTCCGACCGAACGACTTGGAACTCTCTCTTTGTCATGACGGTCCTTCGGCTCTGCCACAGTCGACGCACCGGCCACGGAGCTCTGGGCATCAACGGGTCGCATACGCTCCATCAGAAGCAACGCAGAGGGAACCCCCTCCGCTCGCCGACCCCCCAAAGAAGATATCGAGATGCCCAACATCGTCCTGTAACGGTGTATCTCCATCTCCTTCTCCACTATCACATCACGAAGTAGCTTCTCAGAGAAGGGCCTCTGCACCGAGGGACTAGACATAGTATATCCAAGACCGACGCCCCCGAGCTCCCGATCTGCCATCGCCCTCCTCAGCCGGCTTGCCTCCTCACTAAGGGCTTCGGACTTGTTCCTGTAATAATTGAAGGCCGCATCAGTATCACGGGCCCCCTTACGGTACCGAACCAAAGTGGCCTCCAGGGCCTCAACCTTGCTCCGAAGCCACGCCACGTCGGAACGACGGGGGTCCGCCTCAGGAGGGGGAGCCATAACCTATAAGAGAACCAGCCCACTCAAAACATATAAGCAAGGAGGTTTGGAAATATCCGAGGTCAAAACACTTGGCCAGTCAAAAACCCTCTTTTTATAAATTTAGTTGCTCCATATAAAAAATGCGGTGGCCAGTCCACGGAAGGCAAATACAATCGAGAGAAGGAAAAAGAAGGACAAAATTATACAGCTTGTTTTCCCACCTCAGTGTCGACCGGGTTCACAGGGGGGTCGGCAGCCGGGTCATCATCGGGCCCTTGTTCACCAGGGGTCTTCGGTGTCCCCTCAATCTCCATGTCAAACTCGAAGTTGGACAGGTCGACGGTCGGATAGAAGTGCCTCACATGACTGAAGGCCTTCGCATAATAGTCGTCCTGGGCTTTGATCACCAGGAGCTGACATGCCTCCGTCAACTCATCCTTCTCCTTCGCCGACATCTTCTTTTGAGCCGCCATCGTCTTCGCCCATTCCTCCTTCTCCTTGTCGAAGGCCGCCTTCATCTCCGTCTCCCTCCTATGCGAGCCTTCGAGCTCTACCTTCAACTCCTTCACCTCCTGCACGGCCTTGTCAGCCCGGTCTCGCTCTCGCTGCAAAGCCGCCTCATAAAGGCCTCTCACGTGGGCCCCCTGCACGGTCGCCTGCAGTAGCCAGACACTACTAAGAAAGCCTTCTTAGCAACATGATCTGAAGACAAGAGGGTTCGGTTGACTTACCAGCACATTGGCCTGCGCAAGGCGCACGTACGCCTCGTCCAGGGTCTGGGCCTTCATATCCGAGTGGTCCCGGGGGGTCGCCAGCTTATCTGCAACCTCCACGGCCTGGCGCCCTCGGACCAGGCAGTCACCTTCGCGGATCGACCAATTCGGCACCCACGGTCGCCGAAGTCTCTCCTCTATCCCGGGATCCACCAGGGGACCCTTCCCCTTATCAAGGTCAGCAGCCCTGCCCTGATCCAAGCCCCCCTGAACCACCGCGTCCCCGCCTGTCTCCGAACGAGTCTTTTTGGCCCTCGGCTGAATTGGGGCCTCGGAGACCGCCTGGGACAAATCGGTCGTCTTCACCGCGTCCCCCTTCTTCTCGGCCTTTTTCTTCTTCATGGCGAGCCTCAGTGCCTTAATCGATTCTTCATCCATATCTGTAAAAAAGTCCATTAAGAACAATGAGCAAGAGAGTACAAGAAGATCGAGAGAAAAGAAACAACCACATACTAAGCACGGCTGGGCTCAGTCCGACGCTCGCCAGGTGGGCCCCTATCACCTTCGCCCAATTGATGCTGTACGACAGACGGAGACGCTCAACAAACCTCCACTCCTCAGCCGTCAGGTCCCTCGGCCTCGGCGTTTTGTAGCACGGCTTAGAGTGGTTCCATCGAGTAGGGATATCCCAAGGATCCTCACTCCGGATCACCAGATATTTCTTCTTCCAATTCTTGATAGAATCTGGGTGACCGTGGACTACCTTCCCCTTACCCCGAGGTGAGATATGGTATAATCCCTCTGCCGACGAGCCGATCATCAACATCGCTCGGGACACATTCAGCCGTAGGGGTACCTTCTGCTCCTCGCACATCAGCACGAAGCAGATGATCTGCTTCCAGGAGTTCGGCCCAAACTGCATCGGCGCCAAGGACGCCTAATTCAGCACCTCCCGAACGAATGGGTGGATTGGCAGCCTCAGTCCGGAGATGAAGGCGTCCACGGGGAGGATGCAATACCTATCCGGCAGGGGGTCGGTCGGCCTAGAGTAGATCTCGGCAGCATGAGCTCGTAGTTGGACCCTATGTGGTATGCCAACTGCAGAGCCTCCAAGTCACCTGCCTCCAGAACGGTCGGGAGTGTGTCCATCTTCACCCTCTTCCGGCTCGGCGACGACGGCTGGACCCCAAAGAGCTCCTTATCGGAGAGATCGTCGGGGTAGCAACGGAACAGCTTAGGCTGTACAGGCGACCCTGTCATCAAGTTACTATACACAGGCACCTGACTCGAGCCACCGGTCCTCGACCCTTTCTTCTTCGGAGCCCTCTTCTTCTTGGCTCGTTCCGGCGAGGGTGTAGACAATCGCCCCAGACCGGTCGGATTCCGAGGCCCTTCGGCTTCACCCCCTTCGGGACCACCCTCCTCTCCGGAAGCCAACCCTAGAATCCGGACTTCGTCTGAACTACCGCCCCCTCCTCAGAGTCGCTACTCTCCACCACAAAATGCCTCCGAGATCGCAACGGCTTCACATTGTGTACCACCTCCTCCTCGCCTACCGGCTCCTCCCACGAAGTAGATTTGGGGGCGGGCTTCACCCCCCCAGACGTCAACGCCGACGAGCCAGACTGAGCCCTGTCCATCTGTGCCTAAGCTAAATAGACTTACCAACTAACCTGGGGTCACTTCGGAAGAACGAGCCTGCTGCAGCAAACTGAAGGGACGAGCGCTGAAGAGTTGGAAGATTTTTTGAAAAGTAAGAAGCGAGAAAGAAGTGGGCAATAGGAGGAGAGGGGGGAACATTTATAGAGGACAAAAACGACTCCTTGATTTCCGCAATCACTGTTCACCGATTGACGTGTAACTGCCGCCTGGAAAACCGCGCCACGTCCTCGAAACGTGGGCTGCTGACGTCATCCAGTGCCAGGCTGGCAGCCAGACACAGGGGTCGGGTCGGATGAAGTGCTCGGCGAGAAAATTTCTTTTTAAAGATTTAAGGCTACAGGGCTCGGTCGGCTCCCCTCTCACCCGCGAACAACTTCGGGCTTACAGCCTCGGCAGCCGAAACCCCAAATTGTTCCCGGGTGGCAGGGAAGCCACCATCGCCTGCACCCCAGGCTCCAGGGCTCGGTCGGCTCCTCTCTCACCCGCGAACAGCTCGGGGTTTACGGCCTTGTCAGCCGAAACCCCGAATTGTTCGAGGGTGGGAGGAAAGTCACCATCGCCTAGAACCCTAACAGAAAGCAGATCGACCCGCATATCCGAAGCTCTTCAGCCTCAGGTCCAGAAAACGGTGGGTACCCCTCCCGTCCTGATCTCTCTCGGGCCAAACAACCGTGTGAGGGCCATCTGACCTGAAAAAGGATCCGAACGGCAGAGTCACCACCAATTCGAGGCTCCTTGGCGTTACCAAATTTTTTCAAGAAAGAGACGTCCGCCGAAGCAGACACCTCTAGTGGCCAATGGACCACCCTTGCTGTGATCAAACCCGCTGGGGGGGGAGGTATTTATAGCCTCCCCCATGGACCAGCCATTTTGACATGGGGAAAGCCAACAGACGGAAGCCCATGCGCCACATGCATTTATTTGGCGGCGCCATTAATGCCCCTAGGAAATTGGAACATCGCACAGGTCCCGAAGCGCCTTCAATGCTCCGCAAAGACGGCTCGCCATCACCCTTGCCGACTTATAAACCCTCGAAAGCTCGAGGTTCGGTCTAGCACCAGGGTTGTCTTCTCAGGAAGGCTCAACGGCTCGCCATCACCCTTGCCGACTTATAATCCCTCGAAAGCTCGAGGTTCGGTCTAGCACCAGGGTAATCTTCTCCGGAAGACTCATCGGCTCGCCATCACCCTTGCCGACCCATAATCCCTCGAAAACTCGAGGTTCGGTCTAGCACCAGGGTTGTCTTCTCAGGAAGGCTCAACGGCTCGCCATCACCCTTGCCGACTTATAATCCCTTGAAAACTCGAGGTTCGGTCTAGCACCAGGGTTATCTTCTCCGGAAGACTCAACGGCTCGCCATCACCCTTGCCGATCCATAATCCCTCGAAAGCTCGAGGTTCGATCTAGCACCAGGGTTGTCTTCTCAGGAAGGCTCAACGGCTCGCCATCACCCTCGCCGGCTCGAGGACCGGTCTAGCACCAGGGTAGTTTTCTCCGGAAGACTCAACGGCTCGCTATCACCCTTACTGACCCATAATCCCTCGAAAGCTCGAGGTCAGGTCTAGCACCAGGGTAATCTTCTCAAGAAGTTTCAACGGCTCGCCATCACCTTTGCCGACCCTTAAACCCTCGCCAGCTCGAGGCTCGCTCTAAACATCAGGGCAACCATCCCTCGCCAGCTCGAGGCTCGCTCTACCGTCAGGGCAATCAACCCTCGCCGGCTCGAGGATCACTCTAACATCAGGACAACCCCCTCATGAAGACCCAGTGATTCGCCATCCCATTTCTACAACCATAAACACTCCTCCCCAGCTAGCTCCCGCACCCCCGCAGGAGTGGGAGGCTTGTGTGGTGGGGTAAAAATGGCTTGGGGCCCAACCAGGGCCCAATACAACTCTCACTCAAAAATGATAAAAACAGCGATCTCGTTCGGCTTCGAGCCACTAAAGGGTCGGCGCCGAGCCTCAAGTGCGCCCCCACAGAACTGGTCTCCTCGTGTCCGACAAGCCTCAATGGTCCTCGACCTCCGATCCGTGACAGCCCCACGGGCCGTCCCCCCATCCTGGCAAGGCATGAGGATGACCTGGCACAGCCTAGGCCCTCCGATTCTCCCAGAGGCACAGGAGACCCATGATCAGCCATGTCAGCTCCCAATACCACCCAGGGTTTTGCCACATCAGCCCTATACCACTCCTGGTATTGCCACGTCTGCCCTAAACCCCCTGGGCCTTCTGCCACGTCGGGCCCATGGGCTTTCGGATTCAGAACCGGCCCCCAAGCAGATCCAAACCCGGTTGGAATTCTCTATAAATACTAGACCCTCACCCACCTTTTCAGGTAACCAATCTTTTGCCACTTAAATTCACCTAGTTATTGCTACTCTCTCACAGAGACTGACTAGATCGTCGGAGGGTCCGCCACCGGGATAAACCCCGGTGTTTCAGGACCGTCTGTAGGTACACAAGACCTCGGATCCGAACCCTCTGATCCGAGCCCAGACATCCACCTCATTCCGAGCCTCTCGCAGGTTCCGCCCGGTCAGCCGAGGGTCGTCAGACGAACAGCTTTCTCCTTCAATACAAATCGAGTCCGAACTCACACCTGGTGCATCCACACGTCTCCCAGAAACAAACCGCATCAGGAGGGAAGTGGCAGAGGGTGGGGTGAGGCAGACGAAAAGGTGGAGGGGAGTGTTGGAGAGGGGGATGTCGCGGTGATCGAGGATGACGGAGACGCGGGATAGGAGGGAGAGGTAGAGGGCGGCGTTAGAGAGGGAGGAGGGTTGGGATGAGGTGGGCCAAAGCATGGGGTGTTGCCGGTCATAATGTACACAAAGGCCATGTGTATATATTTTTTTCACTACACTATACCATTGAAGAGGTAATTTCTCCCAATTCTTTCACATTTTTTAGAGTTCTATATAATTTTATGAGTTCCTCAAAATAATTTTACTCTGTGCAATTTGCACATGGTAACGCTAGTATATATATATATATATTTCACAAGGCAATTTGAAAAAAAAGCTATCAAGTGGCTCTTCTTCAACTGAAACAAAATTAAAGGCATTCACCCTCTCAAAAGACATTTTTTCTCTCAAAACTTAATCCCCCCCCCCCCCCCCCCCCCCCCCCCCAAAAAAAAAATCTTCTCACTTGATTATTATCTTTCTCTACCAATAAATTTAGATTTTAATATTTCATGTTTGTAAATTTCTGGATTTTTCAGATTTTTTATGCTCTTTTTGATTGCTCATGTAGAATATTTCACTGAGTTTCCTGATTGATTTCAAATGCAATGGAATATTTTAATTGATATTCACTTGGATAAACTTCAACCTCTAAAGTTACATTGAAAGTAGCAAATATCTTCTCAAAAGATAAATTTCATCATTTTGCACCCTCAAAGGTATAAGAAGTTGGATTTTACGCACTCATTTATAATTATTCGAACATGAACTTTTATTTACAACTAATTGTTGTCATACTATTCAAACTTAAGCTACATAAACTCCATGATGAAAGCTTTATATTCATGCATACGAAATGCTGGAAAGTAAATGTATCTAGTATTTTACATGAACATTATTATAGTGTACATCTCAGAAAGTATATTAACATATGATAGCAGAATACACTGAGAACACCAAAGTTAACCGTCAAATATTTTTCATCATTGATACACAAAACAAGTTCTTCATTAGAATTAAACAACAACATCTGTCTGGCTTCTCACTGCCTCCTGCAATGGATAACATCACTGTAAGTAAGTTTTCTTTTTTTGGGTATAACATCTACAACACTTTCATATTAGATCAATTAATTTTTTCTTTTATATTTCTGACATTATAACGCTTATTTTTATATGTTACATTGTTCCGAAAATGTGCCGTAGGCACGTGCCCACAAACAAACCTAGTATATATCTATATATAAAACACAAGACAATTCAAAAAAGCTATCAAGTGGCTCTCCTTCAATTGGAAGGAAATCAATGGTTCAAATTCACCCTTCCAAAATATATTCCCCCCCCCCCCCCCCCCCCCCCACACACACACACAAAAAGAAACACACACACACAAAAAGAAAAAAAAAACTAAGTACTTTATTACTATCTCTCTCTTCTCTCTTCACTTCTTCATATTTCTCTCTTTCTCTCTTGCTCTCTCTCTTTCTTATTCTCTTTTTATTTACTCAGAAATTTAGATTTTTTAGATTTCAGGTTTGTAAATTTTCATATTTTTTATACTTTTTTTATTGCTCATGTTACATTGAAAATAGCAAATATCTCCTCAACAGTTAAATCTCATTACTTTCCACTCTTAAAGTTCTAAAAAGTTGGATTTTACATCCCCATTTATAATTATTTTTCAACATATACTAATGAAAACATGGACTTTTATTTACAACTAATTATTGTCATACTATTCAAACTTGAGCTACATAAATGTTATTTTACTGTTTACAAGGCTTTTCATATATTGTATCGTTCTGAAGACGTGCCGTAAGCACGTGCCCACAAGCAAATCTAATATCTCTAATATTATAATGGGAGAAGGCCTTAGTGTCATTTGTAAATCCACAATTTTACGTACATTGCACGTGCAACTTCAACTCTCCCATTATATACTTTATTTAAATCTACCAATTTACGTGCATTACACGTATAACTCAAACTCTCTCATTATACTCTTTATATTATTTTAAAAAATATGTATTTATTAACACGTACTATATTATATTACTTTAAAAACTATATATTGATTAAAACGTACATCACACGTGTGTTAAATACTAGTATATATATATTGGAAGACAATATATGTACACATGTCAAGCACGTGTCAGATCCTAGTATATAATTTCAACTTGGAAAGAACTGCTGTTATCTTTGAACCCACGAGGCCAAACATGGCATCCTAAAAAAGTATCACTTTCTCACACGAAAAAGTAGCAACCAAAAAAAGCTGAATAAATTACACTAAATTGCTAAAGTGGATTGCATATTTCCAACAACAAAACAACAACAACGGATCTCATAAAGTATACTTCCGTACTATAAACAAATTCAGCTTCAATTTTCTACTAATAGTTTGTTTGTTTTTTCTAAAGAAAAGAATAATTTGGACACTTATATTGTTGGATTTTAAACATGTATATCCCTAATAAATATGTAAATATCATGTATGCTCTTTACAAATATGTATTTTTATATTTGTCTCCAACAATATATGCTATTTCTCTTAATTACCCCACTAGTTAAAAAAAACTCAAAACAATTGTGAATTTTTAGTTTTCTTTTTCCACATACTTGATAAAAATAATTGAAGTATCATCTTCTCTACCATTCAAACTTTATCTTTTTTATCCTCGTAAATCCGGATATTTGTTAATCCAACCAAGACTCATTAACTCTTCTAAAAAAATTCTTTTTTTTTTCAAGAAATAGATAAACTAATAGTGCATCTTTGAAAACTAAATATTCTTTCTCACGTTACTTTCTCAAATTTGTCATCAATCTTTGTTTTTAATGATAGATTATAAACTTCCTCGTTTATTTTCATTAAAACTCTTAAATCTTTACCCATTTGGTTGTCTAATTTTTTCTTTTAATTTGATTTCTCTGTCTCTCAAGGATAAAATTATAGTTAACTTAGTAGTATCTAACATAACGATAAATATGAAATAAATCCCAAATTATTAAGGACATATACAAAAATATACATTTGCAAGAGATATATATGATATTATTATATTTATAAGGAGTATACATGTTAAAAACCCTATGTTGTAAAATTAGAGAATTGGTGTTGTTTTTTATGCTAAAATACAGTTTTATCAACCGTTCACAACTTTCAGCAATACAGTAAAAACAGAACCGAATATCTTATATGAAGGACTGCAAATAGAGTTTCAGGGTTTGTAAAAGAAGGTTTACTGTAGTTATACAATATTGATATATATCTTGATTTGCAAGCATAGCACGTACTTTCTTGTCAACTAAGGGCGCAAAATTACTCTATAAACAAAATAAGAAAAATTTCTTCAATTAGAACCTGGTTTTGACAGTTCACTACTGTACTAAGCCATTTCAGTTCAGTTCATCAATTTTAATTTTTTTTTTTATTTTTCTCACATGGGTCACTAACAAATATTTCAATTCAATATACCTCACTTACAGGTATGTTTATTCAGATGACTATATTTATTCAGATGACTAAATCTTGAAGATGACTATGTTTATTCAGATGAAGAATCAATTGACTCTGAAGGACTGACTGAAGAGTTTGCGGGTATCTCACCGGAATTTGTACCCTCCACTTTTCCTCCATCGCAACCATTGGCTCCAGTTTCGACTCAAGACGGTACAGAATTCAAGGTTCAGAAAGTCACTAAGAGGGCTATTGAGGAGTCCTTAGACGACTATATAGAGATTGTTGTAGCCGCTAAGTCGATTAAGACAAGCGACGGAGGTACACGTTCTTTCTTAGCTTCTATTTTTAATTTCATGACTTATATTGAGATTTTTAAGCTAGCCGAAACCTGTGGTCTTGCGGTTAACGATTCTGAGAGGAACGCGTTCCTCCTTAACAAAATTAGAGGATGAGAGACTGATAGGGTTAACCTTAATTCTAACTCGACTACCATAGCGAGTCACAGTCCCTTACCTATCCGTAGTTAATGGAAGCCCTATTCTGAACGTTAGAGGCCTCGGTAGGCGGGGCAAGCGAAAAATGGTTAGGGAGGTCATAGCAAAATCGAAGGCTAACATTGTTGGTTTGCAAGAGACCAAGCTGACTCACATGCCTAGACTTAGTAGGTTGGAGGGAAATTGAATCTCTGAATGGAGAATGTCCCCATCTGTTGGGCCATCTGGGGTATCGCTCTAGGTTTTAACCCCAATTTCTTTTATTGTCTTGACGAGCTCTACGGGGAAATTTCTTTGTCGGTTTTGCTTCAACGTAAAGCCGATCTGTGGACTCAGTCAATTACGGCGGTCTATGGTCCGCACACTTCTGCTTCTAGGATGACATTCTAGACAGAACTAAGAGCGATTCAAACACACTGGCCACATCCCTGGGTGGTGGGGGGTGATTTTAACATCACTAGATTTGCCTCAGAACACAAAGCCAGAGGGTCTAGTGACTCTGATCGGGAAGCGTTTAATGAGGTTATCGCAAACCTGGAATTGGTTGACATTCCCATATCTGATAGGTTGTTCACTTGGTCAAACATGCAATCGTCACCCATTGTAGCGAAACTTGATAGAAATTTGGTCTCCACTGACTGGGAGACCAAATTCCCGTTGTCTGCAGCTAAATCAATTCCTGAACCCACCTCAGACCATGTACCTATTCTTCTATCCTCCGGGGAAGTTCAGCCCAGGAAATCACCAAAGTTTAGATTCGAGAAGGCATAGTTAGAAATCCAAAGCTTCCACCACATGGTCTACGAGAGTTGGTCTCGCCCCACTACGGGGATTGAAGCCACCGCCATATGGTGTTAAAACATCAGAAGACTTCGGTGCAAGCTCGGGAAATGGAACCAGACCAGATTTGCGCTGATTTGAAGGGCAAAATAATCCCTTCTTGAAGAAATTGAGGAACTGGAGAAGACTGAGGAAACTAGAGATCTGCTACAGGAAGAGTAAAATATGTTGCTCCAATCCAGACAGGAAATAGACCAACTCTATAGGCTTGAGAAAATCAAATGGCAACAACGGTCCAAAATTTCGTGGCTCAAAGAGGGAGACGCGAACACGGCATTTTTCCATCGAGTAGCAAGTGCCCGGCGTAGGTCTAATGTAACCCCCATTCCCGATAATTGGTATTTTCCATGTAATTTCTATAATTTGATTTTCGTAAATTTACTTTTGTTTTAACTCGATTTGGACCTTCTATTAAAATCTTTTTCAAATAATAGTATAAATTAACTTTATTTTATATTTTTACCTTATTGACTATTTATATTATTAATTTTCGGATTTTAATAAATTTGTTAAACTCAAATCATATTTTGATGCATATCATTATTGTTATAGTTATTGCTATTAGTGTTAACACTTGTTATTATTTTTGTTATTATTATTGTTATTGGTATTATTATTTTTATCATTTTTATCAGCTTTATTGTTATTATTATTTGGTTTTAAGCCGAGCATGAACATGCTCAATTTTATATGCATTTCACCTTTTTTTTATTTAATGTGTGTGTGTGTATATATATATATTAAATATCTTATTGTTCTTTCTTGATTATTTTCTTTTTGAGTAAATTTGTTCATGAAATTATTCGTTCTTCTTGATTGAGCTATTTTTGTTTATTCTATCTTCTTGTATTTTATTATGGATATTTTTAGTTGAACCCTATTGATTTTGTTCTATCCCTTAATTGAACCCTAAAACCCAATTTTATTGTTCTTAACCCCAAAACCGCTTTTATTAGACCCTAAACCACTAACCCAATACCCTAATTGTACCCTATAAATACAACTCTAATGCAAACCCTAATTTTGCACACAAAACGAAACCCTAGCTGTCTACCCTCTCTCCTACTTTCTCTCTCCTCTCTGTTTCTCTCTCCCCGTCCAACTTTCCCCCCCCCCCAAAACAGAGAACCCACTGTTCATCTTCCCCGTTCAACCTCCCGGTGCTGCCCCCGCCTCTGGCAACCTCCTCTCGGCATCGCCCTCCCATCGACACCCCCCGACCTCCCCTTTTCTCTACTCCAATGGACAGCAGACAGCCAAAACCCCACCAATCCCTCTTGCTCTTCATGTCTGATCGACGACCGCCACAGCGCCACCATCTGCGATGCCGCCCGCTGTCGTCGGCTTCGATGCCATCAACACCGCCGCCGCCCTCGGCCGTGGTCAGCCCTGCTGTCGTTGCTGTTTCCTTGATGTACTGCAGTGCTTGTCTCTTTGTGTGCTGTTGTGGCCTTGTCCCTTTGTGTGCTGTGTTACTTTGACTCTTGATTGCACGTATATTGCACGTGCTATTGGTGGTTTGCGCTAGTTCGTAAGTTCTTTGCTTCGGGATCCTTATTCCGTTATTCTTGGTATTCGTTTTCACCGTCTAACAGGCAAGTCACCGTCCTCTTGAATTGCTAATTATATCAAATTCAAGTGTTATTGAAATTCTTGCAAGTAGATCTCTTTATTATCGTATTATCCATTGTTTATCTCTTTCGTTGGGTTTATTGAGGATTTACACGAGCTAACCCCAATACTCTTGACATCGTGCCAATTTGACTCCAAAAATATTGAATCTTGTATACGTCATATAGTATGGATATTAGGGTTACACAAATAGTCATGATACAAATAAATTATTCTAGAGACAATTGTTAGGTTGTATGTTGTTTGATCGTTTGATGATTAATTGATGTTAGACTTGTATATGTATGTGTTCTAATTTTTATTTATCATGTTTTGACACCCATCATGCTGATTATTCAATTTATTGACTAAAGAATCGATACTCATCACGTTTAATTTATTTATTTTCAAGAAAAATACCCTAAAAACTATGTATGCTTGCTGATCTGAATTTTGACCGCTGTTTTCGAACCAGTAAACGACCTTAAAATGAAATACTTTCTGAATATGAATTATAGCCTTATCTTTCTAGTTTCCAGATCATCCTGAATTTTTGAATTCCGAGTTTTGTAGAAAAAGTTATGCCCGTTTTACCACAGCTGTGTTTTTACTTTTAAATTTTCAGATTCTCGTACCTTTCATGTTTAAACAGTAAAAAAATTGATCAAATGGTAAAATTTTGCTATGAAAATTTCCAGATTGTTGTTTAACATGTTTAGGAGTCTAGATTATATTTTTACTGAATTTAATATTGATTTTTTGCTGATTAAAAAAATAAAACAACAAGATGTCGAAATTCTGCCTGAACATGAAACCTGTAAAGAAACATGTGTTTGACCTAGCTATTGTTGTTGGAATTTGAACTTTAAATATGCGTTGGAACCGTATGGAAGTCTAGTTTCCAAATTTTCTGACAGATTCAACTTTTGATTTTTGAGTCAGCAGGAAACTGCATTTTTGTACAGATTGCGCTTCCTGTCCAGAATTTTAGATACTACTTTTTAATGAATTAATTATTCTTATATCGTATATTGCATAAATTGATGTATGTATGTTGCATTGCATGATCCTAATGAGTTATTTTCATCATTCTAATTGTCCTATTATCACCCTATTATTTCTCAATTGATACTATTGTTCACCTTTTATCCCTTAATTGCATATTGTGTTGTTGCACTGATAAATAATTAACAAGCCGGGGTTTAAGAGATTGACTTTTAGTAGTGGACAATATAGGAACTTTACTTGGAGGAGGGGCCCGTGTTTTCCTAAATAATGTTCCGACTATTGTTTTATCGGTGATTGTGGTTATGGCCGTAACCCAGTCTATCGTGTATTGTATCGTTACCGATGACCGTATCGTACACCGAAAGGTGAATAATGTTTATCATTGAAGAGTGCATGAACAATAGAGTCTACCACTATAGTCTAAACAAAATTGATTGTATGCATCGAACCTGTGGTACAGAACACATAGGACACAGTAGTACGTGCATTAGTTAAGAGTTAAAATAATTAATAAACATAAGAATTACACATCAACATTGCTTGTTGTTCATTATTGTTCCTATTGATATCGAATATTGGCTAAGTATTTTTGTTATTAATCATTGATTACTGTTACCGAATATTGAATAATTGTTTATAGTCATTGCATCGATTATCATGATTATTGTCCCATGTTATTGATTCCTATTGATCCATTGAATTCGTTGTTATACCGTTATTCCATTGTTCTCTGCTTTCTCTACTTGCTGTCCATGACTTACTCTAAGGATAATTTTTCTCTTCTTTTTAGATGAAGTGTATACATGTAATGAAGAAGAACTGCCTGCTGGAAATGGGGAACAAACATTCTGAAGACTACTGCTTTCTAATTGCTTATTGCTTTAAATAAATTTAATGTATTGAGACTTGTTATTATTTTGGATTAGATTATTATTATTTTGGGCTTATGTCCCGAATTTTATTATTATTTCCAGACGTTAGATTATTATTGTATTTAGATATTTTTATTGCTTCATTCCAAGTATTATTGTTCAAGAGATTATTATTATTGCCTGTGCAATTGTTCTGTATTATTTATATTGTTGAGTTAATCAGATAAACAACTTATGGGTGACGTTAGTCATTCGCTGGGCCAATGTTACGTGCTCGTATTCCGTATTTTTGGAAAGCGGGACGTGACATCTAACCTCATTCACTCGATCCATTCAGATTCTGGAATGATCCAAGGTGACAAGGATATCAGAATGGCATTTCAGTCCCATTTCAAACTACTATTTGGACACAAAGCTAACCTGAGAGTCCCTCTCTGTCACGATTTCTAGCAGGAGTAGGCGAGCAACTCCGGACCTATACTGCAATCCCTAGAAGCTCCCTTATATGGGAAGGAAGTCTGGGATGCAGTCCAACAACTTGGCAAAGACAAAGTCCTAGGTCCTAATCGTTTCCCGATGATCTTCTATCAGACATTTTGTGAGGAAATCAAAGGTGATTTGATGAGAATGTTTGCTGGCTTCTACGACCATAAGCTCAAACTAGGAAGAATTAACTTTGCGGAGGTTGTGCTAATTCCTAAGAAAGAAGACTTCTGGTGGGTGGGAGACTACCGTCCTATTAGTCTCATTAACTGCTCTGTCAAGATTATCACAAAGACTCTCGCTAATAGACTGGGAAAGATGATGGACGGTCTCATTAGCCACGATCAGATGGGATTCATTCAAGGACGATGTATTCAGGACAGTTTGGCTACAGCTGAAGAAACTATCCATCAATGCCACACCTCGAATTCTAAGAACTATCTCCTGAAACTGGACTTCGAGAAAGCTTATGATTCGGTCAAGTGGGACTGTCTCTTGGAAGTGCTTGCTGGTAGAGGCTATGGGGTTAGATGGATCAGATGGATCTAAACATGTCTGACCACCAGCAGAATTGCAATTTTGGTAAATGGAGTGTCGAGCCACCATTTTTTGTGCAAACGGGGCCTCGGACAAGGGGGTCCGCTCTCACCACTTCTCTTCACCATTCTGGAAGACGTACTTCGGTCTATGATGGCTAATTATGGTAGAGCAGGGTGGATTGTTTCGGTGGCAAAGGAAGCAAACCGCAAAGGTTGCTCCTTTAATATGCAGATGATACTCTCCTATTTGGTAATGGCAACCTCGGGGAAACAATCACTCTCAAAGGTATATTATATAGTTTCAAAGCTTGGTCTGGACTCAGGGTAAACTTCCACAAAGTGCTCTCACCCCCATTGCCTTGACAACGGAGGAGGCACTAGAACATGCCACAATCCTCAATTGTGCCACAAAAAGCATCCCCATTCAATACCTGGGGCTGCCACTAATGCCCGGTGGCTATCCATTATTGACTGGGTTGAGAACCATCTAACAGGCTGGAAAGATAAAGCCCTATCTTTGAAAGGAAGAGTCACGCTTATTAATGCAGTCCTATCAAATATTCCAACCTATTATTTGTCCTTCTTTTGAAATGCCACGATGGGTTATTCAGAGAATTGATCGGACACAAAAATAGTTTTATGGAAAGGGGTAGACCAGGATCGGTGCGGCTACCACCTTATCAGATAGGAGAAGGCATGCATGAAAAAGATACATGGAGGACTAGGTATCATTGATCGTTGAGATATGAATCTTGCTCTACTGGGTAAATGGTGGTAGAAGGTTTTTCACCCTAATGGAGAAGGGTGGCAAGACTTTGTTCAGGGATATCTGCATGGGAATGGAACGAGAAATTTGGTTTCAGGGTAGGTCCACGTGTATCCTGGTTCTGGAAAGGCATCGCTAAGGCCTATGAATCCTTCATGAGCTGTGTTAAATCAGTAATCGGTAACGGTAGACTCCCCATATTCTGGTGGGATAAGTGGTGTGGTGATCACACACTTAGAGCCCTATTCCCCGATTTATATGATCGTGTGTCATAACCACACTGCACGGTGGCTGCAACCTGGAAAAGAGGAGCCTAAAAACCAGCTTTTAAACAATCTCTTGATCTGGGTTCCCAGACTAGACTCATAGAACTTCAGATCTACATCACCAATGCTGAAATTAGTTACTCTCAAGGTCCAGATAAGAAGTCTTAGGGACTGGAAAAGAACGGCACGTTCACCGTTCACTCCCTGTAGAACCACATTCACTTTAGGGGATGTACCCGAAGGTGGGCAAGTGTCATCTAGAGAACGAAATCCCCGTTGAAAATCAAACTATTCTTATGGCTGGTACTGAATGATGCGATTTTTACTAGAGAAAATCTAACTAAACGCCAACCGAATGTGAACTCTTGTTGCGGGTTCTGCCGCGCTACCGTAGAAACTAGAGATCACCTCTTCCTACAGTGTTCTAGGAGCAAATCGGTACTCGTTGAGGTACTCAGCGCTCTGGGGACGAGTCAGTATCCTAGTGTGTACGAGGACCTATGGATATGGTCAAAATTTGCCTATGAGAGAAGAACTAAGAGAGAAGCGTGGTACATCGCTATTGCCGCAACGACCTGAGTACTTTGGCTAGGCATGATCACACTACTTAGAGCCCTATTCCCCGATTTATATGATCGTGTGTCACAACTACACTGCACGGTGGCCGCAACCTGGAAAAGAGGAGCCTGGAAACCCACCTTTAAACAATCTCTTGATCTGGGTTCCCAGACTAGACTCATAGAACTTCAGACTTACATCACCAATGCTGAAATTAGTCACTCTCAAGGTCCAGATAAGAAGTCTTAGGGACTGAAAAAGAACGGCACGTTCACCGTTCGCTCCCTATAGAACCGCATTCACTTTAGGGGATGTACCCCAAAGTGGGCAAGTGTCATCTAGAGAACGAAATCCCTGTTGAAAATCAAACTTTTCTTATGGCTGGTGCTGAATGATGTGATTTTTACTAGAGAAAATCTAACTAAACGCCAACCGAATGTGAACTCTTATTACGGGTTCTGCCACGCTACCGTAGAAACTAGAGATCACCTCTTCCTACAGTGTTCTAGGAGCAAAGCGGTAATCGTTGAGGTACTCAGTGCTCTGGGGACGAGTCAGTACCCTAGTGTGTATGAGGACCTATGGGTAGGGTCAAAATTTTCTTATGAGAGAAGAACTAAGATAGAAGCGTGGTACATCGCTATTGCCGCAACGGCCTGGGTACTTTGGCTAGGCATGAATATTTTTTATTTCCGCAGAACTTATAATAATATCTCTGATAACTTAACTCACATTATGCTTCTTATTTCATTCTGGGCTAATGCGACAGCAGCAGGTCCCAGGGAGAAGATTTCGAGCGTATTCCAGGTTGAGGATTTTTATGATGAGGAAGTCGATATTGGTCCGACGATCGACTGAAAGCCACCGTAGCTGTTACTGTTGATAGACACCCACCGCCCCAGGGTTTGTTGGGGGGATGTGATGTATTTTGTTTAGTCGCTTGTATGTTGCAGACTTTTTGGCACTCTTTTGTCCCACCCCCTATGTTTGGGGTGGAGGTTATGTTCTCTCGTTTTGTTTGTAGGACCTTATAATTGGCTCCGAACTCTGAGTTTGTTTTATTAACTTCTTGTTAATGAAACATGGTAGCCATACTCCACATTTTCTTCACAAAAAAAAAAATTATACCTCACTTGCAAATATCTAATTCCATATAACTAATTTACAATATGAAATCAATCTCAAATAACCACTTTTGTTATCAAAATTTAATTTAATAAAACTCACTCAAAAGTATGAATATGAAATTAAATATTTGTAAGTGAGCTATACGAAGTTAAAATATTTGTTAGTGACCCACACGGGTAAAACCTTCTCTTTTTTTTCCTTATTTTTATTTTGTATTTCCGGTGTTCCTTTAAAACAAACTAGTTTCGGGTCTTGATCCTCATAAACCGGTCCAATCGGAGGATCTTAAAATGTGTAGTTAACTTGTACACTTAATTAGCTTTCTACATTGTAAGAGCATCTGTAGTCGTCTTGAATTATATTTTGGGTATTTGACAAATAGAAATGAAAAAAAAAGGATTTGCGCTGTAGTCGTCAAAACCCAAAATATAGGTCAGACGAAAGATTATCTTTCGTCTCAGAAATAAATAAATAAATATATATATATATATATATATATATATATATATATGAAGTGAGGGAAAAAAGAAAAAACAGATAAAAGAAGGCAGAAAAGGACAAAAAAATAAATAAATAGATAAAAATTGAAAACTGCCAAATGCTTGGGATGAAAGATAATCTCCCGTCCTAGGCGTTTTGGCTTTTGCACAATTGGTCTTGGACGGTACATAATGTACCGTCCGTCATTTTTTTTTTATAATATTAATCGGACGGAATATTATCCTTCGTCTGTCGAATTCGTCGTATGCTAAATTGAAGCGACGGTGTTTTGTTTGCTGTCCCACGTTTCAGACGAAAGATTATCTAATCTTTCGTCTCATTTAACGGATGAAGAATAATCTTTCGTCAGCTATAATTTGGCATTTGCCAAACCGTCTTCTATATTTGGCACGCTCCTGTTCATGCGATACCTAAATTTTGGATATTTAGCAGACGACTACAGCACTCTTTTTTCCATTTTTTCTATTTTTCGGATATTTAGCAGACGACTACATATGCTCAAGACACTATGGAACAGCTCTACTATAATTATGGCCGTTACCTGCATTGAATCCCGTTAACGGAGCCGTTATGGTTCATGGGCTCGCGTGAAAGTGTCGGTGCCAAAGCGGCACTCCACGTGGGCCCAGGGGCAAACCCGTCTTTTTACCACACCAATCCTCATAACGGGTCGGATCTACCCTAAACCGTATTCAAACGGGTTTGACCACGGCCCCTCTGACTCGACAGCCGAGACTCTGCCAAAGCTGTCAGGCCCAACCCGTACCCGAAAAGGGATGTGTCATCTTTCCCCGCTACCAAACAAACCCGACCCGGCCCACCAATCCTATCTTTACTATAAATACCCATCCAAAGCCCTTATAATCACGGCCCCTGCCACTCTCAGAGCTCAATAGTGCCAACGCGTCGTTTTCGGCGTGTCAGGTAATCCCGTGGTTATAGCAGTGAGTCAGGGTCATTACGGTCTTTTAGCAAGATGCCAACCAGCACTGCGTTCGAGTTCGAGTCAGTTTGACTGATCTCACTCTCTCTCATCTTTAAAGCGAAAAAAAGCGCACCACTATGATTGATGAGAGCTGTACGTTGACCAGTTTTTACCATCAATCTCGACCGTGGGGCCCACTCTCCAGATGGTCAGTCTCAGTATGGGACCCAGGGATTGTGGGTATGTAAATGGCCTGAAGACTTTTAAGTGTACAAAATTGTGTGAAATTCTGGAGGGTATTATCGTCACTTTGAAAACCTGCATGTACGTATGAGGGAAAAAAGCGGGACCCACTCATGATTTGGACCACTGCCACTGTACAGAACTACCACAGCTCTTCATGATACACAATCAGTTTTGCAATAATACCCTCCACTAAAAATCATTTTTCTTTTGTCCAAATTATATACATCCAAAATCCACACCACCAAGAAATACAAAAGAACCAAAAAAAAAAAAAAAAAAAAGATTTTAATTTAGATTTGGCTACGGTTAACAGTTTCATCGTGACTACCATGGTGCTGCGACGACACAATTGCATGAATGGCATTTGATAACCCGCTAACAGCTGAAATTAGTCCCGAAACCGCTTGTCTGTTCATCTCCGTTCGCTCTTCCTCCAATTTTAATCTTCTTTCTTCGAGTTCAATTAACTCGCGATGTCTGTGTTCTCTTTTCTCCTCACACGCCATCAGCGTTTGTGCCAAAATGGATGCACCGCGAACCACACCCGAATTCGAACTTCGTACTTTCCTCCGTTTCGCATCCGGTTCATCGCTCTCCGATTCCTCCCCCGTTTCAGATACCTCCACTAACCAAAATAATAATAATCATCTAAATTAGTAAAAGTTGAAGTTGACAAGTACAAAATCATATAACCCACTTTAGATTTATAATTACTCAAAACTTTTCATCAACTTTTAAGTAAAAAAGCAAATTATAAACAATTTTCTTTTGCAAAAAGCGCCAACTTTTAACAGTAGTCACAGTTTTTTAAAAAAAATTTAATTTTATTTTAATTCCTACCCAGATACGCCATCTTATTATTATATCTCCCTCCCTCCCTCCCTCCCTGGGCCCAACTCCCACATTTAACCCCTTCCCGCCCAAAACCCCCCCATACCTGAAACAGACGGCTGCGGCTGCTGCATCGGCGGCGGCGGTGGAGTAAGCATCGGCGGAAGTGACGTCAGCAATGGCGGTGGCGGCGGCGGTGGAGGAAGCGCCGCCACCGGCGTCGCAGCCGAGTTCCGGCGAGCATTCCTGCGGGTCAAGACATCGGTCAGCGCCTCGAAGACCTCCGGCGATAGATTGGTGGGAAGATTCCGCTCCTTCCGCTGGTGCCGCTCCAAGGCCCAGTAGCTCGTAACGGGCCGTGGGCTTTCGTGATTTTGAGTTGTATTAGTAACTGTAATTGTATTTAGTTTGGTCTCGTAGTCGCGGACCTTCTTGTAGTCCCTGAGCAGGTTGTCCCACTTGTCGTTGCACTGGTTCTGGGAGCGGAGGCAGCCGTTGCGCCAGCAGTAGTTCTCCACCCACTTCCACCGCTGCTCCGCCGATCGAGGAACGGTGGTGGACCCCACAGGAGAGGCGGAGGCGGAGGTGGTGGGTGAAGAGGAAATGGGTGGTTTGATGATGGACCGGCGTTCGTCATCGTGTCGCTTAGCGGTGATGAGGGTCAGGGTTTCCTGGACCGTCCAGTTGCCTTTCCGGTAGTCGCGCATTAGGGACGAGGCGTCGCATAATGTTGGCGGTGGTGGAGGGGGTTGGGATTCCGACATTGGTAGCGGGGGGTTCGGATTATGGAGTTTGGAGAATGGAGTGGGGTTGGGATGGGATATAGGAGTAGGAGGAGAGGTGGAATTTTGCAGAAAAGGGCTTGGTAGAGGGTGGAGTTTTGCAGTAAAGGGCTTGGGAAAAGGGTGGCGTTACGGAGTTATTTTGGGGGGGTGATTAAGGAGGAGGGGGTTGGCTATTGGTGTGAGTTTAATTTTTAGGAACATGGTTTACGGGTGAGTTAGTACGGGGGGGGAATTTAGTGAGGGTCAATAAATGTGGTGTGAATCGGGTCGTTTGGGTTTGGTGAGGTGAAAAAAGCTGGGTTGGGTGCTATTGTGTTGGGTCTGGTCCAAGTCGGCTTTAAGATAATATCTATTGGGCTTTTTATAGTGGAGGCCATATGATAGTTTTTTTGGATGAAACGGATAGAGTCTGACGACTCCAGCCAGACAATCAATATATAAATAAAGAGTACGTACATGGAGGGTTTTACCAGAAGTAAAACAATAAAGCGATGACAAAAACCAATCAATCGGGGCTAATACAAAAGAGCCAAGTTAGCTACGACGGACAATTAAACTATATAGACAACAAACATCAGAGAATAAAGAGAAACAAAGATGGATTCAGTCATGCCATCCTGCGATCAGATGCAGTCAATGAGAGTGGACCTCCCAAGGTAGTCGCCGCATGGAGAAAAAGGCGCAATCGGATGATGCCCTTCGAAGCGTCGAGCGATGGACTCAATAGGGGATAGCCGAGGAAACCACTGAAGGACACTCAAGGTGCCCAAGGTGGAAAAAGCTCCTGGACGCAAACGTCGCTGGAGGCCAACGGAGCACCGAGGACGGTGACGGAGTAGCCCAAAAAAAAAACAACATAACAAAGCGACTCCTCCAACCATACCGACGAATCAAGAAAACAAAATGCAGCTCAGAACGCTTACGAAGGGAAATAAAAAAACCGCGCCGCGATGAACCAATAATAAACAACAGAATTAAACAATTAACAGTCCCCAAAGAATAATCTTCAGACCAACACAGAAGGAGAGAAGGACTTGCACTAAAAAAGAACAGCCAACATAGAAATGGTAAAAAGATGGAGTGGCTGGACAACTCCACCCCCAAATACCAACCGATAGCCAAGCCAAACCAGGCTAATACAACCACTGCCTGAAAAGAGTTGGAGAAAGACAATATATACCAAGATCATCCAACATATCCCAGCTCTAGTACAAAATATGGAAGGGACTACTTCACACTAGTAGCCATAATCCTCCCCAACATCAAAAAACACATCGAAGAAATAATAATACCCCCATCAGAAAAGGTAAAGCTAGCAGCACTTGCAGTTAGGATCAAGAGCAAAAGAGGAGGAAGAAGGAAGGCAATACTCCCATAAAATGAGCCCGACTACCCACCTTCATCAACTCTGCTCAACTAGCGCAGAGGAACAAAAGATACAATGCCGTAACCTCCTTAACCCTGCAAGAATAACGATCGAAGAAAAGCATCAGCTAAAAACTAGACTCAATAACTGATCTTAATAGCAGACCATAATAGCAAAAGCTATTAAATGATGCAACAACAGCCAACCAAAATAAAATTCCACCAAAGAACATAATAGTCTAACATTAAAAAGCATTCAGATTACGAAGACATTGGAATGCATTCTCCAGTCTACCAAAGAGAAGGGACTCCTTAGCTTCGATATTTAAAGACGATGACCATAGATTAAAAAGAAATAAGAATTCGTCAATAATAGTGCGGGAGGTAGATGCAGTGTGACGGAAAATTCTCCTATTTCTTTCCATCCACGTGATCCAGACTATAATTTGAAACGACAGATACCATGATCTGTGAAACTTGACATTAGAAGGGAGCTTAGACCAGCACATAGTTAAATTGGATGGAATAACGGGCACTTCCCAGGCAAGAGCACTAATTTTCCAAAGAGGGAAGGTGAATTCGCATACTACAAACAGGTGGTCCACATTTTCAGACTCGTTAGAGCACAGTGGACACAATTGACCCCACGCTAAGTTTCTTTTGTTGAGGATTTCGACGGTCAGTAACTTGTGGTTGAGCGCGAGCCATGATAGAATTTTCACTTTAAGAGGGGCACAGGACTTCCACACAAGGTCCGCGAAAGGAGAAAGAGTGCCCTTAAAATTAAGAAAGTGATAGAAGGATTTAACAGAGAAATTTCCTGACGAATTCCATCGCCAGTAAAAATCTTCTTTATCCCTCCAAACAAAGTTGTTAAGGGAGAAAAGTAGATCGTTATAAACAAATTCTAAATGCAAAGGAAGATTGATTGAGAAAGGGATCACACGCTGCCTTTGTGAGTTGGTAGTGGTGAAAAATTCAGCTACTGAAGCTAGGGGATTGGAGGCCAAGAAGAGTGCAGGGAAAGAGGTGGCTAGTTTGGTGTTACCAATCCAGAGATCAGTCCAGAACTTGACCTTGGATCCATCGAAACAAGCAAAACTTGGCCTTGGATCCATCGAAACAAGCATGGGCTGATCCACATTGGAAAGCCGCTGACGCTTTCCATACACCCTTCCAGAAATGGGAGGCGTTACGATGGATAGTTGGTGGGAAACTCCACCATTGATCCATAGTAAAGCATCTATCCTTGATGCTAAAGATCCAAGGTAAATCCTCGATTTTAAGGAACCTCCAAAGCCATTTACCCAGAAGTGTCAAATTCTGATGCCTGAGGTTTAATACCCCTAAACCTCCAGCTTCCTTGGAAGAAGAAATATGTTTCCAGTTACTCAAGTGCGAGCCTGGCTTGTGAGTGGATGGGCCCGACCAGAAGAAATTACTTCTGATCTGGTCGATCCTCTTGATGACCCAAGTGAGAATGTAATAGAAAGACATCATATAGAGAGGGATAGAAGAAAGAACTGAATTGAGAAGAATCAGTCTGCCTCCTCGTGAAAGAAGCTTCCCGGTCCAGACTGAGATCCTGGATTCAATCTTATCTAACATGGGGGACCAATCTGACTTATGCAGTTTACCCCATCTCAGGGGAATACCCAGATACGTAATAAGAAAATATGCTATAGGGTAGTTAAAGAAGTTGGAAATTTCGCTCTGGCGATTAGGAGAACCCCCCAACCAGAGAACCAAAGATTTATGAAAATTGATAGAAAGCCCCGAAGCTAATTCAAAACAATAAAGAAGGAGTTTAAGGTTCCAAAGCGAGTGGGAATTCGGTTTGGCAAAAATGATAGTGTCATCGGCGTATTGAAGATTAAGAACCCCATGGAAACCACGAGAATTGCCTAGACCTTCAATGACCTGGGCCTCCCAGGCATTGCGAAAAAAGTTTACTAAAAACATCTGCCACCAGAGAGAATAAAAGGGATGATAGTGGGTCGCCTTGACGAAGGCCACATTTAATTTTAAATTTGTGGCCTTCGGCACCATAAATAAGGATAGAGGATGTTCCAGCAAAAAGGCTGGACTTAATCCAAGCGATCTCCTTGGGACCAAAGCCTCTATTAAAAAGAATTTCGAATAAAAACTCCCAGCTAACATTGTCGTACGCTTTTTGGAAGTCGAGCTTAAGAAGAATTCCTTCCGAATTAGAATTGTGACAATGGGAGATAATCTCTTGGGCCGAAGCAACACTATCAAGAATAAATCGGTCCTTGATGAATCCCGATTGAGCCGGATCGATGAGGGAGGAGATCACTTCGCCAAGTCTAGCAGAAAGAACTTTCATAATAATTTTGAACGTGGTGTTGATAAGACTAATCGGCCTAAAATTAGCCACGAAATTTGCTCCCATCATTTTATGGATGAGAACAATATGAGCATAATTGATGTGGTCAAAAGAGAAGGAGCCTTGGTGAAGCTCTGAAAACATACGGAGGAGATCGTCTTTCAGCCAATGCCAGAACTTTTGGAAAAAGAAGGCGGGAAATCCGTCCGGTCCTGGCGCGACCTCGCTTTTTAAAGCGAAAACCGCCGAGCCATGGAAAAAGGTACCGCAAGGGATGAGAGGTCCAGAAACTGAGATCCATAAAGAAGGTTCCAATCGAGACTAATGGCTCGTTGTTTGGACGATCCCATGAGGTTTTTAGAGAAAGAAAGGAAGGTTTGATGGATATCCTTATCGGTAGATAATTCGACACCGTTATCTATGATCGAAGAAATTCGATTACACCGTTGCCTGTGAGAGGCAAAATTATGGAAGAAAGAGGTATTGCAATCTCCCTCCTTGAGCCATCGAAATCTGGCTCTTTGAACCCATTTCAGATGTTCTTGGTAGAGTAGGTCGGCAAAATCGCATTTGCAAGACCGCCGTTTGGCGAAAAGAGGGTCAGAAATAGGACCCTATTCCTCCATTTTATCAATAGAATCAATGGAAGCAAGAAAATAATTTTTTAGAAAGTTAGTATTAAACTGTCTTTCGTTCCTCCAAATCTTGCACCCGAATTTGATTGCATGGAGTTTCAAGAGGATGCTACCCAGTCCGGTAGATTCGGTAACTGCAGATAAGAATTCAACGATCATGCTGACAAAACATTGGTCTTGTAACCAAAATTTTTCAAATCTGAATTTGTGCGATCGAGGGAAGGGGAAATTAGAGTAAAGGGCGATGGGAACATGGTCAGAGGCAGGATTGGGAAGAGCCTTGGAAAACGTATTGTGAAATTGGTTAATCCAGTTTTGGGAGACAAGGAAGCGGTTAAGTTTGGCCATCGTCGGGGAATGACGAAGGTTCGACCACGTGAAAGATCTACTAGAAAGGGGAATATCGGTCAATTGCAGCATGCTAATACAATTGTTGAAGTTGGCTGAGAGGAAATCATATTGTGCAGAATTCGACCTTTCTGACGCAAATCTTAACATTATTAATTTTGTGAAAATAATATATTTAAAAAATACAAATATAAACAATTGAAGATAGTATACTATTATTAGAAAAAACCAAAAACAAAAAAAAAAGATCCCCAATTGCAAGTGTTAGTGTGGTTCAGTGGTAAGTCTCTTCCACGCCTTTATAGATGAGGAAGAGATAAGAGGTCAAGAATTCCCAATCTCGCCTGCGCCAAAAAGAAAACAAAACTTCAATTAAAATATATTTGTGGTAAAGCGGAAGTGTGTGCAGTTACGGTTTTTCAATTATTTAAAAAAAAAAAAAAGATATATCCTACGAAGTACTAACTAGTGTACTAACTAGTGTGGTAGGAAGAACTATACAATCTCGCCCACGCCCAAAAAAAAAAAAAAAAAACTTCATTTAATTTATATTTGTGGTAAAGTACGATTGTGTGCAGTTACAGTTACGGTCTTATTATAATTATTATTTTAAAAGAAGATATACACTGCTAACTAGTGTGCCAAGAAGAACTATATAATTCATAAAATTAGTTACTTACAGTAGCTTAGACACTTTAATGTCGTTTATCCCTCATAACTTTTGTTCTCAACTGGGTTTACACAAAGTAGCACAGCAGACGGTAAATGTTTCTTCATCAGTTTTTATTTTTATTTTTATGGAAAAAGTTGAATATGGCCATCATCTTTCATTAATAAGAAATTAAAGGAACAAATCCAGAGTACTGAGCCAAGTTACAACCAACAAACAGAAAATAGAATATACATGAATCAACATAACCCGTACAAATAACAAATTCCTCCAACAACCCTAGAGGGTGGGCCGACAAACATGCTCGGTTCATCAAAATTGTATGTACGTCAGTTTAACTTCATACATTACCTCCACGGCACATGCACACCCACTTGAAACTAGTTTATCACCCGCATCAATTTCTTTGCTTGCATCAATTGTCGCTTATCAGAAGAATCAGAATTGCATCTTTCATACAATGCTAGTACATCATGTGTGAATTCTTTATTGACTAGTTGTACAAGTTACAAGGGATTAATTGGAATTTATGCCAAGGTATTGAACGATGGTTCTCGACAAAAGAAACTCCACACTTACCTTATTTTCTACCACAAACCTATATTGAGTTCGTCTTTTAGTGATTATTGTGTCCATCTATATAATAAAACACAAAGAAAGCTATCAAGTGGCTCACATTCAATGCCCTCAAAAATAAAGGCCCAGATCTAATCTCACAAAACATATTTTTCCTCCCAAAATTTTAAATCCCAAAACCAAATTCCCCCCCCCCCCCCCCCCCCCCCCCCCCCCCAAAAAAAAAAAAATCATTACTTTATTACTATCTCTCTTCTCTCTTCACTTTTTCATATTTCTCTCTTTCTCTCTCCCTATCTCTCTCTCCCATTTTTTTTATTACTTGGATATTTAGATTTTAAGATTTCAGATCTGTAAATTTTTAGAATTTTTATGTTTTTTATTGCATATGTTATACTGAAAATATCAAATATCTCCTCAATAGTTAAATTTCACCATTTTTCACACTTAAAGCTCTAAGAAGTTAGATTTTACACCCCATTTATAATTATTTTTTAACATATACTAATGGAAACGTGGATTTTTATTGTCATACTATTCAAACTTGAGCTACATAATTGTTGTTTTACTGTTTACCGGGCTTTTCGTGTTTTGTATCGTTTCGAAGACGTGCCGTAGGCACGTGCCTACGGGCAAATCTAGTTAATCTATAAAAGACAAATGGGTAAGACTCAATAATAATCATTGAAAGACAAATTCAATATAGGTTTGGAGTAGAAAATGATATAGGTGTAGCATTTCTCTCTAAACAAATCTCTAATTTCTATCTCTAATCTCTATTCTCTAATCTCTATTCTCTAATATTATAATGGAAGAAGACCTTATTACCATTTGTAAATTTACCAACACATGCATTGCACGTGCATAACTAATATGAATGAGGTCTCATGTTCGAGTCTTCATTACGTCAGATTTTTTTACTTTAATTTTTTTAAAACATATTAAATGTGCATTACACGTGTTTATATCTATGTATCCATCTATCTATGTACTTACAATATATAATTGGAGAAGGGTGATGAATAGTGACTTTGTCACAATGTTTGTCTATCACACCGTGCACAGCACGTGTACTATTGCAGTTACACTATAGCAACTGCAGCTACACTTTATCAAACACTGTAGCTACAGTATAGTTGCCATTTTTCATTAAAAAAATTTCCCTCCCAATTATTTAAACCTACAACGCACATGCAACTCCAAACATGTTTCTTCGCACGTGAATCGCACATGCAAAGTAAAGTTTCCCCTCCAATTTTTTTTAAAAATTATGTTTACCCGTTCAACTCCAATTTTTTTAGAAAAAAATATTCATCGCACGTGCTAATTACTGCCGACTTACGTGTATCACACGTTCAGCTCGAGCTCGAACCCTTTATCAGAACGTGCATCGCATGTGAAAAATATTATTGTTGTAGAATGGGATGTGGAATGATACAATCAGAATGGGATGTGAAATGATACGATCAGAATGGGATGTAAGACGACTTTTATTGTAGTTTTGTGAAAAGTAGATAGGAAAAGAACGGAAAAAAAAAAGAAAATATGTAAAAGTACATTTTAAAATAGAATAAAGTAGATAAAAGTACATTTTAAAATATATTAAATGTGCATTACACGTGTTTATATCTATGTATCCATCAATCTATATACTTACAATATATAATTGGAGAAGGGTGATGAATAGTGACTTTGTCACAATGTTTGTCTATCACACCGTGCACTGCATGTGTACTATTGCAGTTACACTATAGCAACTGCAGCTACACTTTATCAAACACTGTAGCTACAGTATAGTTGCCATTTTTCATTAAAAAATTTCCCTCCCAATTATTTAAACCTACAACGCACATGCAACTCCAAACATGTTTCTTCGCACGTGAATCGCACATGCAAAGTAAAGTTTCCCCTCCAATTTTTTTTAAAAATTACGTTTACCCGTTCAACTCCAATTTTTTTAGAAAAAAATATTCGTCGCACGTTGATGCGGTTCATTTCTGGGAGACGTGTGGATGCACCAGGTGTGAGTTCGGACTCAATTTGTATTTGAAGGAGAATGCTGCTCGTCTGACGACCCTTGGCTGACCGGGCAGAACCTGTGGCGACCTCGGGGTGGTTCGGAGATCTGGGCTCGGATCAGAGGATTCGGATCCGAGGTCTTGTGTACCTGCAGACGGTCCTGAAACACCGGGGTTTGTCCCGGTGGCGGACCCTCCGACGATCTAGTCAGTCTCTGTGAGAGAGTAGCAATAACTAGGTGAATTTAAGTGGAAAAAGATTGATTACCTGAAAAGGTGGGTGAGGGTCTAGTATTTATAGGGAATCCCAACCGGGTTTGGATCCGCTTGGGGGCCGGGTCTGGACCCGAAAGCCCATGGGCCTGACGTGGCAGAGGGCCCAGGCGGTTTAGGGCAGACGTGGCCATACCAGGAGCGGTATAGGGCTGACGTGGCAAAACCCCGGGTGGTATTTGGGGCTGACATGGCTGATCGTGGGTCTTCTGTGCTTCTGGGAGAATCGGAGGGCCTAGGCTGAGCCAGGTCATCCCCCTGCTTCGCCAGAGAGGGGGGACGGCCAGTGGGGCTGTCACGGATCGGAGGCCGAGGACCGCTGAAGCCCGTCGGATACGAGGAGGCTGGTTCTGTGGGGGTGCACTTGAGGTTCGGCGCCGACCCTGTAATGGTTCGAAGCCGGACTAAATTGCTATTTTTACCTTTCTTCAGTGAGAGTTGTATTGGGCCCTGGTAGGGCCTCCAGGCCATTTTTACCCTACCACACACGTGCTAATTACTGTCGACTTACGTGTATCACACGTTCAGCTCGAGCTCGAACCCTTTATCAGAACGTGCATCGCATGTGAAAAATATTATTGTTGTAGAATGGGATGTGGAATGATACAATCAAAATGGGATGTGAAATGATACGATCAGAATGGGATGTAAGACGGCTTTTATTGGTGTGTCTTAAGATATATTAGTTTTGTGAAAAGTAGATAGGAAAAGAACGGGAAAAAAATATATATATATATGTAAAAGTACATTTTAAAATAGAATAAAGTAGATAAAAGTACATTTTAAAATATATTAAATGTGTATTACATGATGTTTATATCTATGTATCCATCTATCTATATACTTACAATATATAATTGGAGAAGGGTGATGAATAGTGACTTTGTCACAATGTTTGTCTATCACACCGTGCACTGCACGTGTACTATTGCAGTTACACTATAGCAACTGCAGCTACACTTTATCAAACACTGTAGCTACAGTATAGTTGCCATTTTTCATTAAAAAAATTTCCCTACCAATTATTTAAGCCTACAACGCACATGCAACTCCAAACATGTTTCTTCGCACGTGAATCGCACATGCAAAGTAAAGTTCTCCTCCAAATTTTTTTAAAAATTACGTTTACCCGTTCAACTCCAATTTTTTTAGAAAAAAATATTCATTGCACGTGCTAATTACTGCCGACTTACGTGTATCACACGTTCAGCTCGAGCTCGAACCCTTTATCAGAACGTGCATCGCATGTAAAAAATATTATTATTGTAGAATGGGATGTGAAATGATACGATCAGAATGGGATGTAAGACGGCTTTTATTGGTGTGTCTTAAGATATATTAGTTTTGTGAAAAGTAGATAGGAAAAGAACGGAAAAAAAAAGAAAATATGTAAAAGTACATTTTAAAATAGAATAAAGTAGATAAAAGTACATTTTAAAATATATTAAATGTGCATTACACGTGTTTATATCTATGTATCCATCTATCTATATACTTACAATATATAATTGGAGAAGGGTGATGAATAGTGACTTTGTCACAATGTTTGTCTATCACACCGTGCACTGCACGTGTACTATTGCAGTTACACTATAGCAACTGCAGCTACACTTTATCAAACAGTGTAGCTACAGTATAGTTGCCATTTTTCATTAAAAAATTTCCCTCCCAATTATTTAAACCTACAACGCACATGCAACTCCAAACATGTTTCTTCGCACGTGAATTGCACATGCAAAGTAAAGTTTCCCCTCCATTTTTTTTAAAAATTACGTTTACCCGTTCAACTCCAATTTTTTTAGAAAAAAATATTCATCGCACGTGCTAATTACTGCCGACTTACGTGTATCACACGTTCAGCTCGAGCTCGAACCCTTTATCAGAACGTGCATCGCATGTGAAAAATATTATTGTTGTAGAATGGGATGTGAAAAGATACGATCAGAATGGGATGTAAGATGGTGTCTTGTGAAGTAGATAGGAAAAGAACGGGAAAAATAAAATAAAATATGTAAAAGTACATTTTAAAAAAGAATGAAGTAGACAAAATAAATGGAGGTGCGGGGAATCGAACCCCGTGCCTCTCGCATGCGAAGCGAGCGCTCTACCATATGAGCTACACCCCCGTTATGTTCAACATGAGTTCAGTAGTTATTCATAATCTTCAGTTATTGAAAAATATATTTGACTTTTATGACAGTTGCGGTAGAAGTCTATGTATTAGCAATAAGCATATAAATTTCGATGACATTGTAGGTCAAAATTGAGTATTTGAGCTATACAGATACTTCAAAGTCAACAACACAGCTTTCCCTATCGATATGTTGCCCCCTTATGTTAAGTTAATTGTTCAATATTTGAGAGCATAAATTCATGTTCTACTTTCCTATAAATGAGTGCAAATTAACATTTTGCTTTGGTTCTGGCAGAAGGACACTTCCCCAAATCAATGCTCATGACTCAACTCTAAACCATAGGATATGGTTCTCATTCGGCTACAAACTTCTTGATGCTGTTATTATACATTCGTGATTCTAAACTGTAGATTGGAGGTTGAAGAGCTAAATGATTTTCAATAAATCCCTGATCACCAAATTCAAACTTCTGTTTCGGGTATTCCTGTGATCTTCTTTCTCACTATGTAAGGTTGTTTTCTCTCATGCTATATCTATATCCTGCTCTTAATGTCAGATATATGTCAGATCACATGATGTACTATCTTAATGCATATACAAACAAACAATGGTTATGCAATGTAACTTGTGATGGTTCATCAATCGTCAGTTGTACGTCTTGAATGTCCTATAGTATATTCTTTATTACGGAATAATCTGAAGTTAATAGTAGAATTTCCCAACAAAAATCGAATCAGAGAACTCACTAATTCTTGTTGTATATATTGACGAATTCAATTAGAACAATCAACAATATCCATGGACTACTTAAATTAGAGTATAAAAGAGGAGCACTATAAAAGATATATATACAAGCAATTAACCCAACCCAGCTTGAATAAAAAAGAACCAAATCAGCGAAAAATTTGTCATCCGCACATCTTATAGAGAGGGCGAGGCCTCATCCGAAGAATCCTAACCCGATGTTGGTAGTACGGATAGCAGGCATTGCATGCCCAGATTCATGAACTCAAACTCGTTGTTACCTTGCATGATCTGCAACAAGAACAATTCAGCCGACTGATTCCATGCAACAACCGACGCAACCTTCTCGATCTATGCACTTGCAGGTACACCAGTCATCTGGAACATGCACATGAGACGGCATCATACTCCTATTATTTTCTTCTATATTGCTCCTCTTCTTGTCGACGTTGCTCACTTCTTCTGCCGTACTGTCTGAACTCATTTTGGAATACGAAGAAGTTGAACCAAGATAAAGTCGCCATTGTGTGTTTGTAGGGAGCTGGAAAGGCGAAAACGGGAACTCGTGAGGGTTGAAGAAGAAGAAGAAGGAGGGAAAGCATGCATAACTGGCAAAGTCTTGAGAACTAGAGGAAGAAAGAAAAACTATGGTTAGGAAGATGTTACATGACATGTCACTATTTATTCACAGGAAACAATGTTCATCATAAATGTCTAAAGTTTTTAGGGTTTGAGATTGTGAATGAAAGGAAGATGATTAATTTAAATAGATTTTTTTAAGGAATTAAGAGACAGTATTTATATGTGACTAGTATTTTTCATGTGTGGTGCACGTTTTGATAAGAGTTTGTAGATTTTCATTAGCGATAAATATTGTAAGAAATAGTTTTGAAGTTGGACATGCGTTGTATGTAATTGGGAAAAATATTTTGAAGAAAAAGCTACGAATTGTACGTGTAATACACATGTTTATAAGTAGAATTTGAGTTGTACGTTCAACATATGTGTATGTTTGGTGTTAAAAAATATTGAAAAAATTATTTTTCACGTGCGTTGCACGTTTTAAATGGTGAAATTTCATTTTTTTTAAGTTTTTGTTGTAATTAATGGGAGAGGTTGAGTTGCACGTACAATGCACAGTTTTGTAAGTTGACAAATTACAATTCCAACTCTCCCATTATATATAGAGAAGAGATATAGATAGAGATTGCATATTTGCATTGATAAAGATACTATGTATAACAATTTTAACTCCTTAATTATGGGTATTAAGATAGCATGGAATAAATTTGTGACCTTTAACTTTGTCACAGGATTAGGATAATAATGTGACAATAATATGTTATTTTAGTGTTTATCTTTTCAACTGCTTTTGAATCTTTTGATAAATACTAGTGGAAATTAGCCGTGCTCCAAGTGCACGCGGCTTGGTACATTTGCTAATGGTGGCATTAGTGTCTATATAGGTATAGAATTTATTTGAATGCTCAAGATTATCTTTCCAATTTCCAATTTACAGTTTTTTCTTTAAATATAGTCAAAGTGAATAATAAAAACTAAGTATTGTGAATGTTTAAGCAATACATTTGTAACTCATGGAAAAGTAGCTTGCATTAATTGAAAATAATTACAATGACAACAAAAATTATAATGATTGCACCACCACCAACAACCATAATAGCAAAATTTATTGGTTGGCATAATAGCACTCGAACATACAATAAAAATTGGGCGGTGTCTCTAATCATCTAAAGCAAAGCAACAAACAAAAATGAGATTTCCAACTTATCAAGATCAATTTTTTTCAACTTTGAGCATGTAACATCAAAACTAGCAGAATCAACAGAGCATTTTTCAAGACACCTTCTAAAGCAGATTATAGATCCTTTCTACTGCCAAGACCAAGTTGCCAAGTAAGGACAATTAAGGATGTGAGCCGGGTCGCTTAAATTTGTGCTCCATGGAGAGTTATTCTTAATTTTCCTAATTTGTGCTCCATGGAGAGTCATTCTTAATTTTCCTCGCCTTTTCAATTATCTTCTTCTGAGATGCCGAATGGGTCATTCATGGACACCGCATTTGTCAAATACTTCAGATTATTCCGACTATCATTGATTTAATTAGAGATGTTATTCATAGATGCAAAATTTGCAGTGGTGGAGCTGTCTTTGGAGGAGGAAAAGGCTACAACATATTTGGTCGAGCTTGGAAGTTGAGAAGTTGTACCTCTGGATGTGAACCAACTCCATAAACGAGGAAGATGTAGAAGAACAGGATGGAGATGATGCCACAATGTTCACGAATGTTGTGTTCAAACGCTTGTTCCAGACTTGAGAGTAGAAAGTAAACTGCCATAGTTCTGAAGTTACAAATGTTACATCGATGTTAAGGCTATGAAGTAAGAAACCAGAGACATTGACATGAATTTTAAATGACATCCAACGATAGTATTCTAACTCAACTATAAGACAAAATAAAATATAGTAACATATGTTCAATAAGGTATGAATCCATGACATAAGTTTCCTTGTCTTGCTTCATCAGAGGTCAACTTAATGACATCTTCAGTAAGGCATCAATAGGATATCTCGCATCAATAGGATATCTTAGACACAAAAATAAGCCCAAAATACTTCAGTTACAAAACTTAGGCCAATAGGTCATGGAGAAGCCTGGAGAGTCGTAATTTAATAACCTAAACACAAGTCACATTTGGTTCATTCAGAAGAGCTGAAACTTAGCCTTTAGACCAGTTGTTCTTTCCACTTAAATAATAGGTTATGAATAATGTATAATCAAATGAACAAGATGGAAATTCAAGAGAAATTGATACAATCTCAATGCATTAAAGGAAGTAGCATAAACGACTCTTTTAAGACATATTGCTATGAATAAAGATTGATACTATAATAAACATTGTAGAGAGTTCATTATAATAGCAGCTTCTACATAGTACTGAGATTGCATGTTTCAATTGCATTGTAGATCTGAAGTGAAGAACAAAATAGTTACCTAGTGTATCATCCGATTGATCAGCAACCTCAAGTTAGATTCTAATAGAATACAAGAAAATTATAATAATAAGAATGAATTTAGTATGTTCATTGACTAAACATCTCAATTTGCACAATAACTCAGTGAGAAATGGATACACATTAAAGTAATTATTTGTCATGCTCAAAACATTACTATAAATCATCATGCATCAACAAATGCTTCCTAAGATTATTGCTTATATCATTTTCTGGTCTAATTCGGCAGGGGAGGAGCAATCGAAGAAGATCAAAGAAATGTACACGGAACGGGACACAAACCAGGTTGATTCACTGAGAAGGGATAACTCACCATAGGTGGGGTGATGGACTGCGTTGAGGCGTGGGGCACAGACACCGTTGCTGACTTGTTGTAGTTTCGAGCCATGTAGATCGATGTCTGTACTGTGATGTATTTTGGGTCTTTTATTTTGTTGCATGTATTTTTTGGGTTGCTAGGGTCGGTACTACCAGGTTTGGTTGGGGATCTATAATTTTGACCGGGGAATGAGCATCATGACCCGCTTGTGGAATACATGAACATCATTGCCTGTTCCTTATTTTGTTTTGTATCGTTTAATTAAAAAACTTTTTAATGAAATAAGGGGGGGGGGGCAAGGCCAACCTTTTATGATTAAAAAAAAAAACTTGACTATAAATCAGAATCCCATATACAAACATGTTTTATACTTCCCAAATCTTGAAACAAAGAAAAAGGATAACAGAAATGGATAAACTTACGTATGAATATATCAGTAAGCAAACAACATAAAATTAGTTTAATTTCTTAGAAAAACAGAATGATAAGAGTAAGAATGACAGTCATTATTAAATCTTCTCCAGTAAACAAATAAGTCAAGACTACTTTCCTTCAATTCTAAGTGAAAGATAACAGTGATAAACTAACTGCAAATTCAAAGATATCTCATCATGAAAAAGAAAAAAAAAAGACAAGCTTCCCATTAACATGTAATGATGCACTAGTAACCTCTCAATTTTATTTTAATAAATTACTGTCAACCCAACGAAATTCGAGTGCTTTGTGGTCCCATCACAGTGATCCTCTACTAATCTCTTTTAATATTCCCATAGAAAAAGCAATAGTTAAATCTGACTTACAAGAATGATGAATTGTTAAAGGGCCCACATTCTCATCTGCATTCTGGTAGTATAGTACCTCCCTCAGTTTGCCTAATTTAGGAAGCTCTTCAACATCTTGCTGCATGTACAATTAAACTCCATTCATGAGCATCGAGACTTTTATTTAGCGTGTACAAAAGGATGAAAAAACTGTTTGAGAAAAAATAAAATCAATTATATAATGTGTATCAATCAAACTCTAAGGGTTAGTTTACAGTTCGGGATATGATCTTGTTCACTTTTTCATCCTTGCACCTGAACAAGGCTTGGTCAAAGCCAAAATATGATATTAAGAAAAGGGCATTTCCTTTCATATTATTTTTTCATGAGTGAGATTTAAATTCACAATTCAACAAAAACCAAGATATAAGCTCTAACCACTTTTCACGGCAACGATCAAATGTCAGATATTTAGTAGTTTCCATTAAATATAAACTCACCATCTGTTTACTCTCACACCAAAATAAGCAACAACATAAAACTAAAAGAGAGATAATCAAATTTTAGCCAATAAATAATAAATAATAATCAAATAGGTTGGCCTCTATATCGCACTGATCAACAATCAAATATATCGCAAGTACACATGTAAGCTTCTTCGCTAGAAATAAGAGGTCGGGAGTTCGAATCCCACTTGCACACAAAAATCACCAATTAATTTATATTCACGGTAAATTGTGGCTATGGTCATATTCCAAACCCAAAAAAAACAATCAAATGTATCAGAAACTTTTAACTCCATATCATGCTTCAAGTATGAGGCTTTGAAAGGAAAAAAATTCCCAAAAATTAGTGATGAAATTGTATCAATGCTACAATCAGTTGCACACACTGACACACTGATTATTATGACTATTACAATGATGTCTCAAGTAATCAAAATCAATCACCACATTTCAACTTGATGCTATTAACTAAAATTTAGATCATGAAGAAAGAAACCACATTTATTTGACTTGAAGTAAATACCACAAAGAAGACACTCTTAATTTGTCCATAAAAAAATTCCAGGTTAAATGGAAAAACAAAAAACCACGTCATAAGCGTCAAGATCACAAGTTACACATTCTCATATCATTTTGAATCTATGTAACTAACTTTCTTTATGTGATAAAACTTACCATTGGTAATGCTAAGGTGAACCCAAACTTCTCCTTATAATTGTCTTTTTAGGGATTGTGTTTGGGGCAGATGGATCGCCGACGATGCGCAAATTATGGCACAAGCAGTTGGTGGTGGTGGTCGTAGTTGTCATCAATGGAAAACACTTTGAAGAACAAAATAAGGACAAAAAAATTCATACACAAATTCAAGCATAGTGAATTTTTTCAGTAACCCCATCCATTTGTAATAGTCAAAGTTATTATAACAATTGTTAAAACTTCTTGTATAAACAAGTCTCTACTAGATTAAAAATTGAGAAGGACAACAAAAATACTCCTTTTAACTCGATCCTACGGCTACTGACTTTCAATGGCAAAACTTGCACAAGGCTTAATTATGTACTTATCATTGGAATTTCATCAAACAATTTATAAGCATTAATTTAATTTCATATAGAAGAAAATTTGCACTAAAACTTGAGAAGAAAAAAAAGGGACACTCTTTTTAACTCGATCTACTCAATCTAAATCTATGGTTCTTAAATAAGCGCTACCAAAATTTAAAAAAAAAACAAAAAACAAAAAACTAAAACTAAGGAAGATCGCTGAATAGAAGTGAATTGTACCTTGAGAATAGATGAAAGTTCGTTTGTGAAGCGAGGACTTTTGAGGGGCGGTTTTCCTATTTTCCATCCAACGTTGTGGTTGAGGGAAGATCGATCAATAAGGAGACGGATGAGCGAGAGCAAAGGAAAATGTCAAGGTCGACAGCGTAGCACTGGGCATCAACGGGGAGGTCTGTAGCAATTGGCGTCTCCGAGGAAGGCCATGGCTTCTGCGAGTTATTCCTGTGATTCAGGTCATTTGGTTTTGTTTCTGTTTTGAGTCAGTATTAGTTGTTTACGTGCATTACACAATCTTTTTGAAAAGGTTTATAGCGGGAAGAGGGCGGGAAGTGTTTTTATGCGTTTCGCATGTGCAATTGTATTTGTCCTGTAGCGTAACCGTTCCTCTCCCTGTCTCTATAAACTGAGCTGTAATAAAGTAGGATATCTTATCAATAAATCTAGAAAATTCTCCTCCATTCTTCTTCCTCTTCAATCTCCGATTTCTTGATCCTCCATCAATAGCGAGATCTCGGAGCAATCGTAATCTGAACTCTGACAATGTGGTATCAGAGCAGGATAACGTCGACGATGATAGTCGCAATGAAGGAAGCACGGTGATCGAAGGAGAGGTGGCGAATCTGAGAAGCCAAATGACCGAAGTCTAGCTCCAATCTGGGTACCTCACTGACCGAATGGAAGCCATCGCCACTAGCATTGGGGATAGATTTTCGACGATTGAGTCTAGAATGGAGTCGATGATGGCTCTAGTGCAACAAACTCAGCTGCGTCCGCCCAATCCCCCTGCTTCCAAACCCAACTCATCCACCCCTTCACAGGGAGGTAACACACCCAAACCCTATGCATTTTACATCTCATCATGATAGTGGAAATGTGATTAGAAGTCCGTTCAAAGTAGAGTTTCCTATGTTCCATGAAGGGGATCAAACTAAGTGGATCTGTGGGGTAGAACAATTTTTGGAATTCTATGAAATTCCATAGCAACAAAAGTTGAAGTATGCTTCTCTCAATTTGAGAGGTAGGGCAGCCCAATGGTTCCGTAGATATCTGAAACCCAAGATCCACGAAGTGACTTGGTCAGGATTTTTTGGAAGAATTGCTAACCAGATTTGGCCCCACTAAATTCCAAGACTACGATGGAATCTTATCCAAGTTACACCAGAAGGGGGATATCGAAGCTTATATACAAGAGTTCGACAGGACTTCCAATTTCGTTGAGGATTGGACTAAGTCTCATTACTTGGGGACATTCATCCGTGGCTTAAGGGATGAAATACGATGGGATGTGAAGTCACAACATCCAAAAAGTGTGAATGAAGCCATTAGTTTAGCTCGGGGCTTTGAAGAAAAGTTAGCATGTTTAAAGAGGCACTTTAGAAGTTCTTTGTCACCAAAACACACTGCACCTCCTGCTAAATTCGCCATATCACTCAACAATTGCAGTCATTCCCGCCATACATCAACTACAGCATCAAACCCCCAACACTCTGCCAGTAGTTACCACCCTACCTCAACTTCTTCATCCACCTTTGTGCCAAGGCGCTTGAACATCCAAGAGATGAGAGAGAGAAGAGCCAAAGGCTTATGTTTCAATTACAAGGAGAGGTATACTCCAGGACACATTTGCAAAACTCAGAAGTTCTATTTTTCTGGAAGGATTGGAGGAAGAAGAGGGTGAGGAGGCTCAATTTGAAGCAGCTCTAGCTGAAGAAGCTCCACTCACAAGTTTGCAAACACCACCATAGCTTCCCTTACACCCAGAGATTTCTTTTCATGCCTTGGTAGGAACCCAAGCTTACCCACAGACAATGAGAGTAAAAGGGACGTCAATATTCTCATAGACACTGGATCCACACATAACTGCTTAGATCCCCAAACTGCATTGAAAGCCAGTTTACCTATTATGAAGGAGCCTCACTACAAAGTCACAGTGGCTAATGGGCAATGCATGTACAGTGAGGGCAAGGCATCTGATGTTAACTTCATGTTACAGGGGGTAAACCTTCAAGCTAAGCTCCTCCTTTTGCCCTTGGGTCCTGCGCAGATGGTTTTGGGGGCACATTGGTTAAGATCTCTAGGCCCTGTAACCATGGATTTTAATCTCATGATCATGGAGTTTAGGGTGGCAGGGCAACTGAGGAAGTTGCAAGGAATTATGAATGCTTAGTTGCAAATTATGGAGGCTGAGGAGCTGGCCAAGTTGAACAATAGTGTCTGTCAAGCATACATGATCCAAGTGCAGGAAATCGTGGAGGGAGAAGAGGCCTCAGTAGCCACTTCCAACTACAAACTGAAACTGTGGAGTCGAAGGAAGACTTGCAACAAGTCCTGCAGAATTTCCCTGAGGTGTTCACTGATCAATTGGCCGTGCCACCTCAAAGAGCCATCGACCACCAAATCCTAATCACAGGAGGGTCGAAACCTGTTTGTGTTAGACCTTACAAACACCCCCACTTCCACAAGAATGAGATTGAAAGGCAAGTTGAAGAAATGCTTTTAGCAGGGTTTATAAGGCCCAGTAACAGTCCTTACACATCTTCGGTGATTTTAGTAAAGAAATCAGATGGCAGTTGGCGCCTCTACGTCGACTACCGAGCTCTCAACAACTAAACCATCAAAGCTAAATTTCCAATCCCAATCATTGATGAGCTTCTTGATGAGTTAAATGGGGCCAAGTACTTCTCTAAGATCGACTTGAGATCAGGATATCACCAGATAAGAGTAAGGAATACAGACATCTCCATGACAGCTTTCCGTACTGACCATGGCCATCTCGAATTTGTAGTGATGCCATTTGGGCTCACAAACGCTCCCGCAACATTTCAGAGCTTGATGAATGAGATTTTCAAATAATCTCTCTGCAAATTCATATTAGTTTTCTTCGACGATATTCTGGTGTATAGCCCTACGTAGGAGACTCACTTAATTCATGTGGCAGCTACTCTAACAGTTTTGAAGAAGCATCAGTTGGTCGCTAAAGCTAATAAGTGCACATTCGGTCAAATGTCAGTTAGGTTCTTGGGCCATGTCATTAGTGGAGAAGGTATTGCAGTTTATTATAACAAAATTCAAGCGGTAGAGAGTTGGCCTGAGCCAAAATCAGTTAAAGAGCTTAGAGGATTCTTGGGTCTAACAGGTTACTATCGTAGGTTTGTGAAGAATTACAGAGGAATTACGGCTCCTTTCATTCAACTCCTTAAGAAGAACGCATTCAAGTGGACATCTGCCTCAACCGCAGCTTTCAGTGCTCTCAAGAAAGCTATGATATCCACACCTGTCCTGAAGGCTCCAGACTTCACCAAACCATTTATGATTGAGACTGATGCATCGCAAGCAGGAATTGGGGTTGTCCTTATGCAAGATTCACACCCCATTGCATTTATGAGCAAGGGATTAAAAGGGAAGTTGCTGATTCTCTCAACATATGAGAAAGAGGTCTTCACCATTTTACAGGCTATTAAGCAATGGAGACAATATCTTTTGGGAAGCACATTCACCATAAGAACAGATCAAAAAAGCATTAAACACATCCTCGACCAAAGAATTAATATAGTAATTCAAGAAAAGTGGCTTTGAAAATTATTGGGGTACACCTTCATGGTTGAATATAAGAGAGGAATCGATAACACTACAGCTGATGGGCTGTCGAGGAGGGGAGGATAGATAGATGCTTGTTGTGAGATCACATTTGTAGTGCCAGAATGGATGGAAGGCATCAAGAGAATGATCTTGGAAGACCTCTACTTCATCAATCTGCAGGAGAAGCTTAAAAATGGCCAGTTAGATACCAATATGTACAAGTATTTGGGTGGAGTATGGTACTATAAAGGGAAGATTTTAGTGAGCCCCACAGCTAATGTTAGAAGTCTAATATTCTTTGATCAACACTCATCAAATCAAGGAGACCACTCTGTAATATCCCGGACGGATATTATATTGTATAAATTATTATTTTTAAATTAAAATATTTTTAAATGGGAATTTCTTGGTTTCGCTCATAAAAACTTACCTGAACATATATACTAGTAAATATATACAGGTATTGTATCAGTTTTGTGCACTTATGCAAAATCTTGAAAAATGTATTTTTGAGAAAATGGCCGAAAAATCCCGGGCAGGTATTTAAAATTATTATTTTATTATTATTTCCCAAAATAAAATATTTTTGGTGGATATTACCCGGTTTTGTTGACAAACATTATCTGTGTGTAAATACCAGTCTGTATATATCTGTATTGTATCAAATTGATACTGGAATCTTCCGGGCTGATAATAAAATTTAATTTATTATTATTTTCAAAATTTAACTATTTTTGCACGGATTGAGCGGTTTTACAAACGGAAATTATCGGTATATAGATATATACATACGTTAGCGTATTGTACCGATTTCGCACGTTTGTACAATTCATGTAGTATGTGTTTTGGACAAAAATATTATTTTTGTCATGATTAATCAAATTTGGAGGGTTAGGATTTGTTTGGATGCTTAAACCTAGGGTTAGGATTAATTAGAGTTACATAAGAGTATTAATAGGTGTTTCTACTAGAACCCTCTTCTCCACCTCACCCCCTCCACCTCATCCATCCTAGGCCGGCCAAACCCTTGCCAAGGGGGTTTGTGCAATTGTGGTTGTGTATTTGCACTTCCCACCCTCATTTTGTCCTATAAAACCCCCTCCCCTTCACACTTTGCCTCATTTACAAGAAGAAAAAAAAAGAGAAAGGAAAAGAAAGAGAAGGAGAAACCCTAAGTGTTCTTCATTTGGGGTTTTTCATTAAGTGTTCTTCATACAAGTTGTAGTAGAAAGCTAGGAGGAAGAAGAAGGTTTGCTAGCTAGTCTTTCCTACAAAAATCAAGGTGGGGATTCTCTACTTCTAATTTTAGATTGGTTGTTTTCTTATTTATTTTTGTATGTAGAAAAGAACCCATCATTCAGGGTTATTATTGGTTCTATGTGAAAAGGAACCCATCTTTGATGGTTATTTGTTGTAGGATAAAAAGAACACATCTTTTTTATGGTGGATGTTGTAGGTGTAAGTTCTAAATAGGTTGGACTATTTTTTCTAAGCATATAAGTGGTTGTAGGTGGAAAAAAAGAACCCATTTTTATGATGTATTATTGTGTATTTGTGTTCCTAAATAACTTGGACTAATTCCTAAGCATAAGTGTTTGTAGGGATCAAAATGATCCCATGAAAAAGATGGATGGTGAGACCTAATTAAATGGCATAAATGTTGATTTTTGAGACCTTGTATGGTTAGTATTGTTGTGATGTTTATTTTGGACTAATTGGACTAAGATTTGTGCATAAGAATGGTGGAAAATCAAGATGAAGTTATCTCTTTTTATTTGTGTGGATTCTTGTCCACTTTTGTTGTATGTGGTTCTAAAAAAAAGACTTGGACTAAGTATTAAGCATAAGGTGGTTGTAGGGATCAAAAGGATCCCATGAAAAAGATAGGTGGTGGAACTTAAATAAAACACATAAAGTGTTTCTTTAACCTTGTATGTTATTGTTGTTGTTATGGTTGTTTTGTTGAACTCAAAACTATGACTTGGACTATAACTATGTGCTTATAAAGATTAGTGTAGTAAGAATGTTTACTTACCCATTCTAGGGTTGTAGGACTCATCTAGCTTTTTAAAAGATAAGTTTTGTTGTATGTTGTTCTCTACTTTGTTAAGAAATTAATCTTTACTAACCCTAGTTCATAAAAAGTTTCTCTTTTTGTGTGTAGGAACTTGTAGGATTGAAGAAAAGTGGGTTGTAGTATGTACTAATTTGTAGACTAAATAAATGTAGTCTTTGTAATGTATGAGACTTGTAATTTTCTAAAGATGTAGTCTTTGTAATAATTTATATTAGTCTTTTGTAGCATGTCCTAAACTAACCTAGGTTGTTAGAAAATCCATGCTTGAGCTTTGTTGAACCCATTCATGCTTATGAACCATGTACCCATTCATGCTAGTGATACTTAGTTGTTCTTAGTAAAGAACCCACCATACTTGAGTTGTTGTAGTAAAAAACCCATCATGCTTGAGATGTAGTAAAGATACCATATTTGAGTTAATTATAGTAAGTATACCAAGCTTGAGTTTTGTATTCTATGTCAAAAAAGAGAACCTATTCATACTTGTGAAACCCACGAACCCATTCGTACTTGTTCTAGTTTCAAAAAGAATCCATATACCATGTTTGAGTTGATTGTAGAAAGATATCATGCTTGAGTTGTTGTAGTAAGAAACCCATCATGCTTAAGTAGTATACCATGCTTAAGTTGTTATAGGTTGTTGTAAAAAGAAACCCATGCTTGAGTGGATTATAGTAAATATACCATACTTGAGTTGTTGTAGGTTGATTATAGTGAGAAACCCATGCTTGAGTTGATTATAGTAAATATACCATGCTTGAGTTGTTGTAGGTTGATTATAGTGAGAAACCCATGCTTGAGTTGATTTTAGTAAGTATACCATGCTTGAGTTGTTGTGGGTTGATTATAGTGAGAAACCCATGCTTGAGTTGATTATAGTAGGTATACCATGCTTGAGTTGTTGTAGGTTGATTATAGTAGGAAACTCATGCTTGAGTTGATTATAGTAGGTATACCATGAGTTGTTGTAGGTTGATTGTAGTAAGAAACCCATGTTTGAGTTGATTATAGTAGGTATACCATGTTTGAGTTGTTGTAGGTTGATTATAGTAAGAAACTCATGCTTGAGTTGATTATAGAAGGTATACCATGCTTGAGTTGTTGTAGTAAGAAACCCATGCTTGAGTTGATTATAGTAGGTATACCATGCTTGAGTTGTTGTAGGTTGATTATAGAAAAGAAACCCATCATGCTTGAGATGTAGTAAAGATACCATGCTTAAGTTGATTATAGTAAATATACCATGCTTGAGTTGTTGTAGGTAGATGTTGTAGAAAGAAACCCATGCTTAAGTCATAAGCATGCTTGTGTTATTATAGTAGTTCTAGTAAAGAATCCATGCTTGAGTTATTGTAGTTGTTCTAAGTAAAGAACGCATGCTTGTGTTATGGTAGTAGTTCTAGTAAAGAACCCATGTTTGAGATGTGTAGTTGTTTTAGACTCAAAAGAATCCATCGTGTTTAAGTTGTATGTTGTAGTGGAACCCATGAGTTTAGCTTGCATGCTAATCCAATGGAACTATTGAAATGAACCCGTGTTCCACATTTGCTCTAGTTCAATTTTTAAGAAGAAACCCATGAAACTAGCTCCATGATTGTTCTAGCTCGAATTGGCGAGGAAACCATGCAATTAGGTTCTAGGTGATTCTAGCTCAACTTTGAGAAAGAACCCATGAACCTAGTCGCATATTGTCCTAGTTCAAATTTGGGAAAAGAAGCCATGAGTTCTAGTTGTATGCGTTTCTAATTGAAATTGGACCATATGATGTGCACATGCTTCATCTTCAATATATGGTAAATAATGGTTGGGAAAGTCACTAGTATTGTTAGCTAGATAAAAGCTAGCCTAGGGGTCATCAAACATCAAGACTCGCATCTTACCACCTTGGAAACTGTGGATAAATCACACTTCGAGCACCGACGGATCTTAACTGATGTGGGTTGATCGCGGGCCGAGAGTGTTGATGAGATCCGAGTTAGGGGTAGTGATAAGGTCTCGTAGTTACCATAGGGGCCATGAACCATCAAGAATCGCATCTTACCACCTTAGAAACTGTGGAGAAATCACACCTCGAGCACCGACGGATCTTAACTGATGTGGGTTGATCGTGGGCCGAGAATGTTGACGAGATCCGAGTTAGGGGTAATGATGAGTGAGAGAGAGATTTTCGTCACAGGTGTCTTGGATCGATAGGCCATGAGTTGGATCGGGATAATTATAAGAAAGTTATTGAAAATCCCGTGACACTGTTTGGATTTAGTGACATCGTTAGGGTAGTAACTTATGGCTATTACTACTTAACCTTTACTTATTATCATTTTTTGCCGACGGAATAGAGTTGGTGTTAAGGGTGATTCCTTATGATCTGACCTGTCCTATAGGCTGACACTAGGCGGTGTTATTGGGTTGTACCTTCCCGTCAAAGAGATACGTACGATGTCATCTCACGAGTTGGGAGCACGGATTGCGTATCTCGTCTGTTAATTTCTGAAATACCGTGGCTTGGGGTGCCACATGATGCAACATGCAGTCTTGCGCTTGCGAGACCCCAGGGGTGCACAGGGTAGGCTTCGCGCTACCCTGCGCATGCGAGACCCTATGTTCTTTTGATTTTCGAATGAGGCCCGATACGCTGGGCAATAGTGGCAAACATGGACACCATTATATGACTGCAGTAACGGAACTAGACTGTACCTGCAACCTTGTTTTTGAGTGAGGTCCGGCATGCTGGGTAGTAGTGGCAAACAGAGACACCATAATCGTACTGCATTGGTGGGACTTGACCCACCTGCAACCTCACAGTCACGTTGTATTATCAGGAACATGATTGTGTACAAAGTAGAATTCTTAATGAGGGTTCAAATCCCTATTTACGAAGAAACGGCTTGAGAAGGGGCGTATGTAGTATGGGCTGCATACTGTTTCGGAGACTTGCTTGCATTAGAATAAGTGCAGAATTGCGTTAGTCAAACTTGTATTAAAGTCTAAGGCATAGCATACACTGACACATCAATTATATATACACGTTTCTCTTTTCATCAATCTGTTTGCTTAAGTGGAGAATCACTGCTAGTTATCAGCCTTAAAAACGTCAGTATATGTACTGACGCTCCCATTTCAATAGGTACCGGATTGCAGAAGTACAGGTACAGGATTCAGGATGACTCAAGGCGAGAGGAGCAAGAGTCATTTTTATTTCTGCTGCATTATATGTTGTTTACTATTGTTCCATTGTAACAATTTTGTAATCTATTTATTTGTTGGAAAGTATCCAAGTGAAATACCAAGTGTTGTTCTTTATTTATTGTACTATGATGTAATATGTTGAAAGTTGTAACACTTGGGATTGTAAAGGTATTATTGTAACACTGTTATAATGTATTGCAATTTTGTAACATTCGGATTTGTAATACATTTGTGTTGAATAAAAAGTTTTAAAATTTCTTGTCTTTTCTGTGTATTGTGGCTAATTGAAGAAAAGATTCTGGCTTATATCACGGTTTCTCAGTTACCGAAAATCGGGGCGTTACACCACGCTGGGTTTCATAAGACCCTACAAAGAATCAGAAGAGATTTTTGATGGGAGGGTATGAGCAAGGAAACCAACCAATGGATCAAAGAATGTTTGGTATGTCAGAAGAGCAAGCATGAGCAACTCCACCCTGCAGGTTTACTTCATCCTCTCTCTATACCTGATCGAGTATGGGAGGACATCTCTATGGATTTCGTAGAGGGATTACCCAAAAGCCACGGGAAAAATGTTATTATGGTGGTGGTAGATCGACTCACTAAGTATGCTCACTTTATAGCATTGTCTCATCCATATACTGCTCAATCCATAGTTCAATTGTACATCGACAACATCTATAAACTACACGGCATGCCGAGGAGCATCGTGAGTGACAAAGATCCCCTCTTCATTAGCAGATTTTGAAAAGAATTCTTCAAGTCTCAAAATTGCAAACTCAATTACTCAACCGCCTACCATCCTCAGAGTGATGGCCAAACAGAAGTTGTAAACAAGGCGTTGGAGCTGTATTTGGGGTGTTTCTGTAGCCAAATGCCTACAGATTCGCTAAAGTGGTTGTCGTGGGCTGAGTTTGGTTCAACACCAATTGGCATGTCTCTACGAGGATGACACCATTCGAAGGAGTATATGGCAGGCCACCTCCCCCACTTCTTCACTATGTTAGGGGGACTTCAAGCATGCCAGTGTTAGAAGAAGAATTGATGACCAGAGATGTGATTTTGAAGCTATTGAAAGATAATATAGCTCAAGCTCAAGGTCGCATGAAACATTTTGCTGATAAGAAGAGAGCAGAATGGGAATTTGAGGTGGGAGATTTGGTGTTGTTAAAGATTCAACCCTACAAGCATATTACTCTTCGAAACCCCACTCCTCAAAAACTGGCTTCAAAATTTTTTGGACCTTATCGTGTCATCGAAAGAGTAGGAGCAGTAGCGTATCGCTTAGAGCTGCCTGCAGGAGCGTTAATCCACCCTGTGTTCCATGTTTCCAAGCTTAAGAAATATTTCGGAAGTCACCAACCCATTGTATCTACAGAATTTCCAAGTTGGTGGGTAGAAGACGACCCCCCAGATGTTCCGGAGGTGGTGCTGGATATGAGAGTGTTCAAGAAGCAAAATTAGATGCGAATCGAATTGCTTATCAAGTGGAAGAACTCCAGTGTTGAGGAAGCTTCATGGTTGGATGTTGATGATCTTCACCGTAGGTTTCCAGACTTCGAACTTGGGGCAAGTTCGTTCTTAAGGGGGGAGGAGTTGTCAGGGTCGATGGCATAGCACTGGGTATCAACGAGGAGGTCTGTAGCAACTGGCGTCTTTGAGGAAGGCCATGGGTTCTGCGAGTTATTCCTGTGATTCAGCTCATTTGGTTTTGTTTCCGTTTTTGAGTCAGTATCAGGTGTTTACGTGCATTACGCACTCTTTTTGAACGGGTTTATAGCGGGAAGAGGGCGGAAAGTGTTTTTATGCATTTCACACGTGCAATTATATTTGTCCTGTAGCGTAACTGCCCCTCTCCCTTTCTCTATAAACCGAGCTGTAATTAAGTAGGATATCTTATCAATAAATCTAGAAAATTCTCCTCCATTCTTCTTCCTCTTCAATCTCCGATTTCCTGATCCTCCATCAATGGCGAGATCTTGGAGCAATCATAATTTGAACTTTGATAGAAAAGCTCTGACAGAAAAGCTAGGGTTTCTTCTTCTGATTCTTCTTCTTCTTCTTTGATCGAGTAGGAGTCGGCTGGAGGAGACGGGTTCACAAAATAAAAGGCGTGTATTTTATTTAGTTTAGATTTAGATATTAAAAACTAATAAATAAATATTTTAGAATAATAGTAGCCATTGATCAGTCAGATGAAAATCATGAACGAACGGCTACAATTCGCTTCGGACAGATTCATAAATGTTATTATTGCTTTTATAATAGAAATAGATATTCAACTAGTTTATTTGTTAAAAAAATTAACTAAAATGAGATAATTGGAGATGGGCTATAAGATAATATATGCCCAAGGCCCAAACCCTAGTTGGGCTGAACTTGAAGCCCATTAGTGTTATCCTTATCTCAGGACTATAATGCACCATTTTAAGTTGGACGTTGGTCCATGGTGTATTTGATCCTTCTGAATTTAAGTTCATTATCTTTTTCTTAAAAGGGAAAAGTTCATTACGTTTATTTATCTCAGCCTAAATTTATCGAGCGAGTTCATCAACTTGTACCGCATAGCCTAATAGACTGCGGACTTGTGCATGAGCTTAGTAGATTAGAGATCACAGTTTTATCTTGGAGTTCTTTTTTTTGATGAGACGGATAGAGTCAACTGACTCCAGCCAGATCAAAAAATATATTAATAAATTGAAAAGTACATGACAGACTGGTTTTACCAGAAGTAAAACAAAAATACAACAAACACTCCTAAATAAAAGAAAGGAAACAATACAACAAAACCAGAATAAACAAGCTGGAAATTGCGTTCGTAGGGAAGAAGGCTAGCCCTCTGGCCACAGAGGCGGAGAGTCGCTAGGAGGAGGATGACGATCGAAGCCGCCAGATTGAAGGAAGGGGACCGACATCGAAGAGGAAGTTAGTCACCACAAATAGGTGAGTTAGCTTCCGATGATAGCCGGGCGAGTCACCAGCTGGCTGACAAGATACTGAATCCACCATCGGTGAAGGAGGACTGAATCCACCAGCGAACAGGAAGGCGAGGTCAGCACGTCTAAACACGACCCTGCTTCACAATAGAGACCAGCCAGAACCACATCAAGCGCTCGCAGAGCGCTCGTTTGATGTTCTCGCAGAGCACATAAAAAACCAGGAGATACAAATGCTCGGAGAGCGACTCATCAAGGTCGTGGAGCTCCCAAACAGCGGAACACCGCCCCTCGTACAGAACAGGGAAGCAACTCCAAACGACAAAACAAACCAACACAGCAAACTAATAAACATGCTTGAGAAAGAGAGAAATGAAATTCTCAACCAGAAAAAAATAAAGATGGTTACAGTCCATCCCAATCAAGATAGCCACAGCCAGTTCAAGACTTACAACCACCATCAAAAGCATAAAAGAAAGAAAAAGTGAGATCGAACAAAACCAAGACGAGGAATAAAAAACCGTAAACAGCGAACTGCAAATAGCCCTATCATCAAGGTCATTACAGATGTAATAACAAGGGAGAAGATAATGATAAGATAACAAAACAATAGCTACAACCCAACAAAAGAAAGATAGCAAACCCCGATGGTAGGAGACTAGCGGGGAGAATACACAGCGCGAGGAAAATACCAAAGAAGAGGAAGATGGAGAGATCCTCTTCCATACTAAGCCAGCAAACTTCCAGAAAGAGAGGAGGAAAAAGGAGAGAGCATCTCCCTAATATCAGCCATCTCCCTAATATCAGACAACAAAACTCCAAAATCATCTCAGCGCAACAAAAGCAAAAACACAAAAGAGACAATCTTCCAAAAAACACCTTAACCCTGCAAGAAAGAGGAGCGAAGAATCAGCATATCGAGAAGTAAACTAAAAACAGATAATAGAGAAGGAATATAGAGGAGAGGCTAGCTGACAGAAAGAGAAGGCAACAATGAGAACAGGTTCCCATCAATACCACCAATAAGCTTAAAATGCATTAAGGTTTTTAAGGCATTGAAACACCTTCTCTAATCTATCAAAATGAAGAGATTCTTTTTCTTCTAATTTTAACGTTGAAGACCAAAGATTGTAGAAGAAAAGAAATTCGTCAATGAACGTACGGGGAGAAGAGGCGGAATGACGGAAGATTCTTTTATTTCTTTCCATCCACGTGATCCACACGATAATTTGAAATGATAGGTACCACGACTTGTGAAATTTAACGTTGCAGGGTAACTTAGACCAACAAACAGACAATTTGGAAGGCAGATCGGCAACTTCCCAGGCCAGGACAGTGATGTTCCAAAGAGGCCGCGTGAAGTCGCAAACCACAAACAGATGGTCCACAGTTTCAAACCCATTAGAGCACAAATGGCATAATTGACCCCACGCTAAGTTTCTTTTGTTGAGGATTTCGACGGCCAGTAACTTATTGTTGAGAGCGAGCCAAGAAAGAATTTTAACTTTAAGAGGGGCACAGGATTGCCACACAACGTCAGCAAAGGAGGACAGGGTGCCTCTAAAGTTAAGGAAATGATAGAAGGATTTCACCGAGAAAAATTCCTGATGAATTTCATCTCCAAAAAACATCTTCTTCATCCTTCCAACCATAGTTGTTAAGGGCAACGATAAGATCGTTAAGAACAAGGATTAAATGAGGCGGGAGATTGATCGAGAATGGAATTACCCATTGTCTATGCGCATTGTTAACGATGAAAGAATCGGCAACAGATGCTAAAGGGTTGGAAGCCAACCGGTAGAGGGCGGGGAAAACAGTGGCCAGTTTGGCATTACCAATCCAGAGATCCGTCCAGAACTTAGTCTTGGACCCATCGCGACAGGCATGGCTTAAACCACAATGGAAGGCCTCAGAAGCTTTCCAAACCCCTTTCCAAAAATGGGAAGCGTTCCGGTGAACAGTGGGTGGGAAATTCCACCACTGATCTCTCGCAAAGAGTCTAGATTTGATACTCACAATCCAGGGGATGCCCTGATCTTTAAAGAACTTCCAAAGCCATTTACCCCGGCAAATGTAAATTAATTTAATAGCTAAAAAACAAGTACAAGGTTTAGATCATTCTTGCATCATACTGCAACTCAAACAAATTCGCAATCGTCGCATTTATAATAGATGAATGAGCGATCATCAAATGTTCGAGTACATGCACATACAATGCACGTACCGTGAAGCCCCCCGCCTGGGCCCCCCAATTCAAATCTTGTTCTTTATTTCCCTATTCAGACAAATAAAAAATAAGAATAATCCACGTGTAACTATGGTGGGCCCCGCTTCTCAACGGCTTCAACCATTCCAAAAATTTGAAATCTCTCGCTCTCACTCTTCCTCTTCCTATCTCAATTTCATTTCCAGACCCAATTTCTTTTTTTTTTCCCCAGGTCCCTCGTCGGTCCTCCAATTAATCTCCGGTCCACTATCTCCCCTTCGGTAATTCCTTAAAACTCCCCCCTTTCGTCTCCCCCAATTTCATAAATCCAATTTCTAGGGTTTAATTAGAGTTTTTTTTCCACCCCAAATTTCACAGAAGAAATCCATGGACCTCGATCAAGAAACCGACGATTACATCAAGGAATCGATCAACCACTCCCTCGGCCTCCCCGTCTCCGCCAAAACCCTCCAAATCAAGCTCCTCGCCTCCGAGGATGACCGCCATCGCCTCCAAGATCAGATATTTCTCCTTCAAGATCGCCTCAGGGACTCCCAGAAGCGCGTCGATCAGTATAAAGTTCGTTTCTTGAATCAAAATTTTATTTTATTTTTGAAATTTTTTTGCGGGGAGTTTTGGTTTATTAGGGTTTTGATGTTGGGTGGTTTATAATTAGGCGGAGGCGAGCATGAACGCGCAGGGGCTGAGGAGGTGCGTGGAGGAAAAGGAGGCGATGGCATCGGAGTATGGGAATCTTTCGAGCCATTGTACCAAGTTGGAGAAGGAGTGTTTGTTGTATGAGAGGGATTTGGAGAGGATTATGGAGTCGTGTGACGAGTTGGCGAAGGAGAATGAGGAGCTTAAGGCGCAGATCCCCGATGAATCTTCTGTGAGTATTGCGGTCTTGAAATTTTTTTTTTTTTGTAGAAAGTTTTCCTTTTTGGTGGTTTGGTTCATTTCGAACAATAGTTGATGCCCTAGTTATTACTTCTGTGGATGTGGGGTGATATTAGATTAGATTTATATGCATGTGCACTGTTTGTGTGTGTTCTTTCCTGTAATAATTTTAGACGTTGAGAGTCGTTTACGCCTTTATACATAATTATGTTCACTAATTTTTATTGTTTGCATGGAATTGGTTGGAAAATTGGAAAGGGGAGGAAGTGCGTGTATTGAAAAAAAAAAAAAAAAAAACATTGATCGGGACTGTAACGATAGCTTGGAGGGAATGCGTGCATTTTGAGTAGTATTAATGGCTACAGAATACGCCCATTTTAGCTAATAACTTAGTCCGGTTTTGACTCCTTAGAGTGATAGTTGATAGCTTATCGGGTAGGTTATGATTGCAGAAATGTTTCACTCCTGATTGAATCTAGTTATTCACTTTTTAAGAATTTCTAGCTATGTCTTCTGACTCTTCAAAAAGATATTTTCTATAATACTATATTATCAGTTTATAAACATGTCTATTAACCTTAGGGGAAAAAGCACCGTTTCTTATTACCATACTTTTAGTTATTACTGTGTGCATATCTTCACTATCTATTTTATTGCATCTTTTCATTGTTATTTAATATTAAAAGGTACAGTAGAACCTTATTGAACCCTGTGGGATGGTGCATTCCATTGCTAAACAGTTTTTTTCGGAACTATAGAGTGAGATGTGCTTGTTTATATCATTCTTTCTTCCATATACAATTATTTTTTGGCTCGAACTTTTGGTGTTCTCCCCATGAGCATTTCTTTTGATTCTATAAACTATTGATGAATGGTACAAAGCTTGCTAATCCGCCGTAAGATTTCTCAAGTACGGAAATCATGGTTGGTCTGTCCTCTGTGAATATAGAAATCAACACCCACTACTTGGATTGGGCATGAACAAAGCTCCAAATTGTAATAGGCTCAACTGCATGTCTCATGAAAGTTATTAACCTGTAGTCGACAGTAAAGTTTAATATAATTGCATTCATTTGCATTGTTTTTTCCAATCCTTTAATATACGTAGCAATGTGACATGCTTTCGTTAGACCTAATGCAAACTTCTATATTAATTTCCAAATACATGAGTGATTAAATTCAGTGGATGAAATATACAAGTAGTGAGTTAGTGACTAGTTTGTCCCATGGATTATTATTACAATTAAGGCTATGCTTGTATTGCGGTGAACGAAAAGTGATGTATGAAAAATATACATTCAGCTTCAAAATTTGCTTAGTATGTAAAAACACTTTTTTGAAAGCTAAAACCATCACTTTAGGGTGTGGTGAGAAAATGCAAAAAGCAGCAGTTCTGATATGTAGCAATGTGACATGCTTTCGTTAGACCTAATGCAAACTTCTATATTAATATTCAAATATATGAGTGATTAGATTCAGTATATCAAATATACAAGTAGTGAGTTAGTGACTAGTTTCTCCCATGGATTATTATTACTGTTGCTGCTGATTTCGGATGTGGGAGCAAACAGATGAATTTGCGAGTTCTTTGAGGAAAACAATAAAGCAAACCTGATGACCTTCACCAACGTGTTGACTTGTTTCTCGCTGTTGCCGCGAACCTGCACAAAGTTCGATACACCGGGATGGATCCCGGCGACGAACCCTTCGACGCTTTTGTCAGTAATAAAAAAGATTAAGAAAGTGTTTTAGGTAGAAAAAGATTGATTACCCTGTTATGGTGGGAGGAGAGGAGGTATTTATAGTCGCCTTAGGGACCCGTTTCGAGATAAGGATAAATGTCTACTTTCCGGTGTTTTTGGATAAGATGTAGAGTTTAAATTGTTTCATAGAGATAACCATGAATTTGAATTACTCTTTATCTATCTGGGTTGGTTTGTAACGGGTTGCTACCCATACCAAGTAGGACAGATCCGTTTATGGCAGTGTTCTAAAAAGCGGCCTAGGCGGCCGCCTAGGCGGCGCCTAGGCGCTAGGCGGCCCCCAACGTCTCGACTAGGGCCTAGGCGTTTATGAAAATCGGAAATGGGTTCTAGGCGGCTAAAATCGGACCTAGGCGGCATTTAATTGGTCTAGGCGGGTCTAAGCGGGTCTAGGCAGACTAGACCCGCTTAGGCCTTTAGTAATTTACAAAAAAAAAAGTAAAAAAAAAACCCACTGCTTAAGCCTTAAGTAATTTTTAAAAAAATGTGAAAAAAAACCCACCGCTCTCACTTTCTCCTCCTAATAAAATTTAAGCATATCTTTAGTCTTTTTTTTATCTTGCATAATTTGACATGTATTCGCACTCTCACAGCAATCATGTTAAAACTTACAAGTATGGACTTTAATATCACTAACGCAGCCAAATAAGTGAAGTTATGCACCAAAGGGGAAAGTTTATACGAAGTATCATGTGCCAACAACTTCAAGACTCAATCAGTCGACCAAATTATAAGTATTATGCTTTTGCTCATTAGTGAAGCTATTTATTCATCTTCTATTTTCAGTTCCTAAAATGTCACCCAGATCTACATATCTTTTCAAAGCAATCTATGGATGGCCAATCCACTTAGTATGGGACAGCATGTCATGAGATGGGAGGAAGTTATCTGATTTAAGTGTGGTTATTAGTTGAAGCTGTTCATCGTTATCAAACATATCATGAGATCATCTATCAACTTTACATTTATTCTCTCTTTAGAACTTGTATTCTTTTATGAGTAGCCACAATGTGGTTTACATCGGATATGGAGAAGATAGAGTCCTAATGTTCACCGATACAATAATACACCGATTTGACTATGTGAGGCTCATCCTACAATTGCAAAGAGAAAAAGTTCAATAGTAAGAATGAGTAGCAATAAAAAGTAAAAAGGGGTGACAACAAAATAAACCCAAAAGATCGATAAATAAATAAACAAATAAATAAATAAATTAAAAAAACCGCCTACCGCCTAGCTGCTTAATTTCCGATTACAAGGTCTAGGCGCTAGGCCCCCATCGGTCGCCCGACTACCGCCTAGCGCTTTTTAGAACATTGGTTTATGGGTTATTGGGCTTTGAAGAAGAGACCCAGTTCCCATTTCGGACCCGTTTGTAGGTGAAATTACCTTTTTACCCCTGAGAGCTTTAAGATTCGAGCCCGATTTGAACGGTCCCGATTTAATTCTATTTTTAGCCATATCACGAGCCTCCCACTCCTTGAGACTGAGTTCTACAGTCTTTGAGTAGTAGTTTTGTTGTTCTAATGGCGTACGAGATTTTATTGGAGTTCTTAAGGGAGTTCGGATCTTGCTCGAGGTATAACGGTGTTTTTCTGAGCTTGTAAAATGCCCAAAATTATTCTAAAATTTTTCTGGATTTTTTGTGATTTTTCCAGATTTTTCTAAAATTTTTCCAATTTTTTATTCAATTTCCGAATTTAAATAATTAATTATCAAAAATTTTAATTAATTATTATAATTTAATAATTATATTTTCAGAATTTTTAAATTATTTTTGGAATTAATAATTATTTTCCGAATTTTTTAATTAATTTTTTCTGATTTATAAATATTTTTTCGGATTTTTAAAATATTAATTCAATTAATTAATTAAATAAATAAATAGATAAATACCTGATGATGTGGCGCGATCCTGTGCCTTGATCATGATCAGGCGAGTGCGCATCGAGAGGAGCCATTTTTTTCTCTCATTTGGGGGTCGGTGGCACGACTGCTCGGATCGGGCTGCCGAAGTCCCAGACGACGCCATGTGGCATGGTCAATGTTGACCAAATTTTTTTTTTCTTCTCTCCCGCTCTTTTCTTTCCTCCTCTCTTCTTCATCTTCGACTGTTCCGAAACCCATGCACCTTTTCCCATTCGACTTCGAGGAACTCGTTGCTCCTCGGCACTCGTCTTCACCCTATCCCCCTCGTCTTCACCGTTGAGGTAGAGGTTAGAGGTGAGGAGGGACGTGGCGATGGAGCTCGGCGAGGTGGGGAGCTCACGAGGTGAGCTCAAACCCGACGGCGGCGGTGGCCAATTTGCGAGCTAGCGAAGTGGAACTTTTAGCAGCGACTACGGTGGAGCTCGACGTTGGGGCCCGACAGGTGGAGCTCGGCATTTTCGGAGGGTGCCCAAGCTCGAAGTAGCATTGGCGGCGGAGGATTTGAGCTCGGCGAATCGGGGGTCGAAGCTCAGATTCGGAGCCCAACGGAGGTGCGGGTGAGAATTTGGAGCTCAGTAGTAATGGGTTCGGCGAGGCCATGGTGGAGCTCGTCGAATGTGGAGCTCGGGGGGAACTCGACGAAGGAGGTCGAAGTACGTCGGCATTGGAGAGGAGCTCAGCGGAGAGGAGCCTGTCGGAGCTCGGCGATGGCCCCGTGTAGCTCGGCACAGGAAAGAGCTTCAACTGATGGAGGAGCTCGGCGATGGCGAGGCTGTAGCGGAGCTCGGTAAAGGAGAGCTCGACGTGGGCTTTTGTTTTTGGTGCCAAAACCCGAAGGAGAAGGGGACAGGGCTGCGGTTCGGGTTTGGGTCCAAATAGGCACCGACCCGTCCCGTTAACCCCTAACTCTCCCATTTACTTCTTTCTTTTTGTTTTTGGTGGTTGTTGTTTGTTCAGCGAATCCGAGCCGTTGATCGTGATCGAGCGAGAATTTTGAGGCAAAATTTTTCTCCAATTTGAGGGTCAGTGGCAAGAGTGCTCAGGTTGCATTTTCGAACCAAGAGAGACTTCGACGGCTTGACACGTGGCGGTCAACGGTTGACCGTTAACTCAATCAACGTTCACCGTTGACTTTTTTGATAAATTTTTCTCTCGTTTCAGGGTCGGTGGCAAGAGCGCTCGAGTTACATTTCCGAACCAGGGAGGGCTTCGGTGGCTTGACACGTGGCGGTCAATAGTTGACCGTTGACTTGGTCAACGTTTGATCGTTGACTTGGTCAACCTTTGATCGTTGACTCTCTTTTTTGTTTTAATCACAACCGTTGATCTTAATTTGAGTGCGGATCTTGAAGTAGAGTTTTTCTCCAATTTGAGCTTCGGTGGCAAGAGTGCTCGGGACTTGTTGCCGAAGTGCAGGAGAGTTTTTTCTCGCATTTGGACGTCGGTGGCAAGAGTGCTCGGCACACGTTGCCGAAGTCCAGGAGAGTTTTTTCTCGCATTTTGACGTCGGTGGCAAGAGTGCTCGACACGTTGCCGAAGTCCAGGAGAGCTTTTTCTCGCATTTGGATGTCGGTGGCAAGAGTGCTCGGCACACGTTGCTGAAGTCCAGGATAGCTTCGGCGCAGCTGTATTGTAAACGACGTTCCCAGTGCTACAGAGGTCGGATTGGGGCGTGTGTCCCCTTATTTCAAAGCTATATCGAAGATCTACAAGTTCTCTTCAGAAATGAGTTGGAGAATCATCCTTCTTCAAGGTCAAGATAGTCCCTCAACATCTTTGCCTTCACGAAGTTAAGAAGAGCTTTGCATGACTCTAGGGGAGGTTCGTTCTTAGAAGTGAGTTTAGGGAGCATCTCTAGACGAGTTAGGCTCCGAACTCTTTCAGAAGAAGGTCGCTCGGGAGGTTAGTTTGAGGAGTAACTCTAGGGAAGAGTTGTGCTCCGAACTTGTTGAGAAGAGGTCCGCTCTGGAGGCGAGCAGAGCGAAGAGCTTCACTAGGCTCTAGAAGAGAGCCATCTAGGAGACAAGTTTGAGGAGCAACTCTAGGGGAGAGTTGTGCTCTGAACTCGTTGAGAAGAGGTCCACTCTGGAGGCGAGCAGAGCGAAGATCTTGGCTCTAGGAGAGAGCCATTTGGGAGACAAGTTTGAGGAGCAACTCTAGGGGAGAGTTGAACTTCGAACTCGTTGAGAAGAAGGCCGCTAGGGAGGCAAATGGAGCGAAGAGCTTGGCTCTAGGAGAGAGCCGTTTGGGAGGCAAGTTTGAGGAGCAACTCTAGGGGAGAGTTGTGCTCCGAACTCGTTGAGAATAGGTCCGCTCTGGAAGTGAGCGGAGCGAAGAGCATCAGTAGGCTCTAGGAGAGAGCTGTTTAGGAGACAAGTTTGAGGAGCAACTCTAGGGAAGAGTTGTGCTCTGAACTCGTTGAGAAAAGGTTCACTCTGGAGGCGAGCAGAGCGAAGAGCTTGGCTATAGGAGAGTGCCGTTTGGAAAACAAGTTTGAGGAGCAACTTTAGGGGAGAGTTGAGCTCCGAACTTGTTGTTTAAAAGAGTTTCAACAGTTGTGGGAATAATTTCGAATGGTGAGCTACTTCATACTCGCTCATTCGCAAGTAGCTAAAGCGGCATCGAACCAAGCGTTGGACTCCGAACTTGTCGTTCAGAAAGTTAACGAGTTGTAGGAGCAATTCCGAATAGTGAGCTGCCCTACACTTGCTTGTTTGCAAGCAGCTAAAGCAACGTCGAACCAAGTGTTAGACTCCAAACTTGTTGTTAAGAGAGTTAACGAGTTGTTGGAGCAATTACGAATGGTGAGCTGTCCCGTACTTGCTTGTTTGCAAGCGGCTAAGGCAACATCGAACCAAGTGTTGGACTCCAAACTTGTCTTTTGAGCTTAGTAAGTTGTGGGAGCAACCTTGTCGGATAAGCTGGACTCCGAACTTACCATTTAACGGGTCGTAGATGTGACCCAGAGAGATAGAAATGAGGCAAATGCAATATTTTTTAATAGAAAAATACTAAGTTTTATTGAAACAAACTAATTTGCCACTTCAATAGGGTGAGCCATTATTACATGCTTTTGGCCGTGTTACAAGCATCAGCCTTATTCAAAACTGAACCTATTTTTACGATAAGGTGAAGGCCTCTTGGGAGGAGTTTGGTTCTTCCCCCATTGGACCTCTATGGATAAGGTGGAGGACGGTCCCAGGTTCGGAATCTTGGAACTTGGCGGGCCTCTCTGTTCGCTTGTAGGCTCCTCGGGGTGGAAGATCGGTCCCGTCTTTTCGAACAAACTTGGCCAGCTGTCCCCATTGTATGAGCTATTTGATCTCCTCTTTGAGAGCCTGACAATCATCCGTGTCGTGGCCGTGGTCCCTATGAAAGCGGCACCACTTATTCCTGTTTTTTTTCTTGCCAGGGATATTCATTCTAGGGGGCCCCTTCCTTGTCCACCTCCATAAGAACTGCTGATATACTAGCATTGAGGGGGTGAACTTATCAAAATGAGGAGCTGGACAGCGTTGGCCATTGTCGTCCCTCTGGAATTTCTGGGATCCTTCTTCACTCGTATTCTTCCGTTTGTTCCCGGAAGATGATTCCTCGAGAGTTGGGGGGGTTGAGAGCCTCTTCCACTCGGATGTACTTCTCACTCCTAAGCAGGAGTTCTGACAAGTCCCGAAGAGGCTTCTTGGCAAGGGACGCCTTTAGGTCGGCGTTAGTGATGATGTGCTCGAATGCCACCGAGGCTACTGATTGGTTGAGGGAGGCAATAGACCGGGCTTCGGCGGTGAAGCGCCGAACGTACTCTCTTAGGTGTTCACCCTTTCTTTGGCTGAGGGTCACCAAAGATGCACTTGTTTTCTCGGCCCGGCGGTTACTCACGAAATGAGTAAGGAAGAGCCCTTTGAATTGATCGAAGGAGAAGACTGAGGCCGGGGCAAGTCGAGAGTACCATTCTCTCGCAGGCCCTTTCAGCGTGGCTGGGAAGGTTTTGCAAAGGAGCGCATCCGAAGCCTGGTGGATCATCATGAGAGTTTTAAAACTCTCGATGTGGTCGACGGGGTCTGACTTCTCATTGTATGACTCAAAGTTAGGGGGCTTGAAATTTTTCGGGATCGGGGCTTCCATGATGGCCCGGGAGAACGGTGGCCTGCTCGGGCAGAAATTCCTCGCCCGTTGTTCCTCTTCTCTGTCAAGCCGGCCAAGGCGCCTCTTTATCTCGTGGAGATGGTGGTAGATCGAGTTTTTCCTTCGGTTATATCTTGCCAAGCCCCGAGGCTCTTTCTCTTGCAGAAGGGGACTGGGAGTGCGGTGGTGATGACTTGGGGCAGGTTGAGGACTGGGCGTTGCTCGTGGTTGGGAGCGACATTGAGGATCCGCAGAACGGCTTCTTAAAAATCCTGGAACTCCGCCCTTGTGACTGGTGCCCCTTCAGCTTGGTGGTCCCTATGTGTGGCTCGGCTTACTGGAGTATGACTTCTCCGCCGATGACGTTGAGGGAACTCTCTTCGCCTCCTCGTGGGAGGGGATCTTATGGTCCTCGGTCTGTGGGGGGTCCGGACTCTCGAAACCCCTGGGTGCTCAGGTTGATGGACTCCCTCAATCCATTCAAGCGAGTTCGGAGGTCCACTCCCTGCTGGCTGTTGACAATCACTTGTCGGAGATCCTGCTCGGGAGGGCTTTGAGAAGCCATAGAGTCAACTGAAGAATTGGGGACCGCGACATGGTCATGAAGAGGATGTTGCTTTGGATGACTCCGACGGGAGCCCCCTGGGCAGCCCCCCGAGACCCTAGAGGGGCCTGTTGAGGAGGAGGCTGTTGAGGAAGAACATCTTGAACTGGAGGCAGAGGAAGAGGAGTGGCTCTTCGGCTGGAGACCGCTGCCTTCCCCTTCTTTTTCGGATGCATAGCTTGAAACTACTTTCGTTGATGAAGTAAGGTTGGATTGCTTTTTCGTTTCCCACAGACGGTGCCAATCTGTTGCTGCTGATTTCAGGTGTGGGAGCAAACAGATGAATTTGTGAGTTTTTTGAGGAAAACAATAAAGCAAACCTGTTAACCTTCACCAACGTGTTGACTTGTTTCTCGCTGCTGCCGCGAACCTGTACAAAGTTCGATACACCGGGATGGATTCCGGCGACGAACCCTCCGACGCTCTTGTCAGTAATCAGAAAAATTAAGAAAGAGCATTAGGTAGAAACGATTGATTACCCTGTTATGGTGGGGGAGAGGGGTATTTATAGTCGCTTTAGGGACCGGTTTCAAGATAAGGATAAATCTCTACTTCCTGGTGTTTTTGGATAAGATGTAGAGTTTAAGTTGTTTCATAGAGATAACCATAAATTTGAATTACTTTTTATCCATCTGGATTGGTTTGTAACAGGTTGCTACCCATACCCAGTAGGATAGATCCGTTTATGGGTTATTTGGCTTTGAAGAAGAGACCCAGTTCTCATTTCGGACCCGTTTGTAGGTGAAATTACCGTTTTACCCCTGAGAGCTTTAAGATTCGAGCCCGATTTGAACGGTCCCGATTTAATCCTATTTTTAGCCATATCAATTACAATTAAGGCTATGCTTGTATTGCGGTGAACGAAAAGTGATGTTTTGCTTAGTATGTAAGAACACTTTTTTGAAAGCTAAAACCATCACTTTAGGGTGTGGTCAGAAAAATGCAAAAGCAGCATTCTGATAAGTATTTCTGGTTAAACACACTTATAATTAAGTTTCCCAGCACCTATTTTATAACCAAAAGCAATTTCCCGAAGTAATGTTAAACGGAGCGTTGGAGCCTAAGGCTCAGCAGCATTCTGATAAGTATTTCTGGTTAAACACACTTATAATTAAGTTTCCCAGCACCTATTTTATAACCAAAAGCAATTTCCCGAAGTAATGTTAAACGGAGCGTTGGAGCCTAAGGCATGCCTATCATGCATAATGATTCCTACATGAAAGCGTAATATACTAATATCTAAGGTTTCAAAAAGCATCAAGCCTTTACAACAACAACAACAACAAAGCCTTGTTCCCAACTATTTGGGGTCGGCTACATGAATTCTGATTTTCCATTTTGATCGGTTTAGTGCATTATCTTCTGTAAGATCACAAGATATCATATCTTTTTTCACCGTTTCCACCCAAGTTAGTTTAGGTCTTCCTCTCTCTAACATGGGCACTACTAGGTCTAAAAGCATCAAGCCTTTATTTTATAAAAAAGTAAAAATATATTAAAATACAAAATAATAAGAAAAATAGGGGGCGTATCTCAAAAATAAGGAATAACCAGAAAAAGAAAATAGAAAAATGAGGAAATTATCAAATACCATATATCACACTAAGCAACCATATGCCACACAATAGGTTCTGAAGTGCTACACTGCTACCACAGAACATGTTCTATTACTACCTCAATCCCACCACAACCATAAACATAGTAGACACAATATAAGGAAGAAACAACTATATATCAACAGAATATATATAAATACTAACTACTATTGCAAACAGTAATAACAACAATATAAATGCAAGAAACAAATAGAGTTAAAGAAAAAGGGTGCAAAGTTCTGTCATTTTTACCGCTGTATTGTTTTTTACCATTTTTTTAATCTCCCCCCCCCCCCCCCCCCCCCCCCCCCCCCCCCCCCCCCCCCCCCGCGGTTGCTTTTTAACCTCCCTGGTTATGCTATTTTTGTTTATGCTGCTTTGTGTTTGCAGTTTTAGAGGCTTTCTTATGATGCTTTCGCAGAAATTTATCATCTACCATGTTGGACACTGTTTCTGTCTATTTTTAAGTGCTCATAGACTGCTAAGCACTTTAGCACCTCAATCCCACCACAACCATAAACATAGTAGACACAATATAAGGAAGAAACAACTATATATCAACAAAATATATATAAATACTAACGACTATTGCAAACAGTAATAACAACAATATAAATGCAAGAAACAAATAGAGTTAAAGAAAAAGGGTGCAAAATTCTGTCATTTTTACTGCTGTATTGTTTTTACCATTTTTTAAATCCCCCCCCCCCCCCCCCCCCCCTCTTTTTGGTTGCTTTTAAAACCTGTCTGTTTATGCTAATTTTGTTTGTACTGCTTTGTGTTTGCAGTTTTAGGGGCTTTCTTATGATGCTTTCGCAGAAATTGATCATCTACTGTGGACACTGTTTCTGTCTATTTTTAAGTGCTCATATTTAGCACCATATTTTGTCGCTTTTCCAAACCATGGTAGTAACCTTATTAATTAGTCTTATTACTTATTCTCATTAATTTTATGTTCATAAAATCAACAATTTAGATTCAAGGATTTAAATATTGGATATCGGTATCGTTTCGGATGGCAATTTTCATATTAGATATCGGGGATATATGGGTAGATTCAGAAAGATGGGGTTGTCATATCGGAATATATACATCCTAAATATGATGTAGATAACCTTTATCATAAATAAAACAACCTCTAGCAGTAATAGATACATCCAAAGACAATACGAAACCTAAAAGAAACCTCTGTACAATATAGTTATATATCCCAAACAGCAATTGCAAACAACCTAATGCAAGCAATTATAGTTACACCCAAATATATAGTCTCATTGCCTACATAAAATTGCATACAATATAAACTATAAAAGAAAGATATCTACGTATTAAAAATAGAGGTGGTAATACCGTACCATCATTGCTCTACCGTCTACCGTACCGGGATACCTGGTACACATATCTCTGTACCATTACTGTGCCAAGATTTCGGTACTGCCGAGTTTGGTAATATCGGAATATCGGTACGTTAATGGTAATGCCACGGTAGTTACCGGACCTTAAAAAGAAAAAGAAAATTTCAGTTGAGTAGAAGTATATATATCTAATTAGCGAATAAACAGGTACTTGAAGTCTTGAACCATCAACCCCGCATCAATTTTAGATGTAACTTGGTTGATGAGTGCTAATAAAGCTTCTTAACCACACACAAAATTAACATTTGTTTTGGATCTAGGTCCTCAACCATCATTCATTATCAAAGGTACACGTACGATTACAAATGATAGAGAATAACAAAACATGGAGTTCATAAGACACCCAACATTCACACAAATTCAGCATTAAGGTACTTCACACAATATTCGCATTAAGCTACAACCCCATCGAAGGCAAAAAGAGCAACCAGAAACAATATCACAGCAAATGAATTACAAAGAACAAGATAAGAACAAAGGGTACAAAAAGAATGTCATCATGCTTTGGGCTGGACATGCGCAACGAGATGAAAGCACATCCAAAATACATCAGGCATCCGCCTGACAAAACAAATCAAGCATCAGTATGAATACTAGGGCAAAAGTATAAATACAACAACATGAATACTCATAAGCAACTAGAACAAAAACAAGATGACTGTGGTCAATAAAATAATGAAACTACAACAATATGAATACTGAGGACGAAAACATAATTACAACCAACTATATTTATACATAAATATTTTAACAAATTAATATTTCTACAAACATAATGTTCTCCAAAAGGAAAAAGCAGTAAAGGTCAGATCCTTTCATCAGCATCAACTAGCATACATGGGCATGCATCTTACAGAGGCCAGACAATCCAACATAGGTAATAGAAATTAGCTTTAAGAAAAGGCAATAGAAATTAGCTTCTAAGAGCATCCACTATCGTTGGTGCTAAATTTTGCAAATTTGGCATTTGGAAAATAGCTTTGAACGGAGAGTGCTGCAGTTGTTTGTGCCAAAATTTGGAAGTGTAGAAATAATAAAAAAATCAGACGGAACAACATCTTCCGTCTCTCCCTTTTTCATTTTTTTTAAATTTAAGTTTTTTTGCGCCGGTCAGAACAACATCGAGCCAATATTTTTTATTTTAAAATTAATGTAATATTTTCGGGTGCAATGTGGTATTTTTTTTAAAAATTCCAAATGAACGAAACTTCTTGTTCCGTCCGAGGATTTTTTAAAAAAAATGAAAAAATAATCCTTTTTAATGCCCCCTATCATATTTTCTTTTCTAATCCCTTTTTATTTTAAAAAAAGTAGGCAGACGGAATAACATCTTTTGTCCGTCCATATTATAAAAAAATCAGACGGAACAAGATGTTCTGTCATCAATAATTTGCAAATTCTCAAATCCCTTGCTATATTTAGAAGAGTATTGTTCCTTTCTATTCTATATTTTGGGTTTATAGCAAACGATAGTGGGCTATCGTTTGCCATATTTTGCAAAATTTGCAAATAGGAATCCATTTTCTGAAAGATCGAATACGTTTATTTTTCAAGTGATTCATATCATCAAGTGTACCCATACCAAATTTCATGCCGATCAAATGATGTGGAGCAGACATGTTTCGGTCCTCTTCCCCATTGCTTAGAAAAAGTGAGCCAGTATTTGGCCAACGACAGTGAATGCTCTAAAAGGCACAAAAGGCAGTAGAAACTCAATTGATGAAACTTATAAGAAACTCAAAATTAAACATATAAGAGTAAACACTAATAAAGAAAAATTAAACGTACAAGTCCAAACTAACTGATGTCAACTCAAAATTGCAACAAGTGAAAACAAATTCAAAACCTAAAAACTCATTATAACTGATCAAAAATAAGAGGTCACACATACAAGAGTAAACACTAATAGAGGAAAATTTCTTGAAAACATACATATTTTGATACATTGATTTTGGTACGGTACGATATACCATCGGTATCAATATTGGGTATCAATACCATACCATATAATCTCGGTACGGTACAATATAGTATCGTTGAATTTATTTATTGCGGTTCAAGTAGAATTTCACCATGCTATTCATCTATCTGTGTGATTGCACTATCCGCATCATCCTGAGAGCAAATATTACTAACCCTAAACCCTTTGATCATTTAGAGACTCTGTCCATACCTATTTTGTGAGGTATTTGATAAACGAGTTATGTTAGTCGACATGAAAGCAATTTTTTTCTTCTTCTTTAACTATCCCTTTCTTTAGGATAAATTATTTGAATAGATCCAAAACATGCTTTCCAACAGAATATGCAGTATGATGTTGTTTAATAGTAGACAACAACACTCCGTGTCTACTTCCGATGTTGTGTAATAGTAGACAACAACAATGCGCTTACTGTACTGTAGAATATAATCGAATGAGGAAAATGTTCGTTAAAATATTAGTTTACCACTCTTTGAATCAACAACAAAATCTTAGTTACAAATTATTTATGTACACTCCGACTAAATTAAGTTAATACTAGTCAAGGCCGGCCCTGGGCCCGTGCGACCTGTGCGGTCGCACAGGGCCCACTAATGACAGACCCCATCAGATAGAATTAATAGAGTTTATTCCATTTATAGCACAAAAGTCAATTTGTCTAAGTGGTTAAGGGGATATAATTTAAATCTAATGGGTGTAGGTTCAAACCTTGTTCTTGACATTTTTTTTTCATTTTATATATATATCTATTTTTTTCATTTTATATATATATACACACACTTTTATATAAAAATTTTAATGATTTCTATATTTCTTTCATTCATTGTTGAGATTATATATAGATATTTACTTTTAGAGAAAGTTTATTAATGATTTCTATGTTGTTGCTTTTGCTTTCGTTAATTATTGAAATTGACTTAATACGTAAAATTTTTTTTAATCATGTATTTCATGAGTTGCAATAATATGAAAATCCTTAACCACATTTATATTATTTTGTCTTAATTGATGAGACAACTAATTTAAGATATCGATTAAGTCGTCCCAGGTATTGAAGCCTCCAATGATATAAAATTTGAAAGGTATCTTTTAAATGAATTCATATAAAAATTTTAAGATATAGAATATACCATATTCATATTTTTCAACTGAATTCGTATAATATATATATACTAGATTTGCCCGTGGCCACGTGCCTACGGCACGTCTTCAGAACAATACATCATATAAAAAGCCACGTCTTCAGAACAATACATCATATAAAAAGCCTTGTTAACAGTAAATCAACAATTATGTAGCTCAAGTTTGAATAATATGACAATAATTGGTTGTACATGAAAGTCCATGTTTCCATAAGTGTGTGTGTGTATATATATATATATAGAGAGAGAGAGAGAGAGATAATTAAATAAATAAAGAAGTTGTTTTTGAGGATTTAAATTTGAGTTTGGGGGGAAAACTTTTGGGAGGGAAAATATGTTTAGTAAGGTTAGATCTGGACCTTTGATTTTGGGAGGATTGAAGGATAGCCACTTGATAGCTTTCTTTGTGTTTTATTATATATATATATATATATATATATATATGATATCAAAATCAAAATAAAGTAAAATTAGTATTATAATATTTAAAGAAGGCCCATTTTTTCTTTTCGCACAAGGCCCTATAAATTTCAGGACCGGCCCTGAATTACTAGTAGTTTACACGTCCGATGCACGTCTTAATAAATATAGTTTTTTTAAAAATAAAAATTCAGACGTAGTCTGGATTTGATCTATAACCTCATTTACAATAGTTATGCACGTGCGTTGCACGGGTTGGTAGATGGACAAATTACACTAAGACCTTCTCCCATTATAGTAGTAGAGATTAATAAATATAGTTTTTTTAAAAGTAAAAATTCAGGCGTAGTCTATCTAAAACCTCATTTACAATAGCTATGCATGTGCGTTGCACGAGTTGGTAGATGGACAAATTACACTAAGGCCTTCTCCCATTATAGTAGTAGAGATCAGGAATCTATTTGTTGGTTGATGGATCTGGTGGAGACCTTGCAATTGGAGGGGACTCTTTGAATGCTGTTTTGGCTTTAGCATAGTCGACAAACAATGTTCTTTCATTGAAGATCTGCAACAACGACACATGAATCAATTAGGAGTGAGTGATTTGATAATGGTATTCGCTATTGAGTCGCTTATTATTATGTTAATAAGTTAACTTTCTAGAATGTAGCAATTCACTAATTTGACATTTTTCTAGTTATTTGAATATTTTTGAGTTTTGTATTTTTAAACATAATATTTATTAAATGTATTATATTTATTATTCAACGTACCCAAAAACGCACTCGTATCCTATGTTTTTGAGAAATAACGTATTTGCATACTCGTGTCGTGTCGTACTCGTATCCCATACCCGTGTCCGTGTTACATAGATTCTAAAATTCTTGAAATCGATGAAAAATGATGGACTATAATCCAAAAAATATTGTGAAATAATGAGATTTAAAATTTCTCGAAATATGGTGAAACTAGTGTAATATTTCTAGCTTTCACTATTTAAGATTTATATAAATCCAAGAAAATGGTGGATAGCCAACTAAAAAGACAGTTAGTGAAATTTAAAATTTATTAAAATATGTCGAAAACAGTGAACTATAAACCACAAAATCTAGCTTAAACAAGTTCAGATTTTTTTAAAGTCGGCAAAAAAATGGTGGACTATAGTCCACAAGATCTGGTAGAAACAGTGAAATTCATAATTTCCTAAAATTGGCCCAGAATAGTGAAATTTGGAATTCGAAAGATTGGACGAAAAGAATGGAGTACAACTCATAAATTATAGCTAAAGTAGTGAAATTCTGAATTTGTCAAAATTGTCGAAAGTAGGGGAATGTAGTACACAAAATCTGGCAAATATAGTGAAATTTAAATTTTCTCAAAATATGTCGGTAACTGTGTACAAAACCTGCCCAAAACCGTGAAATTTAGAATTTCTCAAATTGGCTGAAAACAATGAATAAGCCCATAGTGAAATTCAAATTTTTTTAAAGGTCGATGATGACGATCAACTATATTCCGGAAAATCTAGCCAAATAATGAAATTGAACATTTCTCTAAGTTTGCCAACAACGGTCCTCTATACAAGCCCGCAAAATCTAACTAAAATCAGTGAAATTTGGAATTTCCTCTGCGTTGCCTTTTACACCTATTACCTTTTGATCATAGTCTCTTTTTTTCTCAAACCTTGTTGATTATCTCCTTTTTCTTTTTCCATTTTGGATATAAGGAATCACTCTTACCTCTTTCATATTGTCCTTCACCACCAAATGGAAGAACTTTTACAAGTGACTATTAGGTGATACGACCTCCATGATTACCTAATTGTGGTATTTCTCTCCAAAAATTGGCTAGGCATAGCTTGAACCCATAACCTCTCTTATGAGTCTTACATTCTCATTTATTGCCTTTCGCACCAATTCTCTTATGTCTGTTTGCTGCTATGAGGTCTCATAAACACAGCAATGTACATTAGCATAAAAAGTATTGATAGTAGTGTTAAACTCTGCAAAGAAGGATGTATTTCTTTATTATGTAATTAATGTTTTTGTTGCAAGCGTTGTTCATTCAAAAAGTGTAGGTTTGATACTATATCTGTAGCTGCAGTAGGGTGTTGGTACTCATTTACAAACTCGTGGAAATTGGAATTTCATTAGTTTTTTTTTTAAAGCTATGGTAAGGAGAATTCGGACTCGTGGAAATTGGAATTATTTTTTTTTTCAATTAATCAGAATAGATTATCTTCATTATCCCTTTGTATTTTGTTTTATTTTATTTTCCATAAGGGAGTTTAGATTATCCTATCTAAATAGCAGATGTATTTTCTTCCAACTTCTTAAATTGAACTTCAAGAGTTCTTATTTTATACCAGATTGACACATTAACTGCTGAAGTTGAATCCTTAAAGAAGGACAAGGAGAATCTGAGGATCAACCTTTTCAGAGCAGAAGAGGAGGTAGGAAGACAAAATTACAGTTTTGTCCCTTTTAATTAACAGGTCATAATCTCATTCCTTCTTGGATTGAAGGTTAAGGTCCTAGCTGAAGAAAATAGATTGCTTGATGAAGAGAATAAGAGGCTGGTGAGGCAGTTACATCGAGAAAAACATCGCCGAGGAACTGAAAGCAAACTCTCTGCCAGTGCTTCATCCAAAGTAAGTGTAAGTTAGCATCTTTATCCTTAATTATTATTTTGAAGAACGAGCATATATCAGTAATCAATATAAATGCTATAGTTTATATGATCATTTTTTTCCGCTGCTTATTCAGGGCAAGCGCAAGTCAAGCATAAAGGAAGAAAGCCCAGTGAGAAAACTGCTTGATTTCACCAATTCCGAATCACCAAGACGGCCTCTCTCACCACTGCTTCATAATTCTCCTGATTCTATCAAAATGCACAAAAAGTAATTTTTCGTTACCTGAATGTGCCTCAAGCCACAACAGTTGAGGGTCTTCTGTTGATGCTGAAAACTGTTTACTGCTGCTAATATCTGTGTCTTGGTGTTGACCTTTTTATAAGCATTTTGAAAGGTTTATTGATTTTTATGTCCTTAACTGTTCAAACTGATCTCAAACTTTGCTGATGTTGTATTTGTAGAGCAGATGATAATCAGTTAAATGAAGTGAATACAGGTTACCATATTCTTTGGACAATTGTCTTGTTTGAATAAGATACACTCCTCCTCTTTCATCATTTTAACTGTATTTCGATTTGCTCAGTCAGTGTTGGAAGCAAGTAAACATTTTCTCCTGTAAGAAGAGAAAATTATATTTGTTATTACCATAGGTTTTTCTGATAGTTTTACTGGCTTGTAATACATTTATTTGCATGAAAATTGCAAAATAAAATAGGCAATGATACTCTGAGACTTTCTTTTATGGTCAAGGTCATGCTGAAGCTGTCGAGGTTGAGTACTTGCAATATCTTGGGCCATGATTTGAAGAGCAAAATCAATTCACTGAAGCTTTGCACAACTCCATGTTTGACGGGCGATTAGCTAAAATCCCAACTTTGAGAAAGCACACGGAAAATCCATCAACTTACAAATTCTACAATATCATGATCTGCACGGAAAATGTCTTGGACGACCTAATCCCCAAGAAGCAACAATTTGATTTTTTGAGGAAACCAAGAAGCAACAATTGATGGGCAAGTAACCTGAATACATACAAGCATAACCAAGAGAACATCACTATTTTTTTTATTTTTTATTTTTTTTTGTCTAAGAGACAACATGACTACTTACATAAATATTTCATCTTAATTTCCCTGCAATTTGAGTATACACATGCTATACTGGTTTCCCCTCTCCAATTGAGGGAACGCTAAAAAGAGCTAGGGTGTCTTATTAAAAATGGTTTCCAAAACGATTGCATGAAAATTGTAGAACCTAGTAGGCAATGCATTTGGATAAATAGATATATTTTATTATGGTCAAGGTCATGCTGCAGCAGACTGCTTGTGATCATTGTTGTTGAGGTTGAGCGCTTGCAACAGCTTTGGCCATGATTCAGGAATCCCACCAGGAAGCTCGAATTCCAGTAGCCTTCCTTGTCTGCGATAAAACTCCTCTACAGGCTCACTCTGCAGAAAGGAAGGGGATAAATTAGAGTCCAAAGTTAAAGGCTCGGGTGAGAATTGTCATGAACAGAAAGCTCAAATAACTTCTTAATCTTATGGAATATTATAATTATCCAAATAACTGCCTCTATATTTCAATCCAGAACAAACTGAGATATAAAAATCCAGTAACGTAATTTATAAATTATTCACAGGACAAATAAAAAAGAAAGCGGTCAGGAAGGGGTGCATACCAATTCATGGTATATACGTAGCCGTTCTTTAACCACCTTTTCAGTATCATCAGATCGAGTGATGAGCTTTGATGCACAATGTGCAGGTGGTAGAAGTGGGGCCATAGACATACCAGGCTTCCCATTTTCACCCTTGATGTTGATATCAGCAACATTGAAGTTTCCTCCACATTGGCTGCAAATCCTTCTCCCAAGGCATTTCTCAAGAAGAATATCCTCTCTAAGCTTTAGATTGATCACCAGGTCTACATCGGTCACACCCTCCAGTATTTTCTACAAACAACACTCAAAATTAGTGCATAAGTGACATTAGTCCCTTTTAAACTCTACTAAGAGCATCTGTAGTCGTGATTGCTAAAAATAGCAATACACATATTTTACATATAGCATTTAAGCATTTGCTGCAGTCGTCAAATGCTGTATTATAGCAATTTAAATTAAAAAAATATAAGCCGGACTTTGGAGATCCGTCCCACGGCGAAATGTATTATCGACAATATTTAAAAAGGCTCGGAGAAAATAAAAAATAAAAAAATAATCGACAAACCCAAGGGACGGAACTTCTTGTTCCGTCCCAAAGACCCGGATTCGACGGACGGATCTTGAAGATCTGTCCAAGGGGGGGTTTCTTTTTTGGGCCATTTTTTATTTGAAATATTATTAAAAATGAAGGGACGGACTTTCGGGTTCTGTCCGACCAATTAAAAAAAAAAAATTTAGTGGGACGGATCTTGACGATCCGTCCTGTATAATATGCATTTTCTCATTTCCGCTCTCATATATAGCAATCTATTGTTGCGAAATTGTCAAAATATGCATAAATAGCAAACGACTAACGACTGCCGCGGTTCGTTTGCTAAAATATGCATAAAATGGATAAAAAGCAAACGACTACAGATGCTCTAAGTCCTCCATTTACAGGGAAATTTTCACATAGAAAATTATTTTTAAAATCTGATGTGTCACAGAGCAGTACTATTTAGGTAGCATAATCCTGCTAAAAACAAATCAATCAAGGCACTTAAAGTCCACTGTAGCTCAGTTTGAATATATTGCCATTAAAATGAGCAGACACAGGAGTTTAAAATGGAGACGTCAGGAAAAAAAATGAAAACTGAAAGATGATATTGATAAGACCATGGGGTTAGTAGGAACTCGAGAAAAACTGCATTGAAGGTTTGACAAAGTCACAATGAGTAAGAGAACGATTTCTCATAAACTAGACTAATTTATATTCCAAAGGAAAGTGGAATCGAATATTGAAACTTACAAAGTATATGGACTAAGACTAGAGTAGTGTAAGAAACTTTCGGCGTAATATGAATATAAATTGCTTACCGCTTGTCTTACAGTTCGAGGAAAACCATCAAGAATGAACCCTGATTCACCCTTAGTCTGTCCCTCTTGCAGACGCTTGGATAATAGATTTATGATAATTTCATCCGCGACCAATTTGCCTTGATTGACTATTTCAGCAAGCTACAAGAACAATATAAATTAGTAAATATACCATATCAGTACAACAGAGTGACTTGTTTTGGAACAATATTCAATTAGATATGGAACAAGGAATTCTAAAGAGAAAAATGGTAACAAGCAAAATCATCTGAAAGTAAATAACAATAAATCTGGTAAGTGAGCTAAGGTACATAGAAATCTTACATAGATTATTAACAAGCTGAAAAATAATCAAAATTTTTAGAGCAACATACCAGTAGGATTCCTAAAACAAAGTCAGTGTAGGATGACAGCAAAAATAGATAATTGAAATATCATCTATTTGTGTCGTGATCATTGTCCCAGAGTATGCATAATTTGCATGTCCTGGGTAAGTACTTGATTGTTTGGTTCACAGGGATTCTCTTCAACAGGAAGTTTAATGCATGGAACCAAAATGGCTTTTGCTATGTTTCTACTTGTTGGTTAAAGCAATATATTTCAAGAGTTAAGCTAGGATACTATCAATAGTATACCATAACTTCTGTTTTCAACTCAAATTCAAATACTGACCATCCAAATGAAAATCCCCACCATTAGAAATGAACTACATATAAAAGCTATGCATGTATAAAATTTCAAATGAATTTGACGAGTTCTAACCACTCATCGTGCACCCAAGTAACAGAGCAATTCTAGGCTGTATTTAAACTGTCAATTATTTTGTGGTTGCATGATGAAGGGTTAAAACTCATCGATTTCATTTGAAATTGCCCATAAAAGTTTCTGTGGTGTGGATTTCATTATGGATGGCAAGTATTTAATTTTAATACAAGGCGAAAATAATTGCAGATACTATTTTAATACAGTAGCCTAGCTCAAATCATTTTTCAATAGGGGGAAGGATGAAATAGCACCCAAAGTTTACCTTATTCCCAAATAGCACCCGAAGTTTTTATAATACCCAAATAGCACTCGAAGTTTTTAAAATATGACAAAAAACCCCTTATGTTAATTTTTTAGCAGAAATAATGTGAAATTACATAAATACCCTCACTCTCTTCTTCTCTTTTTAGTTCGGTTTTTTCCAGGTTTTTTTCCCAGTTTTTCTTGATTTTATTTTTTTATTTAAATTTTTATGGAGATGAAGGTGATAGCGATGGCTTTCGGAGGTGGTGGAGATGCGACCGATCATTCTCTGCTTCAAATAGGAGGGTGGTCGGTGGAGATGGGTTTCGGTGGTGATTGGTGATGGTGGTGGTGAAGATGATGGTGGAGATGGTGGTCGGTGGTGGTGATGGTGGTGATTGTGGTTGGAGATGGTGGAGATGGTGGTAGGCGGTGAAAATGGGTTTGGATTTTAAACCTATTAAGAGGTGAGAGCAATTTCGACATTTCATACTCTTCTTAACAGGTTTTAAACCGTTAAGACGTATATTCAAGGAATATACCATTAACTTAATGGCAGTCAGTAGGTGTTTTTTCGTCCATATTTAAAAACATCAGATGCTATTTGGGTATTTTACAAACTATGGGTACTATTTGGGAATTAGTATAAACTTTGGGTGTCATTTGGTCATTTTCCCTTTTCAATAATATCAATTCCAAGGTCTCTGATTTCTAGAATGGACAATATACAAAATTACGAATGAAGTAATGAATTGATTTAGTCCAAAAATCTTTTAATTTAGTTGAATCTTTGGACAACCAGGTTGGAGAAATATGTCTGCAGGATCATGAGCAATTAGCGAATTGAAAGTTTATAAAGGTAAACATAACCAAGCATAAAAAATGGATAGTGCAGACTCAATTTTATTGAACCTCTGTTTTGGAATTAAGTGCTGGCATAAATTTTTTTGTCAATTTTGTACGATTAACAGGACTAGAAAGAACTATCCAAAATTTTATGTTTATCACACTGCTGGTGCATATGTAGACCTGAAAATAGCAACCTCCACTATGCAAGGATAATTAAGCACAACCAAGTAGATGAAAATGTCCTTTCAAAAAGATATTGCCCTCAAATGGGCGAAAAAAACTATCTGTGGATTGTGCAGGAGTGTCACGGACAAATTTACTAAGGTAGTGGAAATTGCAGGAGAAGGGTTCCTAATCAGGTATCCAATTTGACGACTTCTCGCTGTATCCTGAATTTAGAGAAGTTCTAGGCTTGACCATGACTTAGATTTTCTGATCCAAACCTGAGATTATCAAGTTAGTAAGCATACTTTCGCAATATTCAAAGTAGCAAAAAATATGATCTTCATCATCAGTAAGAATGGCTAAAATTATATTGATACCTAGAAGAAACTGGAAACATAAAAAACTGCAGAAAATGATGTTAATTAAAGACAACTGAATGGATGCTTATAGTGGTGCAGCGTTTTTTGGGCGTATGTGACATTATAAAACCAACAAACATCAGGAAATAATCAACCAAACAACTAATGTAGTGACAGTACTTTATGTTTTCTACAAATAAGTGAGCCATTCCACACACACACACACACACACACACACACATATATATATATAGGAAAATCTTCCATTGTGCACCACCCATCCGTGTGCACTCGTGTGCACTCGGCCTTCCCGCTTTCGTATCGACGATCCGAACCGTTCACATTGATCTACACATCTAAATTAGTCTGAATAAATAAAATCAAATCATTTGAAATTCATTTGCCCATCCATCATGTGACTATAAAAAACAATGATTTTCAGCCATACAATTTTGTAACACTTCATTGGATGGGCAAATGAATTTCAAATGATTTCTACATATTTAGACTAATTTAGATGTGTAGATCAATGTGAACGGTTCGGATCGTCGATACAAAGGAGGGAAGGCCGAGTGCACACGCCGTGTGCACCATAGGTGGTACACAATGGAAGACCTCTCTCTCTCTCTCTCTCTCTCTCTCTCTCTCTCTCTCTCTATATATATATATATAAAATAAAAGTGCCATTTCTTTAAATAAATTCTTTATTTCATTGTTTTACCAGATTTTGTGGGCTTGTCCCCCCATTTTCGGTGATTTTCAAAAATTATGAATTTAAATTTTTTGGCCAGAGTTCAAATTTATAATCCACAGTTTTCGATAAATCTTGAGAAATTTTGAATCACGCTGTTTTACCCGATTCAGTAATCTATGGTCCACCATTTCTATCAATGTTGCCAAAATTCAGAATTTCACTGTTTTGGCCGAACTTTGTAGGCTATCCAATGTTCGGCCAAAATCTCAATTTCACTGATTTGGTCAAATTTTCTGAGCTATAGTCCATCATTTTCAACCAATGTCTAGAAGTCCTCAATTTCATTGTTTAAGCTAAATTTCATGGGCCACATTGCACCATGTTCAACTGTTTTCATGAATTTTCAATTTCATTGATTTGGCCAGATTATGTGAGCTATAGTCACTTACATTTCTGTGAAATTATGACTTTCACCTTTTAACTCATTTTGTGGGCTACTCCACAATTTTGGGGTCAATTTTGAGGAATTTTGAATTTTCTATTTTTACCATATTTTGTGGGTTCTATTGTTTTAGTTAATTTTGAGAAAATTTTGAATTTCACTATTTTTGGCTATATTTCAGGCCCGGCCCAAAGGTAAGCCCAGCAAGCCCCTGGGCTTGGGCAACCCCCCATTGATGGGGCAACAAAATTGTAAAAAAAAACAATATATATATATTGCTGCAAGGAGAAGATCATATAGAGTACCCAGTCTTTAATTTTGTTATGTTTTGCTGCGATATATATATAACACAGAAGCAAACTTTGGATATTAGGATTCGTTGTTGGGATTGCAGAATCTTTTTTAATATAAAAATATTGTCGAAGCAAACCTCTAATAAAGGCTTCCGTTTCAGTTTCTCTATCTAAATGATGTCTTCATTTCCGTTGATTTTCTGTTGTGTATATATTAATAATGAGGTAAAAAATCTGTATTCCAGGCTAAAAAAACTCACACGGTATAATGGATTAATCAGCTAGCCCATGAGATGTATAATGTGATTCAATTTACTCAACTGTTTGAAGAATTTCTGCTGATTCAATTACCCCATTGGGTCACCCCCGCCTTTGATGGTGGTGGCAGTGGATTCAGAAGATGATGGGAGATTGGAGCATGAATTGGAGTCAGTTGAGCTCCCTAGCTATCGAGATCACTTTTGAGCGTTTAGTCAGTGTGGCAAGTTAGGGCATGGCCCCTGCGACCTATCCCAAGCTTAAGCCAGCAATAACGTCTGAGCAAAACACAGGGTTTAGGTATGGCGAGAACTGACTATAGTTTAATTACTCTTACCTGTTTTGAGGAAATGCCAGTCCAAATCTACCTTCATATTATTGCTAATGGAATCACTGCCAAAACTTGATAGCTTTGATACTATCTTAATTGCAAGAGAAATTTTTAGTTGAATTCAAGTACTTGATATTTACCTGTTTGAAGAAATGCCAGTGAGAATGTAACTTGATTTTGTTGCTAATAATTTTGCATTGCGTTGATGATCATATTGAGTTAGCTAGTTTATGTAATTAAAAAAAAGTTATCTAAATTTGCTCAACTTTTTCTCGAGGGTCTCAAATGGATAGCGAGAAACAAACCATCAGTGACAAACTGAACTCAAGGAAAACTTAACTTTCTTAAGTTTAGTATTTGTTGGATCGTGTATATGATTTAGTATTTGTTGGATTGTGTACATATTATGTTCGAGGCCAGGTATTTATTAATCAATTAGTGCTTCTATTGCTTAAGTTTACCATTATATGCTTCTTCTTTTTCACCATTATATTGCTTAAGTTTACCATTATATGCTTCTTCTTCTTTTCATTTGCTTTTCAGATATAATAATATTTGCACTTCGAATGGTGTGTCACTTCATGAGCTATCTGTTTCCCTGTCAAAAGATCAAAATTTGTCGGTCAGTGAAAATAATGATCTTTGTAGCATCTGTGCGGATGGTGGATACCTTATTCTTTGTGATCTATGCCCAAGGTCTTTTCACATAGGTAAATCTTAGTTTGCTAAATGTTCTATAGCTTTGGAGCTTACAAAATTTTCAGTTTCTAGATTGATTTTTATTTTAAATTATGAAATATTTTTCATAAATTGCTTTCCATGGCTTAGTATACATTTGGTGTTTTCCATGGCTTTGCGAAAATTTATTTTATTTGCTTTTACTTTTACCTTTTGTTGTTATATTGAAAAAATTACTAAGGGGCAACAAAACATGAGTTTGGCTAGGGCAACCCGCATCTCCGGGCCGGCCCTGGTTGAAGCCCACCGTTTTCAATTGATTTTTTGAATTTTTGAATTTCAATATGTTAACCTAATTGTTGAATGTCAATGTGTTCATCATTTTTGGCCGATCTCGAGAATTTCTAAATTTTACTGTTTGATCAGATTTTGAAGGCTATAGTCTATTATTTTCAGTTGATTTTAACAAATTCTAAATTTCATTATTTTTGCTTGATATTGTGGGTTATAGTTTTGATCAGTATACCCATTAAAGTTTGGAAGTATCTTGGGAATGTAGGAGTGGGTTGACTAACAAGATTATTTAATAAGACTTTGAGGACTAAGAAGATACCTGATGAATAGAGTAAGAGTATTTTAGTATATATATATATATAATAAAGGAAATATACAAAGTTGCTCCAACTACCGAGATCAAATTAATGAGCTATACGATGAAAATTTGGGAGAGAGTGATCGAACATAGACTAAGACTAGAAATTACAGTGCCTGAGAATCAGTTTGAATTTATGCCTAGAATGTCAACAATGGAAGCAATTTATGTACTCAGAAGACTTATAAAAAAACATAGGGAAGATCTATATATGGTGTTTATAGTTCTAGAAAAAGCATATGATAAAGTCCCTAGAGACATAATATAGTGGGCGTTAAATAATAAAAGAGTAACTATTCTGTATATTGAGGTAATTAAGGATATATATGAAGGGGCAAAGATCACAATTAGAACAACCACATGAGAGACCAGTGATTTTCCTATTACAGTAGGTTTACACCAAGGTTCGGCTTTAAGCCCCTACCTTTTTGCTTTGGTTATGGATAAATTGACGCGAGAAATACAAGATGAGGTGTCTTGGTGTATGCCTTTTGCCGATGACGTCGTCTTAGTGGATGAGACTATCACAGAAATCAATGCTAAATTAGAATCGTGGAAAGAAATTGTGGAAGCTAGAGGCTTTAGTGATATTTTAGTGAAGCAGAACTAAAACAGAGTATATGAAGTGTAATTTTAGTGATATTCGAAACACAAATGAGGAAGTAGTGAAGCTTGATGGTTAAGAGATACCTAAGAGAGACAATTTCCGATATTTAGGCTCGATTATACAAAAAGATGGGGAGATTTGTGAAGATGTTATACATAGGATCCAAGCAGGGTGACTTAAGTGGAGAAGTCCAAGTAGTATTTTGTGTGACAAATATATACCTTTGAAGTTGAAGAGTAAATTTTATAGGACAGCAGTTAGACCATCAATGATGGATGGAGCAGAGTGTTAGGCAACAAAGAAACAACATGTCCAAAAAATGAATGTAGCAGAGATGATGCTAAGATGAATGTGTGATAAAACTAGGACGGATAGAATTAGAAACGAGCATATATGAGACATGATAAAGGTAGCTCCTATCCAAGATTAATTCAGAGAGAATCGCCTCAGGTAGTTTGGACATATCACACGCAGACCTAGTAGTGCCCCCGTTAGAAAGATTGAATTATTAAGTATTGAGGGTAGAGTTAGTGGTAGGGGAAGACCTAAACTTACTTGGATGGAAACTGAAAGAAAAGATATGATAACTTGTGGTCTTACAGAAAATATTGCGCTAAACCGAGCAGAATGAAAAAACATAATTCATGTAGTCGACCCCAACTAGTTGGAAAAAAGGCTTTGTTGTTGTTGTTGTATCATGGGCTATAGTGAACTGTTTTCAGTCGTTACAAATTCTGAATTTCCACATTTTTGCCAGTGTTTTTAGTAGTGGGAGCATCATCCTCTTGAGCAGTCGCTGAAGTGGAAGCACTGCTCCTCATCGCTTCATTGGGCTATAGTTGTAAGGTTTTCTCTTAACTGTCCAAAGAAGCGAGTCAGACTGAAATTGGGTTTTTGAGCCAAAAAAAAGTGGGATTTGGTTAGTTTTTGGTATATCATGTAACTAATAACCCAATTTATAATTATTTTTATTAAAGGAAAACCCCTAGCATTTCCCCAAATCCTTCTCAACCCCTAGAGTCTAGACTACTCTTCCTCCAATCTCCTCATCGCCCCTCCACCATCTCCTCCTTAACTCCACTCGCCACTCCATTTCTCTTCGTACTCCTCAACTAGAGTATTTTTGCCACTCCTCCACTCCTCAACTTCATCATCTGCAGCCTGCAGTCCTCCTCTAATCATCCACAACTTCATCACCATATTAAAAATAAATAAATATATGAAAAAATATTTAAAATAACAAATGATGCAGTAGTGAAGCGCTTGCTTGAGTGAGGAAGCATCAAGTGGTTCTTGGAAAGCTCCGCTCCGCTACACGCAACTAAAAACATTGGTTTTTGCCCGAATTTGTGGGCTAATACATTGATTTCGGCCGATTTGATGAATTCTGAATATCCCTGTTTTAAGCCAAAATTATGGGCAGTCCATTGTATTTCTCCGATTTTGAGAAATTATAAATTTCATTATTTTAGTCAAATTTTGTGTACAGTAAAATTTCATTATCCCTGTTTTAAGCCAAAATTATGGGCAGTCCATTGTATTTCTCCAATTTTGAGAAATTATACATTTCATTATTTTAGTCAAATTTTGTGTATAATTTCTCCGATTTTGAGAAATTATAAATTTCATTATTTTAGTCAAATTTTGTGTACAGTAAGTTAACCGTTTTTGACCTATTTGGTGAACTTTTGAATTTCACTTTGTTGGTTTAATTTGTTGGCTATAGCCCACATTTTTCCCGATTTTGAGAAAATATGAATTTTATTGTTTTGGCGTGATGTTGTAAGCTATAGTGCATCATTTTCAGTAGATTTTGAGAAATTATGAATTTCATTGTTTTGGCTATATCTTGTGGGTTAACAGGTTTCAGCCGATTTAGAGAAATTCTAAATTTTAATGTTGTAGTCAAATTTCGTGGTCTAGTTTATTGCTTTGGCCGATTTTTAGAAATTCTAATCTTCACATTTTTTTTGAAATTTTTGTGGGAGGATTGTCCACCATTTTCGGCCAATTTTGAACTTTATTATTTTGGCATGATTTTGTGGACTACTCCACGAATTTTGTAGAGTTTCAGAAATTCTGAATTTCATTTGTTTTTAACCATATTTTTTTTGGCTATAGTTCATTGTTTTCTGTCAATTTGTTGAAATTATGAATTTTACTATTTCGGCCAAATTTTGTGGGCTATATAGTTCACTCTTTAGAGAATTTTCAGAAATTAATTTCACTATTTTGGCCAACATTTTGTGCTATAGTCAACCATTTTCAGGTGATTTTGAGAAATTTTGGAATTCACTATTATGGCCAAATTTTGTGGGCTATTTGTTATAGTTTTGGCCAATTCTAAAAAATTATGAATTTCACCATTTTGGCATTTTGGCATGTTGGCTAGTCAATGGTTTTTGGTCGATTTTGAGAAATTCTGAAATTCTTTGTTTTTGCCATATTTTGGTAGTCCATAGTTTTTGAGCGATTTTTTGAAATTCATAATCACATTTTTTACCAGATTTTATGGTCTACAATCCAACTTTTCGGCTGATTTTTAAAATTCCAAAATTTCACTATTTTGGCCAAACTTTGTAGGGTTTCGGACGACTTTGATAAATTTTGAATGTCACTGTTTTGGTTAGATTAGGCTATAGTCCACTGATTTTGAGAAATTTTGAATTTTAATGTTTCAACTAATTTTGTTGGCTATAGTCCATTTTTGGCCAAATTTGAGAAAATTAAAATGAAAGGAAAGGAAAAATAACAAGTTAGAGATAGCTTCATTTGAAGATGACAAAGAATCATGTGAGATGAAATATAAAATATAAAAGGAGTTCACAAGTTACAATGTGACAAGATTGCAACTACATGAGCATTCATAGACCAAAATGAACATGTACAAATCAATAAAATAATTTATGCCCTAAATATCAATTCCATAGAGGAGGTAGCCTGCAAGTGCCCTAGTAATCTAGTTGTAAGCATTTTCACTATTACGCAAATAGGTCAGGGATTCGAACTGTGCTAGTCCCTTATTATGGGATGAGTGTGAATGTGTGTGGGGGTGCCTGCAGTTGCCCCAAATTATGAGTGTCCTTAGCAAAGATTAATAGAACACAACTGTACAAGAAATTGTTTCTGCCAAATAGTTTCAATATATGATCTATAAGACGAAACAAAGCCATGCTAAATCGAAGGAATTTATTTGAACAAGAAACAAGCTACAAAATTACAATAAAGGAAACATAATACTCAACACCGACAAGTCAACAAAACTACGTAGGAAAGGGCTGCACTAATAGAGAGGAATTACGACATATGTTAGGTATGCCCAAAGGGACTCTCCCAGTTCGTTACAGGTTTGTCACCGAGCTCTACCTATCTCAAATCCTCTAGCTACTCAACTTGGTGGATGAATGCAATAACAAATTAGTCAGGAGGAGTAGGCGCAATCTCTCAATTGCAGGAAGGATTCAACTAATTAAATGTGTGATATATGGTATGACCTCTAAAAGATGAGGGTTTAAGAATAAAGATGCATTTGAAGGAGAAGTCAAGTGGATACTGCCTCTCTCGCCTTGCCATCTCAGGTACGGCTCTCATGCCTTGCCATCTGCGATGCTATATGGCATATTTGGAGGGAACACAACAAACAAATATTTGAATCATCAAAACTAGATAAGCTTCTGACTTGCTAGACATTTCAGATGACATACATGTAAAAATGGAATCTTGTACTTGTAAGATTACTGATGGTGATGATGAGCTACTAACCAATTGGGATGCGGGCTATGTTTTTCCTAGTGCAAGCTATACTAAATGATGGCTAAGCCCTCTCCTCAATCAGCTAGCATAAAACCATTTACAACCTATATCCTTTTGTAATCAGTTGTACCATGCAAAGTTATTTGATGTTCAAATATACAAATTTACCTTTCCAAACAAAAAAAATGTCATAGTTCCTCTAATGCATAATTGTTGCACCCTTCTCCCACTTATGCAAAAGGCCCCAGCCAGATTTTCATATATCATAAATATGCACAGTTATTCACATACACAACTGGTTAGCTACTAAAACTAATCTAAATCCTAATTAACTACTTCAAGACAAGTTAACTGAAAAAACTTTTTCCATCAAATCTTTCTGTGAACTTAACATCATCTCAAAGACTGCAAGATCATGTTAGGTTTGACACAAGCATGTAGATCGGGACGCGATGAAAGATGACAAACCGACGCATGGAAAATTTGAAAAAACTACCCTAAAATATCTCAAGTCTCATGGTGGATTTTCGTGTGTCCGACACTAATCAACACGACACAGCTGACAAACAGAACTACACGTGCTTCACAGGTTAAACGTCACAGTATCTAGTTCAAGAACATGGCCGGCGTTCAAGATGAAAAAGTTGTGGTTTCCATTGTAATTTCCTCTAACCCGTACTTCAAAAGGAAAGGAACTCCCTTTTCCCGTTTCATTTCATTTGTTCTTTCATTCGCTTCCCTAAAAACAGAGTACAACCTTTTTCCTTCCAATGTAACAATACAATTCAAGGAGTGCACAAATCGAAACCCTACCTGCTTCGAAAGCGGACCGGAGGAGTTGAGCTCGTCGCGCACTAGATCACCGGTGGCTATATGAGGAACGCCAAGAAGGTTAGAGAGGCGGCTAGCATACGTCCCTTTTCCGACGCCGGGACACCCCAAGAACACCCACTGCACGTTCCTCTCCGCCGCCGTCTCCGTCACCGGATCCCTAGCGCCTCCATTCGACGACGACGAAAAGGGATAGAAAGTAACCTCCCTGTTCGCCGGGAATCGCCAAGCAGCGGCGGCCGATCTGAGAAGGCGGCTGAGGACCGCCATCGAGGAAATTTTTGATATTTGAGGATTTCTTGATTTTGTAATTAGGGTAATTTATTGGAGGCGGAGGAGGAGAAGAAGGAGAGGGAAAAGTGGACGTATTGGAGGACGGCGAAGAAGAGGACAAGCGTCCATCAACTCAGAAATAGACTGACTACGTCGCATCACATCACATGTGCTCAATCTCAACTAATCATTTGCTTTCATTTTCTTTCTTCTCTTTAATCTCATAAATGTCATAAATAGAAGAGTTAGAAATTGTCATTCCTACAAAATCCATAATCCATAAATATTCATTCAATCATTTATTTTTTTTTATAACCGGAAATTATATTAACTATTCATTTACTCAATTATTGTTACTTATTATAATATCTTAAAAGTTTAAATTTATTTATAACATAATTATTTACAAATATATATATATATATATATGAAAATGCTCGGTTGAAAACGGGTTTGTTTTCAACCTGGTTGAAAAACAGCCATCTTGGCCGTCTGATTGCTCATCAACATGATGAGCGGATCAGATCAGCTCCGCTCTGATCGGCTTGGTTTGTTAGTTTTAGCTGGGGGTATTTTTGGTACTTCACGCCAAAAAATTCGGTTTTTTGGCGTGAAGTTTTTTATGTCGAAAAAATAAGTTGTTTTTTTAAATAAAAAAAAACTTACCTTGGCCGTTGTTTTCAACAACGGCCTAGGTATGTACAAGTGTTTTTCCAAACACTTGTACATACCCAGATCTCCCTCACTCTGTCTTCGTCACAAACTCTCCCTATCTTTCTCTTCAGCTCCCGAAACCCATCCCCAAATCCTAGTTCTCTCTCCCAACTCCATGGCCTCGATTTCTTTGCCTTCTCGATCTCCCCCTCTTGTGGAAGCCTCTCTATCTCTCTTTCCCTCTCCCGAATACCTCAAACCCTAACGTAGGCCCCAAACTCCCAAATCATCTGAACCGTAACACAAATTCTCCAACCCCCTAACCTGTACAAGTTGTTCGTCTATAACAGCGGCTTCTCACATCTTCGCCAACTCTCTATCTCTCTCTTTAGACCAAGTATTTACTTAATCACAATTTACTATAATGAACTATGTTAATTTCTTGAATTATTTTTCAATTTTGGAGTTGAGTTTTTTTGTATTATGTGCAGTAGTCTATAATTTAGAGAGTATACAATTAGCTCTGATCATGTATGTTGTATATATTTTGTTGACATTTTTGTAGATGTAGTGTTAGTTGTAGTGGTGGAATATAGGAGAATGAAATAAACGAGATCCAAAAATTTGATTTTTACGAGTAGGTCGGACTCGCCGCATAGAAGGTAACGGAACTTGTAGAGGCGATTTCCGTCTCACAGTGTGTGAGATACATCGGTTTATCACTTTTATTCAATACAACGGATATAAAGCGATACATGGCCGTATCTTTCAAACCGAAAGTCGGAACTCACCTCTGCAAGTTTCGTTGGCTTGTGCTTGGTGTGCCAGACTTGACGGCCAAATTTAGGAATTTTTCCACCTCGTTTTTGTTGTTTTGACGCGTATATGAAAAAATTTTAATCTACCTCGGAATTTTTTTAGTACATTCTGAATAGAAAAATGCTTAAACGAAGTCCAAATAATACGAAACTGTGCGAGTAGGTTAGGCTAACCATTCACAACCCAACGCAACTTGTACATGCGAGTTCCAATCCACAGTTTGCGAGATACGTCAATGTATCGCTTTCCGCTCATTTTTCAAGAATGAAAGCGATACACGGCCGTATCTTTCAAACCATGGGTCGGAACTCGCATGTACAAGTTGCATTGGCTTGCATTTGGTGCGCCAGACTTGACGGCCAAATTTTGAAATTTTTGCATCTCGTTTGTGTTGTTTTGACGCGTGTATGAAAAAACTTCAATCTACTTCAGAACTTTTTTAGTACGTTGTCAATGGAAAAAATGCTTAAATGAAGTCCAAAAAAAACGAAATCGTGCGAATAGGTTGGGCTAACCAATCACAACCCAACACAACTTGTATTGGCGAATTCCGACCCATGGGTTTGCGAGATACGTCATTGTATCGCTTGCCGCTCTTTTTTCAAGAGTGAAATCGATACATCGACCGTATCTTTCAAACCGAGAGTCGGAACTGACCTCTGTAAGCTCCGTTGGCTTGTGTTTGGTGTGTCAGACTTGACAGCCAAATTTAGGAATTTTCCATCTCGTTTGTGTTGTTTTGACGCGTATATGAAAACCTTCGATCTACCTCGAAATTTTTTTAGTACGGTCTCAATACAAAAATGCTTAAACAAAGTCCAAAAAATACGAAACAGTGTGAGTAGGTTGGACTAACTATTCACAACCCAATGCAACTTGTATTTGCGAGTTCCGACCCACGGTTTGCGAGATACGTCAATGTATCGCTTGCCGCTCTTTTTTAAAGAGTGAAAGCGATACACGACCGTATGTTTCAAACCGTGGGTCGGAACACACTTCTACAAGTTGCGTTGGCTTGTGTTTGGTGTGCCAGAGGTGATGGCCGAAATTTGAAATTTTTGCATCTCGTTTGTGTTGTTTTGACGCGTATAAGCGAAGTTTTGAAATTTTTGCATCTCGTTGGTTTGTGTTTGCTATTTTTCGGCGAATAATTAGTTTTATATATGTGAACTTTGTTACAGAGAAATGGCTAGAACGAGGGAAACCGGAAGGATATCTCGGGATGCTCAGAGGGGACATTCCACAGAGATTGTGAGAACTATTAATTTGTATTGTGTATTTTGTATTTAGTGATATTGTTATTACACTAATAATAATTGTGTTTTTGGGTTCGTGTAGGTTGGTGCATCCTCTTCGATGGCACCTCGTCGTGGTACAAGACCAATATATCCCCATGAACTGAGCTTGCAAGACCGCCACAGATCTGCGACAGTGTGGGGTGGGACGACGCGGATGTGTAATTTCCGCACCCACGAGACTATGAAGATGCGCCCACGTATTGTCGAGTACCTAGTAGCTGCCGGTTTTTACGGAATCAGCATGATGGGTCAGGTTAAACTCGACCGAGCACTTCTCTCAGCACTCGTGGAGCGATGGAGGCCAGAGTCGCACACCTTCCATCTACCGGTCGGAGAGATGACGGTGTTGCTACAGGATATAGCGATGATCTCCAGTCTTCCAATAGATGGGTTGACCGTGACGGGTAATATAAATTTTGATAAAATAGAGCTGTGTAATGAACTGCTCGGTACAGAGTTTGATGAGGTGGCCACGAAAAATAAGGATATTTTTGTCGGACAATCAATCTGACTATCTTGGTTCAAGGGACGTTTTGATGGGATGTTGACCAATGCATCGCTCGACCACTATGTACAGTCCTACACCAGAGGTTACATTCTAATAGTGCTCGGAGGGGTTCTCTTGCCTAACTCATCCGAGGATACGGTGCACCTCATGTATCTATAATTGCTCGCCGACCTAGGCTTAGCCGGCCGGTATAAATGGGGAAGTTGCGCGTTGGCAATGCTATACAGGTCATTGTGTTCTGTAGCGCTATATGGGACTGAGATGACCGGTCCGATGATTTTGTTACAGATTTGGTCATGGGAGCGACTGCACTTGGATCGTCCCCGCATTAGGAGACCGACGGACGGTTGGATGGCCGAACCAGAAAATCCTTATATGTTAGCACCCTTAGGGGTATATTGGGCTGGTAGTCAGAGTTACAAAGACAACCCAAAAGGTGTACTAACGTACTACAGAGACGAGCTCGACCAACTACGAGAAGAGTTCGTGATTTGGGTGTCGTATACACCCGAGCGGGTGGGAAGACTACTACCGATGTGCACGACCGGATCGCAGTTGTGGATGATGACGGCTCCACTCATCAACTTTGGTATAGTAGAGCATCTCCGGCCGGAGAGAGTCCTTCGTCAGTTCGGTCTTCAACAAGATACTCCCCCAAGCTGCACAAACCTATACGACCATGAGTTACATGCCGTGAGGGGTACCGGTCGCATGCCTACTTATGATTGGGCAGATTTCCATCGTGTTCACGTTGCAGAATGGAACGAGCAACGGTTTGAACTTGTAATTACCGATGTAGAAGAGTACGATGGCAGAGAGCAAGGGAAGTACAAGCAATGGTTCAGATCAATTACACGTTTGTACATCTCTCCCGATACAAAACTACCTGGTGGTGTTCAACGATTAATTGAGGAGAGGGAGATTGAACCACCACCCGCCTATTCTAGTTTACAACCCATGTTCCAACCGAAGGTCTCAGCTATACGTACAGTGGTAAGTATAATCTTCAAATTTCTTTGAATGTTTGTTATATTTAAAGTTATTGAATTGTTTACTTTTCCGAATCTGTATAATTAATTTTTTTGTGTTTTTTATTTTAGATTGATAATACGATGGACATGACAAAAGAATGCGCGGATGTAATCAAAAGTAATGCGGGCACGGCTATGAAGAGGTTCGCTCAGAGGATGCTCTCTTCATGTCGTACCAATTTGGATATTTTGGGAGAGGCTGGACGTTTGAATAGAGCATTAAGGTCACCGAGAGGACGACGTAAATGCATGAGGGGTAGGCCAGCTGCATTGATGAGGCAACAACGGGAACGTGAGCTGAGAGAACAATAAGCTACATCTTCACATCCATCTCAAGAATAAGAGCAACAAGATGAGAATGAAGAGAGGGTTGTTGGAGACGTACAAGAGGAGGGAGGAGAAGAAGAAATCCCTGAGTCGTCATCCCTGCTCCGGCGTCGAAATCCTACTCGGAAGAGGTGAGCACCACAACTGATATGGCTAAAAATAGAGTTAAATCGGAACCATCCAAATCGGGCACGAATCTTAAAGCTCAGGGGTAAATTGGTAATTTCACCTATAAACGGGTCTAGAATGGGAACTGGGCCTTTTTCCAAAAGCCCAATAACCCATAAACGGATCTGTCTTACTGGGTACGGGTTTTAACCCGTAAGAAATCCGGTCCAGCTGGATAGAATTAGGGTTTATGATTGTCCTTAATCAACGGCCCTGATCACTTCTATCCACCCACTGGGAAGTAGGGATTTGATCTTATCCCAAAACTGGTTCCTAAGGCAGCTATAAATACCCCCCTCCCCCCACTGTAGGTAATCAATCTTTTGCCAATCAAAGCTCATTCATAATCTTTCTGATTACTGACTTGAGCGTCGGAGGGTGCGTCGCCGGAATCAATCCCGGTGTTTCGCACTTTTTGCAGGTCAACGGCGGGCGATCACGGTCAAACTCCGGTAGAAAGGTTTCAGGTTTGACTATTCAACATCCCAAGAATCCACAAATCTATCTGTTTGCCCCACACCGATTTCAGCGGCAACAACAACCATACACGCCCGGTTCTTAGCTAATACCGTATACAATTTATTTGTTGTAGTAATGTTTTTTTTTTTTGGTTTTTTCCCTGTTGTAACTTAATATGTGGTAATTGTTGTTCGTAAGTTTAAGTGTAGTTGATGTTGTTGTTATTAATTGCTAATAGTTAATTATGTTGGTGATTTTGGTGGCCGTACGTATAAATTTATTTGGAGAGTGTAGGTGATGGGAAAGTGTTTGCAAATTGGAAAAAATTCAAGTGTAGCAGCTGTAGCTGCTGTGTCGAGTTGTAGATAATTTTTTTTTTAAAACCTAGGCCGTTGTCTCCAATAACGGCCTAGGTTAGTTGTTGAAATTTTTATTTTCATCAATAAAATACAGAGAGCAATACCCCTATATTTCTTATACCTTAAGTCATTGTCTCCAACAACGACCTAGGTAATAGTCAAGAAGTTGAACAATTTGGGGTGTTCTCTAACTTGTTGGAGTTAATTACAGCAACAAGTCAGAGAGCAAGACCCCATATTTTTTATACCTTAGGCCGTTGCTTCTAACAATGGCCTAGGTAGTAGGTCAAAAGTTGAACATATTGGGCTGCTCTCTGACTTGTTGGAGTTAAAAACAACAACAAGTCACAGAGAGCAAGATCCCTATATTTTGTACTTAGGCTGTTGTCTCCAACAACGGCATAGGTAATAGGCAATAAGTTGAACAGTTTGGGGTGCTCTCTGACTTGTTGGAGTTAAATACAGCAACAAGTCACAGAGAGCAAGACCCCTATATTTTGTATACCTTAGGCCGTTGTCTCCAACAACGGCCTAGGTAATAAGCAAGAAGTTGAACAATTTGAGGTGTTCTCTGACTTGTTGGAGTTAAATACAGCAACAAGTCAGAGAGCAAGACCCCATATTTTTTATACCTTAGGTCGTTGCTGGAAGCAACGGCCTAGGTAGTAGGTCAAAAGTTGAACATATTGGGCTGCTCTCTGACTTGTTGGAGTTAAAAATAGCAACGAGTCACAGAGAGCAAGACCCCTATATTTTGTATACCTTAGACCGTTGTCTCCAACAACGGCATAGGTAATAGGCAAGAAGTTGAACAATTTGGGGTGCTCTCTTACTTGTTGGAATTAAATACAGCAACAAGTCACAGAGAGCAAGACCCCTATATTTTGTATACAGAGGCAAGAAGTTGAACAATTTGGGGTGTTCTCTGACTTGTTGGAGTTAAATACAACAACTAGTCAGAGAGCAAGACCCCATATTTTTTATACCTTAGGCCGTTGCTTCCAACAACGACCTAGGTAGTAGGTCAAAAGTTGAACAAATTGGACTGCTCTCTGACTTGTTGGAGTTAAAAACAACAACGAGTCATGAAGAGAAAGACCCCTATATTTTGTATACCTTAGGCCGTTGTCTCCAACAACGGCCGAGGTAGTAAGTCAAAAGTTGACTTTTTTGCTTTTTACAATTTTTTCTTTACTCTTTACGAATAGTCTCTGTGGAACTTTATACAAAAGATTGATGATTTATGCTTGTATATCATTTATATATATTTTTTATTTTTCCACTTTTTTACACCGAACTAACCAATATATAATCACATGTTTAAATTTTTACAAAAAATACCAGAAAATATAACATAATCTTGTCATTCGTAAAAAACATTTTATTAAAAATATTCTTATCACTAAAATGTAAATTCTTCTGCATAGCGTACACCTATCCGGTTATTGGTTAGGGTTAGGGTTAGGGTTAGTGTATTAAGTTGGGTTAGTGTTAACGGGGGTTAAGGGTAGGATAAGGGTAAGCGGGGGTTAGGGGTAGGGTTAGGGTTATTGTAGGGTTAGGGTTATTGCAAGAAACACATTTGCAGTAAGAGCTTGTTTTGGGTTATCATTAATTAGGTTAATATTTGTAGTTGAGAGGTTATAGGTAATAAGTTTTCAGTAAAGAGTTTATAGATATTTAAGTTCTATCAATGCTCTTTTTAACCAATATATAAAGACTTGTTTGTGTTATGAATGGAGCATTAAACTCTTTTCAGTAAGTACCACTCAGAACATTCAGAATTACTGAAAAATAGAGGGAAAACAGAATATTCACATGTAGATCCCCTTTTGCATAACCGCCCGCATTTTCCCGTTCGCAGGAATACTCACCTTCAACCCAAGTAGTAACTTGTAGGTTGTTTAAGGATAGGGTTAGGGTATGGTTAGGGTTAGGGTAAGGTTTTTTATGTTTTTTACAACTGTCTCTCCACTCTTTACGAACGTTGTCTTCTGAACTCTACAAAATAGACATTCATATGTATGTTTTTTGGTTTACATTTTTTGTTTATTTCCATTCATAGCCACCTAACTAACCAATATAAAATCGTTAAGGTCAAACGAATTAAAAAAAATAAATTTTTTTTGATATTTTGAATCGTAAAAATCAATAAAATATGATATGTAGGGTAGGGTTAGGGTTATTGTAGGGTTAGGAGAGTAGGGTTATGGGTTAGGGTTAGGATTCTTGTAGGGTTAGGAGAGTAGGGTTATAGGTTAGGGTTAGGGTTAGTGGTTATAATGCTCTTTGTGGCCAATATATATGCAAAATCGTAAAAAAGTACAAAGAGCAGTATTACAAGGATTATGTGAATGAGATATTAAGTCTATGTCGACAAATGGAGTGTTCATTTTGTTTAGGATAACTTTACCTATTATTATTGGAGACTCTACAAAGTGGGCATCACATGTACTAGAACAAGTTCAATATGGAAAAAAACCTAAAGTACATAACTTACTTATATTCACATGTAGATCCCCACATGTATGAGAAAAATCACATGTAGATCCCCACATGTGTAGCCCAACAAGGTTAAAGACCAAAGAAATAGCTTTATATTTACTTCACATTGGAGATTTATCACTTCATATAGCATCATCGGTCCTTGTTCTTTTTCTCTTCATAGTTTTCCCTTCATTCGGAGACTCTACAAAATGGGCACCACGTCTAGAAACCCACATGTACATCAAGTCCAATATGGAAAAAACCACATGTAGAAACCCACATGTACATAACTTGCATACTTTATACATTTTTTATTACAAAGTGGGCACCACATGTAGTTTTCCACATGTATAACCTTGATAATTGAAGAGATTAAGTCTTATATTTCTGACGCGACTACTCATTTCATTTCCACTCCAAATACATAAACCAACATGAGGAGAAAAGACGATGACGACGAAGATGATCAACATCAAGATGCGAGCCCAATGTCAGTTGATGCTGAGGATGAAGAAGAAAAGCAGAGGTCGAGCACCAAGAAAGAAGGGGAAGGTGCAAAACCCATCGGGGACATGATTGCTGTGTCTCAAAAGGGGAAGCAGTATGGTTCTTTTGAATTTGAAGAGAATGTATATAAACTGGTGAGTTTTTAATTTTAAAAAAGATTTAAAATTCTATTTTTTTTAATAGGGTTGGTAGGTTTTCATTGGTATTATTTTATTTTTTCTTAATCAACCAATAACCCTTAACCCTGCCATAACCCTAGCTTACCCTAACCCTACCCCTAACCCCCATTAACACTAATCCTTACCTTACACATATAACCTTCATCCTTATATTTTTTTGGAATTATTTTTAAGCATATAACCTTGATAATTTTATATTGGTTGGATAGGGGAAAAAAATGGAAAGTAATAAAAAAATATAAACGATATAGAAGTATAGATCATCTGTCTTTGGTATATAGTTGCAGAGGTACTGTTCGTAAAGAGTTAAGGGAAAGTTGTAAAAAAATGAAAAAACAAAAAACCCATCTAATAGGGATGTTACTACTTGGGTTGAAACCCTAACAGAAAACCCATCTAACAAAAAAACCCTAACCCTAACCTAGATGTTACTACTTGGGTTGAAACCCTACACTCACCAATAACCGGATAGATATATGTTTTGTCGAAGAATTTACATCTAATAGGGATTAGACTATATTTAAGGATTTTTTTTAACAAAATAGATGATTATGATTTATTTTATCGTATTTTTTGTAAATATTTAACCACCATGATCATATATTGGTTTAAAAGGTGGGAAAAAATGGGCCAATAAAAAAAAATCTAAACGATATACAAGTTAGATTATCTGTCTTTGGTATAAATTTTCACAGAGACTGTACGTAATGAGTGCAGAGAAAATTGTAAAAACCCCAAAAATTTCAAAGTTAGGCCGTTGTTGGAGACAACGACCTAAGGTATTCATATAAAAGGGTGCTGCATGACTTTTTGCTCCTTTCAGGTTGGTCAAGTCAGAGACCAATGCAAAAACTCTAAATTTTAAGCTATAACATAGGCCATTGTTGGGGACAACGGCCTAGGCTAAAATATAAAAGGGGTGTTACTCTATGACTTGTTGCTCTTATTAACTTGTCCAAGTCAGAGAGCATCCCCAAAAACTTCAACTTTTTTTACTACAACCTAGGCCGTTGTTGGAGACAACGGCCTAAGATATTTGTAAAATAGGGTGTTGTACTCTGATTTGTTGCTCTATTTATCTTCTGCAAGTCAGATAGCACCCCAAAAACTTTAACTTTTGTCCTATTACGTAGGCCATTGTTGAATACAACGGCCTAAGGTATTTCTAAAATAGGGTGTTGCTCCCTGACTTGTTGCTCTTTTTAACTTGTCCAAGTCAGAGAGCACCCCAAAAACTTCTACTTTTTGAACTACAACCTAGGCCGTTGTTAGAGACAATGGCCTAAGATATAAAAAAATTATTGTTTTGCTCACTGACTTGTTGCTTTTTTTAACTTGTCCAAGTCAAAGAGCACCCCAAAAACTTCAACTTTTTGGACTATAACTTAGGCCGTTATCTCAAAATTATTGTTTTGCTCACTGATTTGTTGCTCTTTTTAACTTGTCCAAGTCAGAGAGCACCCCAAAAACTTAAACTTTTGTCCTATTACTTATGCCGTTGTTGGAGGCAACGGCTTAAGGTTAAAAAAATTAAGGGTCATGCTCTCTGTGTTCATGCTCCAAAAACAAAGAGGGTTGTTGAAGTCAAAAAAAATTTCAACAAATAACATTGGCTGTTGTCTCCAACAACGGCCTAGGTTTTTTTAAAAAAAATTATGTACAACTACAAGAGCAGCTACAGCTGATACAATTGAGTCAACCCCAAAATGAAGCAAAATTATATACAACCCATCAGCTACAAACTCCCAACAACAACAACAACAATATTAACAAATGACACAAACCAACAACACTTGAGTCTCAAGAACATTTACAGTTACCAACCAAAAGTAATTAACCACATGGGCAATAATTTGTAATATACTGAAACATTACATTAAATAAATTCCAATTCACAGTGGATCATCATATCTCGAGTCAGAACTCTCTTCATCGGATGGAATTACTTCTTGCCTTCATTCAAAGATTAGTTTTAGTTAGTGAGAAACTCATTTACCACAAATGAAGTATAATAAATTTAAACGAGGGACAAACAAATAAAGTACGAGTCTTACTCCTCAAATAAAGTTGGACAATTTTTGAATCATGATTCATTTGCACAATGCCACATCTTCGGCACCATCTCGGTTTTTTTATACGGAGTTGCTCTCTTATCGGCCTCAATCTTTTAGCACGAGGCCTTCCTTTTGTCCTGTATTGCCGTGGGTCACTAATACATGTAGGTATATGTCCACTCCCTTCATTATGAGGTTGTGCACTACCATGCGGTTGTGAACTACCTCCTGGTTCTACACTGTCATGTGGTTGTGAGGCATGTTCTGGTTGTTCACCCAATCCGGGTTGTAGCCGAGAAACCCCATCAATGATCTTATGCAAATTCTCCAATGTGTATTTGTAACTTTCATTAGAGGAACAACCGAGATCGACAATCTGTTTTGCATGGTAGCTCAACTCACAATATCGAGAAGCAAAATTCTCGGTATTGGGTTCGATTGGAACGGATGTATAACTTATTCTCATCACATCCCTGGTCCATCTTCTTTTAATCTATACATTCGGAAGGGAAGTGTGATGGCCGAAACGAAGAGCAGCTAAAATATGCCTGCAAGGAATGCCAACGAAGTCGAAGAAGTGACATGCACATGTAATAATTCTATTGATTTTGCATAATTGAAGAAGGCGAGCCGGTTCTGATTCTCCACAGAGTATCACATGGAAGGTTGAACTGTCCGATGTCCCAAGATCGCCAACGTAACTCACATTGTACATGAAGCTTTTTGTAAGTTCATCTTGGAATTCGTAAAAAAAAAATTAAAGTGTATGTTTTTGCCATTTGTGCCGCCAAAGCCCATTTTCTCTTCAACTTCGGTCTCTTCTCACGGTTACGATGATTTTCTTTCAGTTCATCGTGTCTTTGCCTTCCCAAAAAACGGTCGAAGATGACTGTAAATTCATGCAAGGAATATTTCTTTTGTGTATGATGCTTCAAGGCAGAATGCGCTAACTCAACCAGTTGGCTACTCAACATGCCGGCCCAAAAAGAATCTTTAGCGTAGACGGGTGCCCAACTTTCACGGATATCAAACAGATCGTTCAACCATTTGTTACTCTTTAATCCGTATTGCGAAATCAACAAATTCTATTTTCCTACAAAGTTATGTACATATTCGGAATTGTAGATGACATTCTTCAAAGACTCCCTAAACTTGTCTACATCGTTCGAAATACGTACCTCCTGGGGTAACATCAAAAATGTGCCAAATACAAAAACGATGCCAAGTCTGGGGGAAAACTTTCTTAACTGCGGCAGCGGTCCCACGGTCTTGATCGGTGACGATACCGGATGGAGCACGATTCATAACCCCTAACCACTTTTCAAAGAACCATTCAAACGAAGAGCTCATCTCATTTGGAATGAACCCACCTCCTAAGAGAGTCGATTGCCAATGTTGATTCACTCCAACAAAGGGAACAAATAACATTCCATAACGGTTCGTATTGTACGTGGCATCGAAGCAAATTACATCGCCAAATTCTTCATAATTCATCCTACAAATACCATCAACCCACATAGAATGCGACAACCGCCTTTCGGGATCTACTTGAATGTCATAAAAAAATGAAGGATTCGTCTGTTTCTTAGATTCAAAAAAATCAATTAGCATTGTAGAATCATGTCCTTTCAATACTTCTTGCGAATTTCTAAGTAAATTTCTGACATCTTTTTCTTTGAATCCTACTTGATCGTAACCACCACTTGCACTTTCGAGGAAGAGCATTTGTCGACATATCTGGATATTAGCTTGGTTGAATTGCTCTATTATCCTTTTATCCATATTTGACACGGAACGGTTTCGGGGCAAAAGATGTCTTCTACCGGGTGAGGTGAATTCGTGATTGTGTTCTTCGTAAAATGAATACACCACCCACGTATTACTGGCTTCGTTCAATTTTACACGAATGCAAGCCTTGCAACCCGTTCTACAGGTTGTTCCCCGTCTACCCATCACTATGTTGACTCGGCGACGACCCGATTTTATTACAAAGATATGACTTATCTACTTCCACTCCTCCCTTTAATTTATTCCCACCCTTACGCATTGCAAAACCCCCACAACGGGCATATGAAGAATAAAAATTCTCGGCCTCAACTAAAGTGGGGAACGCCATACCTAACTTTGGTTTTAGATGGTTTTCGACTAACGGCATGGAATCAATGATTGGTTCTACCCGCACAAAATTATTGCTGGCAACAGAACTCTCCGTATCGTTGTTCATCTGGGATAAAAATATATTATTGGTCAATTAATATACACATCATATATAAAACAGTTTGTTAACAAACGATTGCGATATATATACATACGAAACAAAATAAGTGACAAAACGTCAAAAACGACGTCATAAAAATATAAAACTTTGCTATTAGGTCCGGCTTGCCGCACACAAGATAACGGAACTTGTACAAGCGAGTTCCGATCTACGGTTTGCAAGATAAGGCCGTGTCTCGATCGCATTCCCCTCACTCTTGGAAATGAGGGGAATGCGATACACAGATGCATATACCAAACCATGGGTTACAACTCGAAACTACAAGTTGGTATGACTTGTGAGTGGCGAGACCAACCTATTCGCAAAATTACGGTTTTTTTCAAGTGGGTTCTATGTTGAAAACTCCCTCAAAACATAACAAAAATCATGAGAAAACCGCACAATTGACAGCATAAAAATTAATTAAACTTTGTGATTGGGTCGGGCTCCCCGCACACAAGGCAACGCAACTTGTACAAGCGAGTTCCGACCAACGGTTTGCATGATATGGCCGTGTATCACATTCATTCATGAAAAATGCCAACAATGCGATACATTGACGTAGACCCCAAACCGGGGGTCCGAACTCTCAACTACAAGTACCATTTGGTAGCAAGCGGTAAGCCCAATATGTTTTTCAATTTATTTTTTTTAGATGTTGTTTCGTACTGAAAAGTACCCTCGACAGAAATCAAAAAACTTCAATTGAGGTTGTTGTTTGATATACGGTACAAATCCGCACAAACGAGATCAAAAAATTCCTAAACTTTGGGAGTGGGATGGCGGCAAAACACATGAACCAACAAAATTTGTAGAGGTGAGTTTCGACTCACGGTTTGCAAAATACGCCGATGTATCGCTTTCACTCACGAGAATTACTTGAAAGCGATACACGGCCGTACACTCCAAACCGTGAATCCAAACATACTTCTATAAATTGCGTTGGCTTGTGCATGGTGAACCCGACGTACTCGCAAAGTTGCATAATTTTTTTTTTGCTTTGTGCGCTATTCTAACATCGAACTACAACCAACAACAACTAATACTACATCTACATACCCAATAAAACTAGAAATTGTACACTCAAACTTTGGATAAAAATTTCCAATCAATTAGCCTAGTTAGATCTACTCAAGTAGGACCAAATTAGTACCTTTAACAATGAAGGTGTTCGGAAAGGAGATAGGGGAGGCCGCTGCGCGCTGTTATAGAGAAAGGAAGGGGAGTAGGGTTTGCCTAATTTCTTCAGGATTAGGGTTTTAGGGTTGGGGAGATTTCGTATGGGTTATGATTTTTTTGTAATTGGGATCTTCAAAGGAAAAGGGCAACAGTCTGAGAATAGAGAGAGATTCGGTGAGAAGCAACAATCAAGAGAGAGGTATGGTTTTCAAATCGATAGAGAGAGAGATAGGGTTTAGGGAAATGGGTTTCTCGAGCTCCACTAGCGAGAGAGAGTTGTGAGGGAGATGGTGATCTGAGTATGTACAAGTGTTTGGAAAAACACCTTTACATACTTAGGCCGTTGTTCGGAACAGCGACATAGGATGAAATTTTTGTTTAAAAAAAACAACCTAGGCCGTTGTTTGGAACAACGGCCTAAGTAGAATTTTTTTCAAAATAAAACTTCAAATAACTTAGGCCGTTGTTCCCAACAACGGCCTAAGTATAGGTAACTGAGAAAAAAAAAACTTCACGCCAAAATAACGCTAAGTGTGAAACGTTTTTTGGCATGAATTTTCAAAATTGCCCCTCCGCTTTTAGAGTCGTTAGTGGGAGATATTAACGGGTTTCGATCTGATCCGCTCATCATGTTGATGAGCGATCGGACGGCCAAGATGGCTGTTTTCCAACCCGGTTGAAAACAAACCCGTTTTCAACCGAGCATTTCCCATATAGATATATGGCAAATGCTCCATTGAAAACGGGTTTGTTTTCATGGGTTGAAAAACAGCGATCTGAGCCATCGCCTCCGCCCATCACCCAATATCACTTAAGCAGCGGCGGGTTATTTTGGAAATTTCATTCTAAATAACTCTTCGCCTGATTCGATCTGAAAAATTGATATAACCTAGGCCGTTGTTGGAAACAACGACCTAGGTTCTAAAAAATTGAATTATAGGCCATTCTTTGGAACAACGGCCTTGTTCTCAACAACGGCCTAGGTTATATTCAATTTTTTAGAATCTGTAAGGCGAAGAGTTATTTGGGACGAAATTCCCAAAATAACCCTCCGCCACTTAGTGAGAACGGGTGATGGGCGGCTTAGATCAGAACCGCTGATTACGATCAAGAGTGATCCAATGGCTCATATCGCTGTTTTCCAACCCGTGAAAACTAGACCCGTTTTCAATGGAGCATTTGCCTATATATATATATATATATATATATATATATATATATATATATACTACTATAATGGGAGAAGGCCTTAGTGTAATTTGTCCATCTACCAACCCGTGCAACGCACGTGCATCACTATTGTAATCTCTATTTCTCTACTACTATAATGAGAGAAGGCCTTAGTGTAATTTGTCCATCTACCAACCTGTGCAACGCACGTGCATAACTATTGTAATCTCTACTACTATAATGGGAGAAGGCCTTAGTGTAATTTGTCCATCTACCAACCCGTGCAACGCACGTGCATAACTATTGTAAATGAGGTTTTAGATCAAATCCAGACTATGTCTGAATTTTTACTTTTAAAAACTATATTTATTAAGACGTGCATCGCACGTGTAAACTACTAGTTATAATAATGGGAGAGTTTGGATTGTCATTTGTAGACAACCTGTAATTTGTAGACATTAATTCAACCATCTAATCTCAACCATTCATTTTTTTAGTGTGAGTTATATTAACAATTTATTTACTCAACTGTCGATAGTTACCATAATACCCTCAAAGTCAAATTTATTTATGATATATTTTTTTACAAAAATCACTCATATAAAATAAAAGTTGGTGCTACTAGAGATAATTTGTAAAGATAATGTGATGAGCAAAGGGAGGTATCCGATTCGAGGCAAGATTACGCCTTATATTTACTATATATATAATAATAATAATAACAAATTAATTAAAGCGTGCATTGCACGTACAGATTACTAGTAAAGAGTAATGCTACACCCACTACCAATTTTACTACATTTTTCTTCACTACCTTAGCTGGCACACTCTAATAGGTGGGAGAAGAGAGAGTAGGTGGGAGAACTCTCCAATAGGAATGTGTCACCTAACGTAGTGAAGAGATCGGTATTGAGATTGGTAATGGGTGAAGTATTACTCAAGTTTATGTCATTAGGGATAATTTATAAAGAGTATGTGATGAGTAAAGCAAGATCTCATGTTCGATGCTCAATTAGAGATTACTCTTATTATTTACTATATTAGAAAAAAATATTAATTAGAACGTGCATCGCACGTGGAGTTACTAGTTACTAGTTTGCTTTAATTGCCCTTTGCTCACTAATTAGTATTCCTACCAAATTAGTAGGATAATGCTTCAAATTTTATTTGCATCAAACATGCATATACACTCTCTTCAAGTCTTAAGTGGCTGTTTGGTAGTGAAAAGACAAAACCATCGTTCTCATTCAGTGCAATTGTGTATACTCCATGGCGGACACTAAGAGGCTGTTTAGTTGGTTGTAAGATTACCGTAGGAAAATAAATTTAAGAAAGTGCACTTGTTCACGGGGATTGTTTAGCTTTTTTTTTTCTCTTAAATTTGGATTCCTAATGTAGCTATTTATTAGCGCCATCTGAAATTCAACCCCAGAAAGTCAGGAAGTCAGTTGAAGTGCACTGTATAGCTATTTTTGAATTATTTATATCTTCTCTTTTTTTTACACTATCCAATAAAACAATTTCATATACTCTTCTACATTAACTTTTTTTCTCTTTCCTCTTTATCCTAAACTCCAATAAAACTACATCTAAACAAACCACTTTTTTAGAATTCATTTTTATAGATTTCTTTTTCCTACAATAATCTTCATAGTTTGAAAATATTTTACAATCAACTAAACACTCCCTAAGTGGCCGGTCTTAAGCACGCTATCAACTGCAGGATCCTGATCCTCTGCAATGAAAATTCCATTGCAGAGATGGAAGGGTTTTGTCTAGTTATACTAATAGAAAGACACTGACATGCAAAGCACGCTATCAACTGCAGGATCCTGATCCTCTGCAATGAAAATTCCATTGCAGAGATGGAAGGGTTTTGTCTAGTTATACTAATAGAAAGACACTGACATGCATTGCGATACGTGAACAACAATAGGTGGAGTCGGTACTTGTATTTTCGTGTTGTTCATAGCCTTATCTATATCGTATGTGCAGATCTAATTAAATAAGCTTCCATTTTATGTGTTTTGCGTGTGCCTGCAGAAATAATTTTGGGATTAATGAGAGCATCACTCGTATGTATTATGCAAAATTTGGCTTCACATCCATATGTTATGGTAGAAAAGAAGACAAAAATAGAAGCTAAGGTCCACGAAATGAATTTCCCACAAAGTGCCAAAAGAGAATATTCTGGCTAAAACTAGAATCAAGCACAAGATGCAAGAAGATGACACCATTTGCCAGCTCCGGGGTTAATGTCGACAGCAGAGCATACAAGTTGTGATGAGGGCTTGTGATACGTGGCAATGGCGAGAAACACACTTCAGCTCCAAAATTGGAAGTCACCATCACAGTGTTCAATACTCTACTGCGAACACAATGAATCTAAAGTCTCAATAAATAAGAGTGTTCAAATTTTGCAGTACTTCTACACATACATCAAGGTGGTTGGAAGAACAAATATCTGAATCTGAACATGAAAGCAACACAAAATTATTGATTAGCATCATGCAACGTAATCACATGGCATGCGTCTTGCTTCTGCCGATTCAGATTTCCTTTCTCAACTGTCTTGATCAATCGATCAATCGTCCCCAAAAAACAGAGCCATTTCAGCCCTACATTTGTAGAATAATACTAATACAGCACATGCATTTATTGTGTAAAATGCCTAGTTGAATCCAATAATTAGATGCATCAACTACATATTGATAACTCCCTTAAAGTCAAGCAGGAGATTCTGAACAGAAATGTAACAGCTCAAAGTTTTACAAAAACAATATATGGTCTATTTTGAATGTTCGAAAGGGCTACAATCTCTCAATCACTAGATGCTCGAATGGAACTATCCCATAAACATTAAACAGCACTTGGTATCTTTACCGTAGGCAGCAGCGAAGGTCCTTAATCTCAACGGCAGATTTGGCAGCAATCAATTGCAAAAAAAAAATTGTAAGCAAAATAATCTCAAAAAGCACCAATGAATCTCTGGATTTTTGCTTGTGCTCGTTCCTTTTCCTCCGGACCATCCACATCCCCAATGTTGTCGTGATACTCCTGCAACATAAAAGAAAATACCCAACCATGGATCGATGAGAATTACATATGTTTTATGTATAGACAAATTTATACCAAAAAAACCAATAACGTCACATCTGCTTCCAAAATTTCTTTACAGTGAATTTTTTTTATAGTTCCCTAATCATTTCTTATTTTTCTACTTATACAACCCTATAAAACTACCCTAGTGGTCTTAGGTACAATAAATCAGCATGTTTGATGTTCTGTTATGTGACTATAATAAGTGCTTTACAGTGTTAAGGAGGGATCGGAGCACTTCGAATATCACATAATGTACTGTGGAAGTTGGACCCACTTTATCGTTGAAAATTAATCACAACTAGAATATTTTCACAATTTCAAATCCTATACAGTCAACATAAGAACAATGAAACTAACCTCCATGGAATTGAGATGCAACACAGGACTAGCTATAGTGTAAAATATAAAGCCTACTTTAATATTACAAACCTGAAGTATATCCTTAACATGCTCCTTTGTCAGTTTCTGCTGTCTGAGTAATAGTTCTATTCTCGCTCTCATCCCGGTATGCCTGTAATGAAAACGTTTAGTTAAAAGCATGTCACTTTGTTTCCGAATCCGATAGAACGTCAATGTATAATCAATAAACTTACTCAGATGACCACAAATGGCCCAGAATAACAGAGATCAACTGCAAATCATGAAAATAAACTTTGTTTAGCAAAAAATAAATGTATACAAATGAGATATCTCTGAAACGAAATACAGGAAGTATTTTCTTACTTGAAGAGTGTAGAGACCTGCCTCCAGTTTTCGATTATAACGTTCATCTTCATCCATCTGGTAGAAAATAGAAATGTGAACCAATGTGGGCTTTCAACCTCAAACAAACTACGTACTGCAAATTTAAAAAGGAAAAGAAGTACCTCTAGGTCATCCAATTCATGTCTATCTAGCCGTTCAGCCTCAGCTTTAACTCGATCTGCATATCTGCAATGCATCTCAGCTGTCAAGGTACATAAATGGGACCCAAGCGACAGAGAATTGACTGAATGAAAGCTCAAGCATCAAGCTTCCACAAATCAGTTTTGTGGAAAATTCAAACGTATTTCAAACTAACCTCATAAAGAGTTCCATAAGTCTGTCGATCTTCTCACATTCATTTTCTACAAATTTGCTCAACAACCTCTCCCTTCTTGAACCCCTTAAGACGCCACCTACAGAATAAATATCAGATACCATGATCCAATGAAAAGTGGACTCTAATAATAGATCCTGCTGACAATGAAGAGAACAGGAAAAATGATGATTATCGCGAATTTATCCGCAGGTCAGATTTACAGCCTGTGCGACAAATACTTTCCAGAAACAATTCCCATGTACAACTACTACTAAAAGAGCTTCCCTTCTAGATCTACTAAAGATGTTCCACCCATCTGTAACATCTCTTACTCTGAGACCCACACAAATTTCTTCGCTCTTTTAATCTTATAGTGAGCAGACACATGAAAAACCATATTCTAAGTAAACCCAGAGGTATGCAAGAATTTTAACTTGCATGTGAACAATATCATGAATGTCCGGAGAATATAGCATGCTGGACCTATTATATACCAACTCTTACATGACATGCAAAAGTACCAACTTTAAATGCAAGTTTTATAACAAAGGTTAAGTTTTATAAAAAAAGGTAGGTAAGACATGATAAGATATGTATTGCACTAGATTAGTATTACCAAAAAATAATAATAATAATAAACACTAAAAATATTGCTAACTAGGTTCTAGAAGATTATCTGTAACTAGGTTCCGATGTTTTAAAGATGCAAGTTTACCTTCAGGTTAACAACTAATCCAACTCTAAGATGGAAATCTGGATAAATTGCAATTCCTACCAGGTTAGCATAGATTTAATCAGGTTTGATCATAAACAGGTTGTCTGTCATCATACTACTACATTATACTTTCAAGTAGAAATTGTTGGTAATGGTGGCTAGGGCCTCAGGGTGTGTGGTGTTACGCTTTTGATTACATTTCGACCTACTGCCTATTGGATGTCATTTATTGTATTCAACTCAATAAATTTATATTCTTTTACATTAAAACCTAAAACCTGCCCAATCAACACAATTATGAACTGCATATATAGGTCAGATACAACTGTCCTAGTAAGCTCAGAAAAAATAGTACACAGGTCTAGGTTGGGTCAGGTTTGAGTAGATTCATATGAATGTAACAGCATATTGCACAGTACTTAGGGCACCTACATGTAACTCTTTCTGCACTTCGCACACAATTGTTCTGACATCACTCGAGTATTTGATTACTCGTTGTAGAAGGAATGGAGAGGTTTTAGAACAATATTGTTGTCAACAACTCAAATTGCAGTGGCAAAGGTTGTTGTCTATGTACCATTATCATACACTTCTTAAAACTAGACATAGTACACCTCTTATTCAAAACTTAGAAAATGATTCCTCTCTCAGTCTCTCAGGTGAAGAGAGGTATATATTCCACAAATACAGCAGGAGGGCAAAGAAAATCTATTAACTTTGACAAAAAACAAATTTTATCTTTGCTAGCAATTCTAAATTGTTGTTCAAAATCTTATTAGCTAAATCCTTGAAAAGGTAAAGATTAAAATAATGAATAGAAAATATTTAGGTTTCTACTGTTAACATTAAGGATAAAATAACTATAAGCAAATATGAAATGTCCATAACTAAGAAAGTCATACAATCAGTACAAAGCATGTTCATGGAATATCTGTACAATATATTATTTAAGAGTAACAGAAATAGAGTTCACTTGCCTTCTTACCAAATAAAGATGCAATCAATGAGATCAACCGTTCTTCCAGCTCCTCTTGGTAACTTTCTTTCTTATTTTTCTTGCTCACGGGAATCTAAGCACCGTACAAGACAAAACATAAATAATTCAGTACTAAGAAAACTGAGGGATTACAAAACAAGAAGTGGCAAGGAACAACTTCAAACATAAAATTACATGCAGATGTACACAAAAATAAGAAACAGCTTGAACCAAACCTAACTATTAGTAGCATCTCGACTTTTCAATATAATGATCAACCTTGACATAAACACTATAAAATATCTCATAAACATACTTTCCACCATCAGCATCATGATATAAGACTCAACTTTACAAAAATGGAGTCAACTATGAGGCAGAGCTTGAACTCATAGTTGTTTTTAAGAATGCTTTAAAATATAAAAAAACAAATATAATCAAGTTGTTTTTTATTTTATTTTTTATTTTTTATTTTTATTTTTATTTTTTTTGTTTTGGAGGAAAAAGGTGGAATATGGCCACCCAATATAATCAAGTTGCTGACTTCACATGATTCATCTATTGAGGGGGACTAGTCAAGTTAACCACAACAGAAGGAACACCACATTCTATGACAGCCAGTTGGTTGTTAGATAGAGCTGCATAATTGTTCCATGCACTGTATGTTCAAGTGACAAAGGAGCTAGCCTCAAATTTTCAATTCATGGGAACTATGTACTCTCCAAATAAGGATTAATTGGATGTGGAAACAAAATTTAAAAACATATAGGAGACCATACAAATCTGATGTACACCATAAACAAAATTTCCTTAACAATAGATCACTTGTTTCTAAGATTTCTCGAGACAAGTATAAATTCAAAATTTCATCTGACTATCATATATGAAGTCAGGACTGATTGCTAGTAGAAAGGCTGAATTAACAGTTACAAAAGTTACATTAACAACATCAATGTAAAGTGAATTTAAATAACTTCGTGTCATATCAAGACCAAAATCTAGATACCGTAAGTAGGCACAGCATCCAAAATTTTGAGTTCCAATTTCTAAAGCAACTAATTGGACAAGCTGAAGAGAGTAAAAAGGGCAAATTGAAGCTAAGCTTGTTAGTTGCTGCTACGCTACCAATTAACTGAATAAGAAACAAAATGAGGAGGGTCTTTTAGCACCATCAAGCAGCTAATTGTTATCGTAATGTCAATCAACGACATATGCCGGAGTACTAACTAGTGTAAGAATAACAGGTGGAGAGAGAGGCATCTCGTCCCATCATCGAGGATCAATAAACAGCTTTTCTTCTCTTGACATCAATCACAGATAAATTCACTACCGCATGGTTAAGAAAATCAGCAGTGCGACTGGTGAACCGATAATTGTCAAAGTCAAAAGTGAGGATTGATAGTTTATACGTAGGGCTTATTCAGAATAATCGGGGATTAAATTGGAAAATTCGTTTTATATATATATATATATATATATATATATATATATATATATATATATATCATCATTATGTAGCACCCCTAAATCCTAACATAAAACTATTATGAGATTATCAAATGGAAACATATAGTTATAGAGAAAAAGAAGAGTACTTGGTTTAAGCTGAGTTTGAATTCTGGATGTGGGTTGGGTCGGGTTTGCTGGTCGGCTTCATCAAACAAAAACAATCGGTGAGGAGGAGTAGCGCGAGTAGTAAGAGGATGGAAACATATAGTTATAGAGAAAAAGAAGAGTACTTGGTTTAAGCTGAGTTTGAATTCTGGATGTGGGTTGGGTCGGGTTTGCTGGTCGGCTTCATCAAACAAAAACAATCGGTGAGGAGGAGTAGCGCGAGTAGTAAGAGGAGGTGCAACAGATGCGGATAGGGCTGCAATCGGACCGAGCCGAGCCGAATATATTCAGGCTCGAGCTCGGCTCGTTAAGGAAACGAGCTCAGTTTTGAGCTCGAGCTCGGTTCGAGCCGAGCTTTGACCGTATTTGAGCCGAATAGCTCGCGAGCTTAGCCTAAAATTTAAAAAAAAACCAAGCTCGAGCTCGGCTCGTTAAGGAAACGAGCTCAGTTTTGAGCTCGAGCTCGGTTCGAACCGAGCTTTGACCGAGCTCGAGCCGAATAGCTCGCGAATAACTAGATTCGTTTGCAGTCCTAGATGCGGGCCAGGTCAAGTATGCGACGATGAGTCGGGTTTGGGTTTGCTCGAGGAAGAAGAAGAGTATTAGTTTGGGTTTGTGCAGGACCAGAAGGAGTTTGGATTTTGAATTTTGGATTTTGATTTGAGTTTGGGCCGGATTGAGCCCAAATAAAGCAAATGAGAGAAGATTTAATCAGTTAATCAGCCACTTAAAATCGGCCGATTAACCACTAATCGACCGATTACACCGATTAAATTGCTAACTAATGAAATATTATAAATCGCTAAAAAAGTAATCGCTTATCCTCCGATTAACGATTAATCGGGGATTAATCAGGCGTAATCAGAGAGTTTTACCAAGGGAATATATCACCGATATATCAGGATATTTGGCCGATATATCACCCGATATTTTCCCAAAATGTGTAATATATCTATTCAAAAAGGTTTTTGGTCTTACAACATTGAATCAAATCAAACCAGAAACCATTATCCTTGCCAACCCAATTGGACCAAATAACTTTTAGATATGTTTAAAATGATTATGACATTTCAAAACATTATCGGTTTGCTTGGATTCCTATAAGTTGTTCTTTTTTTTGAATAAAGTTTGCACATGATGATTGTTTAGTCTTAATATATATGTTAAACTTTGTGATTGTTTCTATTTCTAAAATCTATACATTTTTGTTTATTTTGGTTGAATTTTCAATTTCATTATGCTATTCTCTAGTTCATGCATAGGTATCTTTGGCATCATATGATTTATTGTATATAACAATGTTACCTAATTCGATGTTACCCTTAACGAATTGTGATCTGGTTCACACGATCCGATCCAGATCGCAGTTTTTAGTGTTTTCCTATTGTGGGAAGTATTAGCAATATTAGTGATAGAAAAACCCACAGAAGAAAGGAATCACAATATTTCAATTAGAAAAAAGTGCTATATTTCAATTAGAAAAATCTGCATAAAGAAATAATAAAAATAACAAACCAACAAATTTTATCTCAAACAATATAAATAACTGCAGTAATATAACAAATATTTAACAAGAAAAAAGGTAAGGATATTGATAACATTCTTATCTATCTACATGGTTTTTCTTGTTTGAATAATTTATCCTACATCTATGTTGATGGATAGTTATTAATTAGCAAGACAGCATATGTTTGATTATAATACATAATACAAGATATATAGTTGTCGTACTAAGCAATCCAAAAAAAACGTATCTTAGCCTACTGCAAACCAATAACGAACCAACTAAGTCTACCCCCCACGAGCCAGGAAATTACAAATTACCGAACCGCAAACTCGTACCCATTTTGCGGACTAAGTGAACCACGAATAATGTAATTATCTATAAAATAAATCACAAGGCAATTTGAAAAAAAAGCTATCAAGTTGCTCTCCTTCAATTGAAACAAAATCAATGGCTCACATTCACCCTTCCAAAAGATATTTTTCGCCCAAAAACAAAAATCCTCCTCACTTTATTACTATCTCTCTCCCCTCTCTTCACTGTTTCAGATTTTTTTCTCTACCCAAAAATTTAGATTTTCATATTTCGGGTTTGTAAATTTGTTGGATTTTCCAGTTTTTTTGTTTCTTTTGATTGCTCATGTAAAAAATTTCACTGAGCTCCCTGATTGATTTCAAATGGAATGGAAGATTTAAATGGATATTCACTTCGGTAAATTTCAGCCTCTAAAGTTACATTTAAAGTAGCAAATATCTCCTCAAAAGTTAAATTTCATCATTTTGCTCTCTCAAAGTTCTAAAAAGTTGGATTTACACCCCATTTATAACTATTTTTCAATAGATGCTGATGGAAACATGGACTTTTATTTACAACTCATTGTTGTCTTACTATTCAAACTTGACCTACATAAACTCCGTGATGAAAGTTTCAGATTCTTGCATCCGAAATGCTAGAAAGTAAATGTATCTCCTACTTTTTGAAACTGTCAAAAATTGAATGGTATATTTCATTGTTTATAGGGATTTTCATATGCTGTATCATTCTGAAAACGTGTTGTAGGCACGTGCCCACAGGCAAAACTAGTAACTATATATTACACAAAAATGTCTACCTCGTCAATTCTCTCTATTTTGAAATGGAGGAAAAGTATCATAAGAGCCTCTTTTAAAATTTCAAATGTCAAACAGGGGTGAAAAGATAAGGAATGGGGGATCTGTAGTTATGGTACACAATATTTAAATGCCTACAATCTCTATAGAAAATCATACCTCAAATTTACAAGCACAGTTTTTGTTATGAAACCCATCATTTTCTCCTCGCTCTCAAGTTTCTCTTGCTTCTGTTTCAAAAATTAAAAAGAAAACCTCCGACTCCCTTTCTCCCCCTCCATTTCTATCTACCTCTCAGGCGTTCTTCCTCTCTCTTCAACTCAGATTGGGCTAGACACAGTATGGTGGTAGAGTTTGGAAACTAGATGCGTTGGTCGGATGGTTTTCACAATTTTCTTCCTCTTTTCATCTCATATTCAAGAGTTTCTCAATAAGTGGTGATTCTAAAAATCCTTTCCTCTTTTTCTTTTACTTGTATACCTCCTTCATACATCAATTATTATTAATATTATTATTATTTTACATCAATTATTTCTTGAAGTCTGATTGATTGTTACAAAAGGGTCAATTATTGTAGCCCTGATCTCCCTTGCAAGCTTGCAGCCATCTGACACTGCTCCTCATTTTGCTCCGTCTCAACCATCACGAGTTACTATATGAGTTGGGTCTATGAGCTATGTTTGGATCGTCTCATTGTGTATGTAATTAACTTATTTTTCTTCTTATTATTATAGTAGTTTTTTTTAATCTAATGGTCGATTGTTGGTTTGCTTGATTTAGGATCCGATCATAGGCATACAAATATATGGTTCATATCCCAAGGGTGGAGATCATGTGAAATGGTGTACAAAACTACAAATGTACATAAAAAATTAGTAAACTAAAACTAAAGGTACACATTTGTCAAATATGCATTCCTTATACTTAGGAATATTTCTGAAGTTAACCTAAGATGTCATCAATTATTATATGTAGAAGGAAATTCTTTTTTTCATTGTGTACAAAATATTGTAAGTCAATATCTGCTATTTTCTTTATTATATAAGAAGAAAAGTGTAGATTTTGCTTTTAATTTCACAGATTGTGGAATCATGTTTTTAACTATAAATTAATGATCTAATCATAAACAGGTACTTGAGAGTTTTGTCTTGAAAGTCGTGGCCTTTGAAGAGATAGTTATGTGGGATTTGGAAGGTGACAATTTTTATGAAACATATAATATCAATTGTTATATCTTTTTCAAACAACTATTCTGTGTTTTTGTGCTTGAAAGCTCTTGGTATGTCTATCTATTTATACTTCCCTTCTACTAAGAGTTGTTTTGAGGTGGTTGCTCCCTTTCTTTTTTGGTTGAAGTGTATTGTTCCTTTTCATTATTGGTTACAAAGTTGATTGTAGATATGGGTGGGTAACAACTATGAAGTCCATTCTTATATTTAAAACTTTCCAATAATCGTTATCTGTACATACTAGTAGCGATGAACTTCTGTGTAATTTCATTAGTCTCTTATATTTTTATAAACTATGTACGTACTATATGAGAATCACTTTGAGAATCTTTATCTTAAGCTTTATGTAGATTTTTTCGATGATTTCAAATTATCCTCAAACATTTTACATTAATGTGTAGAGATTATGATTCTTTTGCATCTTTGAGGATGGGGCTGAACTATTCGTGCAATTTATTGAATGTTGAAATATCAGACTTTTTCCCCACAGTAAATTTTGGAACATCAAGAAAAAACTTTTATGTATAGTATAGGTAAGGCTCTGCCGAATTTTCTAAAGAATTGTGGAATACTTTTCACCTTTCAGTGACCATCTTTAATTTAAGAATGACCTTTGTGTATGTCTTTTGAGAAAAATGTGGCTAATTAAGTTTTTTAAAAATTACTATTAAAAGAAGTTTGCAATATTGCACAAGGATATTTTAGTATTAGTAATAATAAATGTGCAATGTGCGCATAATGCATATGTTCATTAATTCGTTTAGTTTCTTATTATTATGATTATGAGAATGCAATGTATGCACATGTTATGTAGACCATATCTAGGATATTACTCCCTCTGTTTTAAAATATAAGTCATTCTAGGTTTCTACACGCTTATTAAGAACAAAATCTATGATTGACAAAAAGTACCAACATTCTTCGTTTGTGAAGCTCATAAATAAGTTATCAATTATAAAATATACAATTTGCCCTCCTCTATAATTTTAGTATTACTCCTTTTATAAAAAAGATAAGGATAAAATTGAAAATCTCATTAAAAAGTACTTGATGGATATTAAAGAATGACAAGACATTTGCCTCGTAAACCTAAAGTGACTTATATTTTGAAACAAAAAAGGGCTACAATGACTTATATTTTGAAATGGAAGGAGGATTTTTTTATCCTACATAACAACCCGACATATTTAGATATCCTGATATATCCCCCGATATATTCCGATATATGCAAAACTTCCTAGGTCGACACGATACCGATATCCGACATTTAAAACCTTGGAACCTATGCATTACGAATGAGTAGGTGAAATGTAAGATGCACTTTTAGCAAATGTAACTAAACTTATTTGGAGAACTAGACACGATACCGATATCCGACATTTAAAACCTTGGAACCTATGCATTACGAATGAGTAGGTGAAATGTAAGCTGCACCTTTAGCAAATGTAACTAAACTTATTTGGAGAACTACATTTGCAACTCCTACGGTCACAATTGGAGGATTTGAACTGCATTGTAGTCCCAACTAAATTGATTGTAGTGGGATTTTCTGCATTCGGAGCAGGCATCACATCATCTCTCTTCTCACTAAACCTATCCTTTCCTCTCTACAACTACAGATGAACTATATCAACCAAAACACTATAATATATTTCTTGCAAATTCAACCCAAACAAAATACCTTGGAAACTAGCTGCACTAATCGGTAATCGCAACAATATTAAGTTGAAGCTACATAATAGTTCCAACTTCATCAAACTACTTAGTTTCTTAGTGAAGACGAGAATAGTGTATAGTATTCTACAATTTGATCCAGAGCTACTTCACTAAAATTTGGAAGACTGATCCTTCCATAGGAGATAGGTTTCCATATTTTAGACCTATGAAACCCCTATCTCCGGTTGTACGGATTTTTCTTGTATTTTTGTAGTGTTCTCTTTTCTATTTTAATGTATTTTGGATCTTGAGCTTGTTGTGGGCATTCTGTTGCAATTTATTATTCCTTATATTATTGTTATTATTATTATCCTTGTTATCTTTTATTAGCCCAATCCATTTCCAAACTCATACTATTGACTACCCAAACCCACAAACCCATATTCCTCCTAACAATCAACCCAGATCTCCTCAACTACACACTCACCCACTATCTCGTAACTACCCCCCCTAATCGTAACTACCCCATTTTCCACTTCGTCTTCCTCTCGACCTCGAAGCTCCGCCATCCTCGATCGTCTCCTTAGTCGACCATTCCTCCTCGCCCCTCCTCGCGAGCGCTCCCGCTCGAGCGTCGCCCTCACCAATCTCTGCACCACCCTCTTCGACTTCGCTCGCCCCGCTGCCCCCTTCAGTCGCGACCATCACAATCCCGAGAACCCATCCCCATCATCTTCTTCGTCGAGCCCTTCACCGACTGCCATGGACTACCTCTCCCTCCGACTGCGTCCCGCCAACAATAACTCCCCATCGTCGTCATCCTCTCGCCCACTTCCCTTGCTCGACTGCCGCCTCCATCGCACATCACCAGCACCGCCTCCAGCCTTTTGCCCTCTCCTGCAGCCGTCCATCATCCCGTCGTCGTCACTCCTCGACCGCGACCACCTTGCCATCCTCCGTCGAGACGCCGCTCGACCAGCCCCTGCCATTGCCACCATTGTAACCATTGCTGCTCGCCTTCCTCCTCAACCTCCGAAGCACCCCCGCATCCACCGAAGATCCCTTAGCACATCCTCGATGTCGTCCAAGCCCCGAGCACACCCCGTCGTCGTTCCCCTGTTTTCGAGCGGAAAACAGAGCTAGATGTCAGCCGTCATTGCATCGCTTCCCGACCGCAGCGACATCCCCGCCATCGCCTTGCGTGGTGTCGCAGTCGTCGCCGTAGCGCTGTCGCTAGTCCTCAGCGTCGCCGAAGCCCGCTCTCTCTCTCTATGTCGAGAGGTAGGAGAAGGATTGTGATTGGTCCGTTTAGTGTTTGGTGTTTTGACTTGCTGGATCGGGATTTGGGTGTGCTGTTTTGCCTTGATCCGGTGTGGGTACTCTTGTTGTTGGTTGTTGTTTAGGAGTTCATTATTTGGTGTTTGTACGTATCTCGCACGTATTTTGGAGCGTCGCCCGAGATTCCGATCCCGTTATTCTCGCATATTCGGACTAATCTAATCGTCTACAAAAGGCAAGTTCACTTGAACTCAGTTTATTTTCTAGTTGAAGACTTTTGACCTCCTCCGCAAGTAGTTTCACTTCGATTATCTTAACTTTGCTTTGTATATTTTCCGTTGGGGATATCTAGGGTTTACACGAGCTAACCCAAAGTATCCTTGACTCGTGCCAATATCCATTGATTCGAACCCAAACTTGCATGCACACATGACATGAAGAAATTAACTAGAACTTGCATATGAGAAATATACCATGATATGGGCACATGTTGATTGATTGAGATCTCAAGAATTGCATCGTGACATTATAGTCTTACCTTATATACAGTAGAATTTCACCTCAATTTGTTGTACCTTAATGTTAATGCATTGCGTGATAACAAGAACATGTTGATTATTTACTTTGATGAATTTATATGATCGCTTTTGTTGTCTTGCTGCCTTTTCTGTTTTGTACTGAGGTTTCGACCCTATTACAATAGGAACCAACCAAAACCATATAAAAGAGAATTGTAGCCTAATGAATCTAGTTTCCAGAACACTTGATGGATCTAGATTCCGAGCTGTAAGCTGTGAGATATCACAGTTTTAGTCACAGCTGGTCTGTACTTTCCAGATCGCAAATTAATAAAACACCGACACAACTTTCAGTTGAAACACCATGATAACAGTAGTGTAATGACTTGAAACTCTCCAGAAATGTAGTAAACATTCTTAGGATCCATTCCTAATTTTTGTAGATTTTTATATTGATTTTACACCTAGTTTTTACCAATTAAACTTTGACTATAAATTGCTGCCAGAACAATTAACCTGTAAAGATTAGGATAATTGACCTAGTTACAGTCAGAATTAATAAAAACTTGCTGAATATAAATTGTATCCCCAGATGTCTAGTTTACTTTCCCTTTTGGCTGAATCGAATTCCGAGTTATAATTTATGAGTTAATGTTGTGTTACTACTGTTGTGTCTGCTCTTTTCAGATTTACAATTACTTGTATTTTACCATGCTTTGTATCATTTTGTTGCATTCCTATCGTCGCCTTGACACTCTTATATACACTTGCATGTCCATGAATGAAATAATAGAATATTAAACAAGTCGGGATTAATAAGGGTTGACTTAGTAGTGGATAATCTCAAAAAATAAACTCGATAGAGCCCTTCTTGTTTACATGGAATATTGACATGGAAGGTGGAAAAGTACTTGTGAACTTGTGAACTTGTTATCTTGTTATCTTGTTACACCGAGTATACACTTTGTAGATTCCACCACTATGTCTAAAACGTACACTGTTTTGCGTGCACCGAACTTGTGATATGGAACGCAATAGTACGTGCACTAGATAGAAAAACAACATACTAATAAAACTAAGTTGACACTTGTACACTTGACCATTGCTTATGAACATTGTTGTTGTTTTTGGACTTTGATCTTGCTTCACACTCTTTGATGTACCATGTTCCCTTACTCTTTGCTTTTCACTACTTGCTGTCCATACTTGCTCTAAGGACATTTTCTTTTCTACTCTAGTTGATCCAGCTACAGGTGAACAAGGAAAATTGTGAAGAGGCATTGGTGAGCAGTTCTTCTAAGATTGGAGCAGGAGCTTGCTTCACAATAAATTATCTTCTTCCATGTTATTCTTTTTATCGCATTGTTATCCATTTGTTGAACTTTGTATTCCGGGCTTGTTGACCTATAACTATTGTTTGTTTTTCCAATTATTGGTTATTGTGTTGAACTATTGCATGTTTAATCTCAGTTGTTGTTTATGTGATTATATTTATCTGCATGGTTGTGATCATTCATTTTTCATATTGTTGAGTTAAGACTGGTACAGCTTATGGATGATATTAAAATTATTCGCTGAGCCTTCGTCACGGACAGTGATGTTGAAGGCGCGCCTCAGGTGTGCCTCAGGCACTGATATCCCAGGGTGTGCCTTAAGCCTCAGTTGAAGCGCACCCCTTGTTCGAAGCGCTTGTGAGGCGTGTGCCTCAGTGCGCCTTAGCGCCTTGCGCCTCAGCACGCCTCGACGAAAGGCGCATCTCAACATTGTTTTTTCCTTGTTTTTCCCCTTCTTTATTATTTAAGTATTCTTTCTTTTTTAGTTTTGAATCTTTTGACAGGTTTTATATTTATATTCTTTTTATTATTTAAATTATTCTTTTTATTTTATTTTATTTTTTAAAATAGTATTCTTGCTTTTTTAGTTATATAATGTTTTTGCTTTACTGCTTTTGCTTTACTGTTTTATTAGGCTATTTGGATGAAACTTGCTGTAATAATTAATTGTTGAATACTTGAATATACTTAATATTTAATTGTAATATTGTAATACTCTGTAATAGTGTAATACTAATACTGCACTGTGATATTCATTATTCTCAAAAAAAATTTAATTGTTGAATGTACAAAAATTATAATTTACACAGTTACAACTTACAAATTACACTTGCACCGTTATACGGTTACACTTCCAAGTTACATTTACAAAGTACGTCTTCCATACCTTACTTTTTAAGTATATGTTCATTGTATGATATATTTTGTTGCTATGATGTTATTTTGTTTATATAATCTAATTTATAAATTTAAAAAATTCCAAAAAGTAATAGTGCGCCTCGGTTAACTAAGGCTTGCACCTCAAATTGCGCCTTGCGCCTCAGGCTTTTTACAAGGAATTGAAATTACTTGCGCCTTACACCTTCGACTACACTGATCACGGACTCATATTCACGTATTTTGGGGAAGCGGGGCGTGACAACCTATGTATGAAGGATAACGCATAAACCTACGAATACACTCGTGGTTATTTTATCAAACTCCTACAATAAAGTGCTACCTCCAACAACAACAACAAACATTCAATACACCACAACATCAACTAACGAAGAGCAAAACCACAACAAAAGAATAAGTAGAGAACTTGCCTTACCCATGAAAGCAGCGAACACTGTCTTCAACCCCAACACATCCACAAACCTCTCGCACGCCGGTGGATACTTCGTCATCGCAAAATCCAATGCCCTAATCGCCGACCCATACGCCAATCTCTTCTGCTTCATAATAATAATCATCAACTCCACCCCTTCCGACTTCATAAACCTCTCCTTATTCTCCACCGGCATCAACAAACAACACAAACAATCAAACAAGTTCTCCAACATCTCCTCCTCATCTGCCGTCTTCGGATCCCTCGACTTATACATCGCCACAGCCTGTAACACCCCATCCACCCCATTCATCCCTCCCAACCTCTTCTGATTCGCGCTACTACTCTGCAGCAAAATTGCTAAAATCTCCGACGCATACTGCTTGTTCCCATCAAACTCCCTAACTTTAATCCTTCCCAACAGCCACCTCAGCAATTTTGTCCTTTCACAAACCAACTCCGCCACCGCTGGCTTCACCTCAATCATATTCTCAATCGTCGACAGCGTGTTATAAATCGCTGCCGCCTCGTCCGGATCAGACTCCGACAACCTCCCGATATTCTGCACCAGTAGCTCCAGGGCGTTGTTCTCAACCAAGGCATCGACCAGGACCTTGGCCGGCTCGTCATTGTCCTCGAGCACGTCCTCGTCGGTGAGTTCGACGAGGAGGGATACGACGTCCATGGCGATGTCGGTGTTGTCGTGGCCGAGGAGGCCGACGATGGAAGGGATGGTGTTGAGGGCGACGAGGTCGGGGTAGAGGTCGGGGTCGCCGGCAAGGATCTTGAGCTTGTTGATCTCGTCGTGGAGCTCGACCTCGGAGTCGGCGAACTTCTCGGGGTCGTCGGGGTGCTTCATGCGGGACTCGAGGTTGTCACGGAGGCGGCGCTCAAAGGAGAGGACGAGCTTCTTGAGGGTTTTGAGGTCGAGGACGGGGATGGAGTCCGCGTTCTGGGATTGCTCGAGGGCGTCGAGGAGGGAGAGGTCGATGGCGGGGTTGGTGTTAGGATCGGGAGGTGGCGGCGGCGGTGGGGACTGGCCGCGCTTGCGTTTGAGGAAGGTGGTGGTCGCCATTAACGGAGGTTTGGAGGTTTGGGGGGAGGAATCCCTAACCCTAGAAATTTGAGAGAGTGATGTGAGAAGAGGATGGGAGTTTGTAGAACTTAACTGGACATCTTTTGTTCGTTTTGCTAAGCAAGTGCAGTGCACGTGCTATTGTTGGTATTGTTGTGTCGATGTAGGTTTAAGTTAATTTGTGGTTACTAGATGAACTAGTAATTTACACGTGCATCGCACGTTTTAATAATTTTTAAAAATAAAAATAAAAACTCTACCCAAGGAAGATTTGAAACGAAAACTTTCTTTATATTAGTTATGTACATGTGTAGCACATGTTGATAGAATGACAAAATGACAAATGACACTTAAGCTTTCTCCGTTTATAATAATAGAGATAATATATTAGAGATTAGAGATGAGTAAAACTCGGTTAATTTTTTTTTGTTTTAAGTCCGATTGCAAGTTTGCAACTAGTGGTGTGGATTTTCAATTTGAATGATCAGAAGTTCGAAGGGAATAGATAATGGTTGTAGTTTGGTACTTCCGAACGTGAGGATTTTGACAGAAAGCGACGACATTTATGAGTATGTGCTTAACAAGTTCACCTATTCGCTATGTAGATAAAGCACCATCGACTTGCTTAAAAACCTAGATAAGCTTTCCACCGAAGAAAAGTTTTCAGATCATTCTCGCACGGGGTAGAATGTCCATCCAAATGCAAAAAAGAGAATGAAAACTTATTTCCTGGATTTTTCACCAATATACACGAGTCCAAACAAACCCTCAAGTTCACACCGTCAAACGCCATCAAAAGCCAATCTGCCTATGCGTTCATTATTTCTTTTTTTCTTTTTTACAACATGCAACGATGTAATAATCAAACAAACCTCAATTGAACTAGAAAACCGCAGCATCAAATAGGCATAGGCTATAAAAACACTGATCACTAGCCAAATATGTACCATTTTACAAAAGAATAAGTTTGTAATGATCTCACTAACAAATACATTCTGCTGTATATTACATTACATGTCAAGACTTGTGTAATTTATTTAGGCAAAAATGAATGACATTCTCATTCAACCGAAAAAATTGTTATAAATATAACACCTAATGATATTACTAGGCCACCTTAAGCACGTGCATAATATAAACAATCAGAAACTAGATTTGTTCATCCCATGCCGTCGTTTAAATAGCATCCCATTATTGGTTGTAGTGCCTTTCACCTTCTCTTCACTTGTTCTTCTTCTTGGGATTGCCTCTACTTTTCACTGTCCTTTCTAGGTTTTTAATCCGCTGGCTTATAACAGCAGATGAAGAAACCTTACAGTCCAATGAGGATTTCACAGGCTCACATTGGTTAGTTGGCAGTGCAGGAGTAGATGAAGACGAAGATGATGCTGTTGGAAGCAGCTTTGAGAAGAAGGAAAAGTCAGGCGGGGACTGGGGTGTGGAGGATGGCAGGGGCATATCCGGAAGATTCAGGAACATCCTTACTGGTGGGTGTTTGAGTACTGTTTGCAAAAAAAATTAAAATGTTCATTAATCACTGTTAGATAAGCCAAATTATGTTAGTGAATGAAATTCATATAGCCAAAGATTGGAAAAAGATGAAGCTTACTGAGCCCATAAACAAGGGAGAAAAGGTTTGATGTGATCCAATAACAAAAGATTGCCGGCAAAAAATCAAGCAAATTAATTGCCATTGAATGCATAAAAATAATTAAGCTGTAAGCTGACCATTGATAAATAGCACCAAGTCTGACATGATAAGAAGCACACATACAAATATAACCACAAATATGAAGCCATATATTACTAAGTTAAGCACATGAATCTCTTTCCAAGAACAGCTTTATCTTCATAGGGCAATCCTCTTTGTCATGACTACACTAAAACCCATAAAAAAAAATTACTGTCTCAACCCAAAGTTTGTTTAGGTCCTTCCTTACTCCATAGCCTCCAGTAACTACCATTCTACTACGTGGCTAAACTGCTCCTCTATTATACATGTCCAAAGCATCTCAATCGATTCTACTCTGCACTACCTCTAGTTGCTCATAATGCAAACATTTACTTATATCATGTTTTTTCCACTCCTCCATGTTAAACATTCTCAACAACACTCATTTCAATGACACAGGTTCTTTTAGACATGCAATATTTCAATACTGAAAACTTCCTGACTTTATGCTTTTCTAAACCTTTTCAATTTATGGATCATTTATGAATTTCATCCACTTAGAATAAAGTACAAGTAGGAGGAACAACTCAGTTCACCAAGGAGTTGATACAGTCAATGGTATCAGATATTGATCAACCCATGAGTATATAGTATTTACCGATCGTGACTTCCTGATTCTGAAATTTTCTGTTTGGGTTATGGCATGATACAAATCAAACCAATACCGATGGTTTCCCATTATGTCAGGGCTGTGATTAAATCAAGCTATTTTATTGAAATTGAATTTAGACAGTTTCCCATAGTTTTTCCACTCATATATATATATATTTTTCCCAATTACGTGTAACGCACGTCCAACTCCAAAACTATTTCTTAACACGTACATCGCACGTAAAAACCTCCAACTCTTATCAAAATGTGTATTGCACATGAAAAATACTATATATATATATATATATAGAGAGAGAGAGAGAGAGAGAGAGAGAGCAATGCTACATTGCAACGGCTTAGGTTTATAACCTAAGTCGTTGTATAGTTGTATATATATATAAAGATAGAAATGACTATATGACACCCAAAGTTTATACTAATTCCCAAATAGCACCCAAAATTTTTAAAATACCCGAATAGCACCCGAAGGTTTTAAATATGGACGAAAAATCACCTACCATTAAGTTTTTCGTTAAGTTAATAGAATTTTCTCCGAATATACCTCTTAAAGGGTTTAAACCCGTTAAGAAGAGTATGAAATGTCGAAATTTTCCTCACCTCTTAACGGGTTTAAAATTCAAACCCATCACCACCACCGACCACCATCTTCACCGCCGACCACCATCTCCAAACCCCACCATATCCACCATCTCCACCCACAATCACCACCAATGACCACCATCTCCACCATAATCTCTAAACATCTCCGAAACCCATCACCATCACCTTCATCTCCACCAAAAAAATTTATAAAAAAAAACCAAAACAAGAAAAACTGAAGAAAAAAAATATATGCAAAAAACTGGGAAAAATTGAAAGAAAAAAACTGAACTGAAAGAGAAGAAGAAGCGAGTAGGGGTATTTCTGTGATTTCACGTTATTTCAGCCAAAAAATTAACGGAATGGGTTTTTTTGTCCTATTTTTTAAACTGCGGAATGGTGCTATTTGGGTATTATAAAAACTTTGGGTGCTATTTGGAAATTAAGGAAAACTTTGGGTGTTATTTCGTCCTTCCCCCATATATATATGATTGGTCACAAATATAAAGTACTTTTTGCTGGTGAATTCATTAGCAAATTAATAACAATAAGAGACATATTTCAAGAGGAAAAAAACATCAAAGCCAACAGGACATGACATGTCACTAATTATTTTTTAATATTCTGAAGAAAATTGTATCATCTTTTCCAAATAAAATTAAATTGCCGATAAAATGATGAAACTGCCATCCAGAATGACCAATGTTAAACCTAGGTCCTATACCAAAAGAAGTTGCCAGAAAGAAGATAATAATGCCAAGATAATGAATCTTGCTATATACCTTTGGGAAGCTGGCTGTAAATGGGACTGTCAAAACACCAAGCCCTCTAGAAAACTTCTTCATGGTTTGCGCCATAGGGTTACCTTCCATACCCTCTTGCATATTTAACTGCAAAAGCAAACAAATTAACAGCACATTCTAGATACTAAATAGGGTAAGAATAAATGACTTCATAATGAGAGTGCTTAGCATCCCTATCTGTATAAATGCACTGTCAATCATACATCAAAGGAACATGGTAATAAATTAATAGCACAATCAAGATACTAAACAAGGTAACAACAAATGACCTCATAATAAGAGCATTATAACAACTACTTGCATCCTGATGGTAAGGTGCAGATCAATTCTCTCCCAGAAACGAGGTAAAATGAAGTAGAGAACACAAGATGATAGTAAAGGGACTGAATTTTCATCATAAAAAATGTCTCAACAGAATCTCTAAATACTTGTAGAAACGATAAATGCTCGAATTTCCTACTCCTGCCCCCGAATTATATGTGCCAAACAAACCTAATTGTCGGTGCATGATTGTTATTGAACCAACTAAAATCTTGTCCCTGGAGTTTTTCTTCACTCTTAATAGTAGATACAGGTACCATCTACAACCAAGATGATATGCGGCATCCCCGTTCTATATAATTACAGCCCTGCTAATTCCCTTGTACATTGATTACTAATGGGTTGCATTTATAATAAAAAGTTCTTCATAAATTTCATTAAATAAACTTATACAATCTGAAGCTCTTAATCAATCTTACTACATTTATCAACCAATCCAATAATTAACTAATTTACTAATGCACTACAAGCATCTATCTACTCCAACTCACTCTTGTAGTTTTCCCTGGTGCATAAACAACATTTTAATATCTTTAAGAGTAGCTACAGAATATAAAACTATACAATGTGTTTGTTTCACCATGCAGGATTGTAACAGGGTTTAATAGGAAATGTGCACACTGGCATATACCTTTTTTGTGAGTTCCAGCATACCCCACCTAAAATTGATTATTTGGAACGAACATCCCCCACGGCATCAATATGGGCAGGTACAGTCGAGTACAAAAGAAAAGAACGAACGAAGTCAATAAATATTATCACGGAAAAGCATGTCACCTGACTCACCCCAGCCTGTCTAAATCACAGTCCTCATTTAAAGAGCTGTATTCTCTACTCTTCTAGTATGAAGAATACTATTAGGTTTGTAATCTCTCCCCAACAATTTTCCAGGATAAAAACTATAGGATAATCTGTTTTATATTGAAAACACCAATGTCATGCAAAACCTAAACTTGCATAATTATCTCAAGCAATTATGTCAATAATTTGATGCAATCATTGCAAAAGACGAAACTCCAAGGTCCAATGCAAGTTCAAACGCATAACAGATAGGGCTCACCATTCAGATTAATTTAAAACTAGAGGACCAATGGAGAAAATATTTAAACTACACAAGATTTTAAATTATCAATATTAGACAAATAACAGGACGATATTCCTTACCTCTACCGTCACCAAGAAGGCCACTGCGGTCAAAACAGGAAGTGCATAGTACGGATCTGGAGTGGTCAAATCAGTAAACCAATATGCGCCGCCACCTTTAAATGATGGAACCTTTTCTACCATGTTTGAGATATAAAAGAAATTGAAAACAACCAGAGGATGCAAATATCCAATATGAAAATCTAAGTAACATTGACTACTTTTAAAACTCCGAGTCTCCAACCAACCAGAGGTTAGTTTATAGAATTGATATAAGAAGAAATTTGTTATAATTAGTACAACTGAACTTACAGCCATGGAAAAGCTGATAAAGATGGGTCCTTAGATGAAAAGGCCCTTCAATGGAGTAAATGGAGTAACCCCATGCCTTCAGTAGCCAGTTCAGAACAAAGAATAGAGAAGTAATCAGAATGTATTCCAATAAATATAATTATTTTAATCTAAGTCAACAGATCATTCACAGAAAGTGGTCACTCAAATAATAACTAAAATAAGTCGGAAATAATTCATAGATTTGAGATTTCATGATACAAAAAACAAATTTAAAAGGGGCCCTCATCAATTCATTTATAATCAAATTATAAAAAATCACACATACTTATCTGGAAATACTGCCATGTATTCACTAATATATATCTAGTCTGTCAAGAGAGGAATATATGGGAGAGAAGAGAAGTGAAAAAGGAATATAACAAACTATTAAACGAAACTAAATAGGCTGTATTTCAATGGATTTCAGCAACTAATAGGCCCATTACAGACTAAGACCGTATATATATATATATATATATATATATATATATATATATATTCAACTTTGTAAAAGACTGACCTCAGAACAAACAAGGATAAAGAAAATAAAAGTAAACTTTGGGACAGAAACATTTAAACTTATTATAAGTCATTAAAGAAAGACTTCTCATGAGGCACATACTTTTTGAATAATTCCTTCATCTTCTTTTGATTCTCCATCATAGTCTCATGATTTCCCATAGACTGCAGGAAATTACCCAAGTATTAGTTAATGAAAAATATAGTATCCATAAATAAAAATGTGAGAGTCCACACTATACTCTCAACTCTTCTTTCTACATAGTATTTGAGAGCCTACAATTTCCACAAACAAGGTAGCTAAGAGGTAGTTCATTAATGCATAGAAATTTATTAAAGAAAAGGGGCAACATACCATTTCCATTTTTTCCTTCAGCGCTTCCATCTCTGGTCTCATCACCTGCACAGAGAAATTACCAATAGAGGTTATGATATGAGTCTTAAAATGCCATATTTAACAACAGCAAACACATAAAACAAAGGTACCGAATTCAGAGAGAAACCGGCAAATCAAATTAAAAATCAACATAGTTAAAGAAGCATGACTATCATTACTCGTAATTTCGGACCTGGATTGGAAGCTTCAGAGAGACCGATACCATACGTAATTTCCTCTATCAAAATTTTAAGGGTAAATCCCCAAATTTTTGTGCTAAATCTGAAAAGTTGGCCAAAATATCGCCACAAATTACCCAATTTTGGGTTGATTGTTTTAGTTGTAATTTGGGGTAGGTTGGCAACTTAAAAGTTTTAAGCCCAACAAAAACACACCTGACCCAAAGCAACAGTGCCGTATAGATTACTAATGACCTGTGAGAAGGTGCATAGATGATCAGTTTGACAAGGGCTGACTTATATGTTTTACTTTTATTGAGCTACAGTGTGTTTTAGTTCTACACGTTTGTGTGATAGATCATAGATATGTTTTAAACATAGTTTACTTGTAATTGCATGTTTGAATTGTGATTATAATGATATACCAAGCATGAACTACAATGATATGTGTGTGTTTTTTTTACAACTATGTGCATTTTTCACCACATATTGAGTTGTAACCAGGTTGAATTACATAGATGATATTTCTTATGAATAGACTATATACTTCATATTTAAGAGGGGGTACTTTCATCTAACTCGACACTCAGATATCCTCTATATCCCTGATATTTCCTCGACGTCCGACATGAACATTTGTAAGCTGAAAGGACATCTAAATCAGTCATTTAGAACCTTGATGACTATTTGACAAAAATGATGCAGATTAAGTTGAAATGTCGGCTGCTGTTTTATAAAGAATTCAAAAAACATCATCTAGTTCACATTGATTGCAGCTCACTAGATAAATATAGAGTAAAAAATATAGATCGGAAAAAAAGTGATCCGAAAAAATAAAGAAGAAAATAAGATGAACTGGGAAACTCGAGGCACACTTTCTAAAGACTGTAAAAAACAAACTGAGATGAATTAAACAATGGAAATGAACCTACAAGCTTAGGTGGCATAAAGTTCCAAAAGATAGCTACAATAAATTATTGAATTGCCCTTTGCATTAACCATAATGAGCAATGAAAGGCAAGAAGAGAAATAGCGTTACATGGAAACCTTAAAATTTTTTTAGAGAAACATTCCGAGTATATACCCTCGAAGATGTACTTCAGAGGTTAGCCAAAATATTCATTTACTTTACTAGTTTTAGTGCTTAACTATAGTTGTTTACTAGCATTCCATAAATTGTCTATAAGCATTCCAACACCCTTGTACACTGCTTGTGATTTCTAAGGTTTTTTGTAAAGGTTGGATTTACATAAACGATTTCTATGCATATCCGAAGAAAGCTTCATGAAATCCCAATACTAAAAAAGAGAACTTGCACAACTCACACTAAGTTTGATAGTAGCTTTCATCTGATTAATCAGCAGTGGCATCGTCGCCCCGCGAATCAAAACCGTCGTCAATGCAATTGACGCCCACCTACAGCAACAATAACTCCATCAAAATCAAAACTTCCCAAAAACCCTAAGAAGTTTTTCCAAAACTGTCCCACTTTTTGAAAGTTTTTCCCAAACTGCCCTACTTTTTTTTAAAAATTCCCAAACTGCCTCACTCGCTTTCTGAAAAAACGAGTGTGGTTAAAACCTCATCGTTTTTTCAGAAAGCGAGTGTGAGGCTTTTGATTTTCGAAAGCCTACACTCGCTTTATGAAAAACCGATTGAGTTTTAACCACTCGATTTCTCAAAAAGCGAGTGTCACTTAGTTCATATCAATTAGTCACTCAGGCCTTATTGGTTAGTGAGTGCGTTTTAGGGCTGTTATTGTTCATGGGCTGTTGGGTCTGGGTTCGAATCCGGCATTTCCCACTTTTGTTTTTTAATTTGTTTTTTTGTTTTTTTTTTTTTTGTTTTTTTTTGAGTTTTTGGTGAAATAAAAGTTGGAAAAAAATATTATAATTCTTTATAAATTAATTAGATCTTATAAGAAGAATTTATATGGCATTTTGTTTGAGTTTCCAAAGGTTGCGTTTTTTGATTCAACACTTTTTTTTGGTTAATTTGAGCAGTTGTAGTTGAAATTAGGAGTACAACTATGGAGATTATTGGGTTAATTTGATAGAGGGTGTAAGGCTCTGCGTTGAATTGATGTAAGAATTGCTTTCTACATGAGAATCCTATGAACTAGATGATTGACTTTCTGTACGTGAAATATTTTTTTTTCTCCAAATATTGTGTTTGGTAATTAATGGTATTAAACATGCATGAGAGTCTTCTTAACAGCTATTACAACCCTTTCAAACAATTTGTTCTGATCATAATACTTTTTTAGGAAGAAAGTTGAATGAACCTAAAGATGCTAGGATATTTTTCTAGTTAATGTATGTACAATATTTTCAAAGATGCTAGGATATTTTTCTGAAGCATTTAGATGTGATCAAAAAGAAAAATGGCATGCAGTGCATGAACCTAACCAGACATGGACTATAGAAATTAACAGAAGTCCTCGTGTTTAATGGTTGATGAAAGAGGTGATCTTTGAGGCTGTGGTTGGTTAGCATACAAGACTTACAATCAGGGCACACAAAATTTATAAGGAATTATAATATATTTTTCCAACTTTTATTTCACCAAAAACTCAAAAAAACGAATTAAAAAATAAAAGTGGGAAATGTCGGATTCGAACCAAGACCCAACAGCCCTAAAACGCGGCCTGAGTGACTAATTGATATGAACTAAGTGACACTAACTTTTTTAGAAAGCAAGTGTAGTTATTATCAGAAAGTTTGGAATTTTTTTTAAGTAGGGAAAAACTTTCAAAAAGTGGGACAGTTTGGGAAAAAATTCAAACCCTAAACCCTAAACCCTAAACCCCAAACCCCCAACAACCCAACCAACCAACCAACCAACCAATTAAATCCTGTCGCCGAATGCACAGCATCAATCAAGTGCTGCAGCGCCGCCACCGGAAGGAACGAATCTGCAGCCGCCGCCGCCACTTCACCTGGAAACGGCGCCAGAACCGCCGCACCAGCGGCATTAACCACGGACGACGCGGAATCAATGACCGGATCAGTCAAAACGTTGGCGACGTCGCCGGTGAAACCGGAACCGTTGTATCCGTCGGACGGAGAGGATGAGAAGTGGCAGAGGCCGAAGGGGAGAGAGAAGGCGGCAAAGCTAGGGTTCTGGAAGGGGAAGGGGGAGGCGGAGGAGGACGATCACGATCCCGATCGTGGGAGGGGATGTGGGAGAGGGACGAATGAAGGCGGCGGAGGTGGTGGAAGCCGGAGATGATGCTCCGGTGACCTAGCGCTATGGCTCAGGTTTTGGGTTTTGGGGGATTTGAAGAAGAAAGAAATGGTTATTTTGGTGGGTGTGTTGAAACGGGTCGGGGTTTTAGATGGTTGGACCCGGACTGTGGAGTTTAGGGAGTGTTTGATTGGAGGGGAATGGAGGGTAGGGATTTTTTAAAACTTTTCATGTTTGCTTCTTTTTGTAAGGAGGGGGAGGGGAGGGAAATGGGGGATGTAATACCCCCTCCTGAGTTAATTTTGGCTCCCCTCCAATATTGGGGATTTGGAGGGAATATAAATTATGCCTAATTTTTTAATGTGGATGGACTAAATTGCCCTTTTAGTTAGTTCTCTTTGATATTTTCCCTCTTTGATAACGTCGAAATCACGAACGATTCTCTGGGCATCTTCCTTATCAATTTCACCAGCATGTTTACTACTTTGGCATCTTTTGCATTTTCATCTCAGAAGCAATTCCAAAGTTTGGTTGGCAGGGTTGTTGGTAGATAATTTCAGGGGTGATGCAATAGTATCTTTCGTCAAGGCTCTTTGCAAGGTTCCCATGACAAAGTTGCAGTCTCCTATTGATCCTTTTGCTTTCGGCCTTACTACAGTAGTTGCAAATGTGCATTACAATATGAATCGCATGAGATTGGCCTAGTCTCATATTTGGAATGATCCTTCTGATTTCTTTATCTCAGTTGGGTTATCAGAAAATCCTTTAGTGGCTATATCTGCGATGGATTCACTAAGGCAGTTGGCCATGAAGTTCTTGGAACGAGAGGAACTGGCTAATAGTAACTTTCAAAATGAGTTCTTCGCACCTTTTGTGACTGTTATGCAGAAAAGTAGTTCTTCAGAGATCAGAGAACTCACTATTCGATGCATATCTCAGGTGATCTTAAGTCATGCTAACAATGTGAAATATGGATGGAAAAGTGTTTTTACGATATTCACAATGGATGTTGTTGATGAGCTAAAAAACATCGGCTTATTGACATTTGAATCCATGGAGAGAATAGTTCGAGATTATTTTCGCTACATTACTGAGATAGGGTCCACAACTGTCATATCTTCGACATTTCTTTGCCTTCCGAGTATACGTCTTGTTAGAAGCTTTCTCCTGCATATCTTGCATTCATGCTCTTTATCACCGTTCTTCTTATTAGCTCTTCCTTCTCCTATTTTGGTTTTTCCTTTCTTGTGAACAGTCATGTGCCCTGCTCCAAGTGCTTGGCCTTTTTCAAACTGACATGCCGCAAGCAGGTTTTGTTAGAACTCGATTTTAAAAATAGCTGAAGCAAATGATGAACGCCGTAATTTAAAAAAAGCCGAAGCAAAAAAATTCTGATTTGCACGTGCAATGCACGTGTTTATATATATATATATATATATATATATATATATATATATATATATATATATATATATAGGGTAAAAGGGATATGAGCAACTTGCTCATTTAGTAAATGAGCAATTGATTATGTGGCATGCATGTGATACATTGGACAATTAATCCTATATATATATATATATATATATATATATATAGAGTAATGTGAGCCTCATATTTGTATGAGGAAATTTTTCTCATACAAAGTGATTATACTCGCTTGGTGGGGCCCTTATGGAAGATCCAGTCCATCCATCATTTTTATCATGCTAATAGATGTATGTGTAGAAAAAATCAAGTGGTTTGGATGTCATTCACCCATGCATCATGTGGGTCCAATTTGTGGTTCGATTTGTATTACTGTTGAAATCGTTCATTTTTCAACCACATGATGCATGGCTGAATGACCTCCAAACCACTTGATTTTTTCTACACATACATTTATTAGTATGATAAACATGATGGACGGAATGGATCATCTATAAGGGCCCCACCAAGTAAGTATAATCACTTTGTATGAGGAAAATTTCCTCATACTCTATATGAGGCTCACTTTTCTCATATATATATATATATATATATATATATATATATATATATATATATATATATAGGGTAAAAGGGATATGAGCAACTTGCTCATTTAGTAAATGAGCAATTGATTATGTGGCATGCATGTGATACATTGGACAACTAACCCTTTTAAGAATTTTCCAATCACATGCATGCCACATCATCAATTGTTTATTTACTAAATGAGCAAGTTGCTCATACCCCTTTTTCCCATATATATATATATGGGTAAAAGGGTTATGAGCAACTTGCTCATTTAGTAAATGAGCAAGTGATTATGTGGCATGCATGTAATTGGACAATTCTTAAAAGGGTTAGTTGTCCAATGTATCACATGCATGCCACATAATCAATTGCTCATTTACTAAATGAGCAAGTTGCTCATATCCCTTTTACCCTATATATATATATATATATATATATATATATATATATATATATATATATATATATATATATATATATATATATATATATTAAAGTAATATGAAGACTATAATGGGAGAGTTGAAGTTCCACGTGCGACACACGTGTTTATTTTGTTACAAATGAGGTTTTTTGGTTACAAATGAGGTAATTATCGATCACCTTGTGAAGGGTATAGAGGTAATTTTATTATAAATTCCATTCCCTCTCCTTGTGAACCAAACAAGAAGATAATTATTTTCCCTCCCCTCCCCTTCTTTGAACCAAACAGAGTCTTCATTAAAATCCCTCCCCTCCCCTCCCCTCCTTTGAACCAAACAGAACCTTAGTGTTTATATCTGTTTTGCAAGAACGTGTGGTTATTTTCTTTACACAAAATGCACGCGCACTTTCAAGGAGCAGACAATGATGCCATTTTTGTTCCGGTGAAATTGATAGTAATTATAATGCTCTGAGAGAATATATGAGTTTCTCTGCAACATAATCTAATACTAGTAATATACACGGACGATGCAAGTATTCATTTGTGAAAAGAAAATTAAAGTAAAAAATTTGATTTACACGTGCGATATATGTCTTAATAAATATGATTGTATATATTTAAAAGTAGGGTAAAAGCCAAAATACCCCCCCAACGTTTGGCCTAAGTACAATATGCCCATATAACGTTTGAAAAAATACACTAAACCCATTACTCCGTTAACTTAACTTATTCCGTTATGTTATAATTATTGAATTACCTTTCTATCCTTACCCTTTCATATCACAATCTCTTCTTTCTTCTATTCTTCAATCTTTTTTTCTTATTTCATTTTTCTCTATTAACAACAATTTATTCGGCAACGATTTCTTTAAGACAAAGTACATGAGCTGAGGTGCAAAACTCTTAACAATATCTGTGGAAGAAGAGAGTTCTATGAAACCATTCCACACCAGAAAACCAAGATCTTAACTTTAGTCCTTAAAATTCAAATATCAACAGAGAAAACATCTGCAGTAAATTTAATTTAGGGTAAAAGCCAAAATACCCCCCCAACATTTGGCCTAAGTACAATATGCCCATATAACGTTTGAAAAAATACACTAAACCCATTACTCCGTTAACTTAACTTATTCCGTTATGTTATAATTATTGAATTACCTTTCTATCCTTACCCTTTCATATCACAATCTCTTCTTTCTTCTATTCTTCAATCTTTTTTTCTTATTTCATTTTTCTCTATTAACAACAATTTATTCGGCAACGATTTCTTTAAGACAAAGTACATGAGCTGAGGTGCAAAACTCTTAACAATATCTGTGGAAGAAGAGAGTTCTATGAAACCATTCCACACCAGAAAACCAAGATCTTAACTTTAGTCCTTAAAATTCAAATATCAACAGAGAAAACATCTGCAGTAAATTTAATTTAATAAAAAGAAGAGCACTTGTTTGATCGAGTAAAACTTCTTACAAATTTCAAACTAATCACAACAAATTTGGCAAAATAAAATATCAAATTAAATAATTTAACATATCCCATCCCAAATTCATAATTGGATTGACATATTTGTCTAACTATTTAATGACATTATATTCATCAAAATTGATATCATAATGTGAAATTTGGAAGAAGGTCCACACCTGATCAGAAACTTTTTTAAAATCAAATTCAAGTCGCGACCAACATTTATACTGTGGATATTCAAATTGTAAAGGACAATCTGAAAGTAACAACCATTTCCCTCGTCTCAAAATTATAGTTGTTATAAAACGAAGCCTCTAAGATTACCAAGAACTTTTGATAAATGAAGTTCCATGTGATCTGACTTGCTAATTCTTAAACTGCCACAGACAATTTCATAAATGTTTGTGGATCATTACATGACCAATGAAACAATTTGCATGGTTCATATGTTCCTTTTACAAACAGATATTCATGTGAAAATTAACTTATTTAATCTTGTTCATTCAATAATACGTGTACACTGTAGCATCCCACTCTTCTAAAACGTTCGTGGACCGAAGAAATTGTTGTCGAAAAAATCGTTGTTAATAGGGAAAGATGAAAGAAGAAAAAAGGAAGGAAGAACGGAAGAAAGAAGGGATTGAGATATGAAAGGGTAAGGGTAGAAAGGTAATTCAATAATTCTAACTTAACGGAATAAGTTAAGTTAACGGAGTAATGGGTTTAGTGTATTTTTTCAAACGTTATATGGGCATATTGTACTTAGGCCAAACGTTGGGAGGGTATTTTGGTTTTTGCCCTTAAAAGTAACATGAAGACTATAATGGGAGAGAGTTAACGTTGCGCGTAAGTAAGTAAATTTATAACTCCAACTCTTCCATTACAATAGTAGATTATATATGATATTATTAATAGATAGATAGATAGTAATTTACACGTGTGATGCACATTTAATATATTTAAAAATTTAAAGTAAACAATCTGACGTAGTGAAGACTCGAAACTGAGATGTCCTTCATATTAGTTTTACACGTGTAATGCACGCGTTGATAGAATCACAGAAAACACTAAGGCCTTCTCCCATTATAATATTATTACTAGTAATTTCCACGTGCGATGCACGTATTGTTTTAAAAAAAATAAAAATAAAAATTCTGATTTACACGTGCAATGTATGTCTTAATAAATAAGATTATATATTTTTAAAAGTAAATGTGAAGAATATATTGGGAGAGTTGAAGTTGCACGTGCATTGCACATAAGTAGGTAGATTTACAACTCCAACTCTTCTATTATTAGATAGATAGATTATATATTATATTATAGATAGATAGATAAATAGTAATTTACACGTGTAATGCACGTTTAATATATTAAAAAATTTAAAGTAAATAATCTGACGTACTGAGAACTCGAATCTAAGACCTCATTCATATTAGTTATGCACGTGTAATGCACGCGTTGATAGATACACAAATGACACTAAGGCCTTCTCCCATTATAATATTAGACTAGATATTTACACGTGCGATACACGTCTTAATAAATATAGTTTTTTAAAATAAAAATTTAGACATAGTCTGAATTGGAACTTAGAACCTTCTTCATAATAGTTATGCACGTGTATTGCACGGATTGGTAGATTGACAAAACATTTACAAATGACACTAAGGCCTTCTCCCATTATAATATTAGAGATATATGAGAGTTGAGGTTGTATACTTTGTACACAACTCAACTTACGTGCATTGTCCGTGCAGATTAAATCCTTCAATTCAAAATTTTCAACTTAAATGAAAAAACACGCATCACACATAGATTAAAATTTTCAACTTACGTGCATTGTCCGTGCAGATTAAATCCTTCAATTCAAAATCTTCAACTTAAATGAAAAAACACGCATCACACATAGATTAAAATCCCCAATTCTGATAAACTATAAATTAAAATATAAATTATACCTTTGTGAAAGTAAAAGCATAAGAAAACTGCACGTGCATATTACTAATTAAAATATAAAAATATATTGCATATGTTAACAATATAATGTCATGACTCAGGGTGCATCCTTCCTTTTCACAAACATGTAGGATGTATCTAAAAAACCTTGCCGAGGAAATTTTAACTTGCACTTGATCCCCTAGTTAAGGACACCTTCAGCGAGTACTCATGCTTGATTCTTTTAAGAAACATCGCTCAAATATTTATCTTTCAGGCAGCTGAAATCTATCGAGCCATCAACTCTTCATTTCAATGGTTTCGCAAATCAGCCCTACAGACATTATCTGCCATCAACACAACACTCAGAAATACAAGCAATTTACACTCAGCATGCAACTATATAGGCTGCAAGTAAACACGCTGCAAAAAGAGGGCATTTATTATAAGAGCCAGGTTGCAGTGTTCCTGTAGAACAAAACTTCTGAACTGCAATTGTAGCAACATATATTGCAGAATAAAATTCCTAGCAACGGGCAAAAGATGGACCACATAGCGATAATAAACAAAAGAGGACCTAAATCCCATGCCAAAATCCACAATAAACAAAAGAGGACCTAAATCCCATGCCAAAATCCACAGTATCAAGCGAAGAAACAGCATCATCTCACATAGACAACAGCAAAGCATAAGCAGCGAGAATAAACAAAGGAAAATAATATGAGTACAATAAAGCACAGCCTACTGGGGGTACTTCCTGATACTAGTAGTCAGTACATACATCACGAAGAAAGAATACAGTCGACCTACTGTATGTGGAAGACAAAAGTCGCTAATGTGAAACACTAAAAGTGCTGGTAACCACAGGGGGCATTAATTTTTCGACACCAAGCAGTAACATGTGCAATCTATTACAAATTTCGACATACTGCAGATTCAACTCAACTAATTACCCTACATGACATAACTAGCACACGATCTACTACTGGTGATACTATCACCTTCTGAAGACTGCATTCGATATGTGAGGCAAACCTGCAGCGAACAAATAAAACCAAACCTCAACGTTAATAAAATATATTTTTGCACGAACAGCATAGCTCTATGCAAAAGCAATGTTTATCTATGAATGTCCTTAATAAACAGAAATAATGAAAATAGGGTGATGGAAAATCTATTTCCAAGAATTCGGACCAGTATCCTTACCATACATTTAAGGAAGTATCATTTACACATCCTCTTTCTTGTAACAAGATTACTTGCATACAGTCTATATGACAAGAAATGACTTGGCTCTTTTTACCTTTGGTTTTCTCATTTTGCCTATTATCATTAATGAATATATCCATACACTCCATAAAACAATTACAACAGATTCATCATACGTATTCTTATGTTGTACATTAACTTAATCCAACTAACTTACTCCATTCAGGATAGCCACTTTAAGTACACTTGATGACTAAAAGCTAAGAGAGAAAATGGTAAGAGCTCGAAGCAAACAAATAAAACACTTACAATGAAGATTTAACCTGCAACGCCATTTTGCTTGGCCAACTGCTGCACATCTTCAGGTGAAAGTATCTTAATGTACCATACATTATTAACAAATGAGCTGCATCAAGGGTGTCAGAGTTCTTAGTAATACTGAATCAGGCAAGTCTAATTTAACACAAAAATTAAGATGAACTCAACTGACTACATTATGCAAAAGAATGTGATTTCACATGATGGTAATTTTCAGATTGTAACATATTCAAAGTCCGCATAGTACATGCATTTAGGAAAAGAAAAGTTCAGCACAAGATTCAGAGGTTCATGCCACAACTGCTTAGTTTTACATTTCTAACTTCAGCTAAGTTATATACTAAATTCTATCCTAAATATTTATAAATCTAAGAAATACATAACACCTATGATGAGGACATCGGTTCAGGACAATTCGGGCGTTTCTATCAGCGCAGGCATCGTCTAGGACAGCTGCTTCATTAGTTTAGTATTTTTATTCAGTAGTCATATTTGTTTTTGGCAATTATAGCCATATGTAGTAGTTTTACGATTTGCACATTTTCTTTTATGCATTAGAATAATTTTGAGATTTTAGAATATTTTGATATTTGTATCAAAATTTATTTTGAGTCTATATATAGGCCTTGAGATTAATGAGAAGTTATGATGTTCTTGATTTTTAAAAAATTATTGTATTGAGTTATTACTCTTCATCCCCTTTTTGCGTGAGACAGCTGAGATACAATTTTAGAACAGTGATGTTGAAGGCGCACCTCAGGCGCCGATATTCCATGGTGTGCCTCAAGCCTCAGTTGAAGCGCACCCCTTGTTCGAAGCGCTAGTGAGGCGTGCGCCTCAGCACGCCTCGACGAAAGGCGCGCCTCGACATTGTTTTTTCCTTGTTTTTTCCCTTCTTTATTATTTAAGTATTCTTTCTTTTTTAATTTTGAGTCTTATGACAAGTTTTATATTTATATTCTTTTTTATTATTTAAATTATTCTTTTTATTTTATTTTATTTTTTAAATAGTATTCTTGATTTTTTTAGTTATGCAATGCTTTTGCTTTACTGCTTTATTAGGCTGCTTTTGCTTTACTATTTTATTTGGTTATTTGGATGAAACTTGCTGTAATAATTAATTGCTGAATACTTGAATATACTTGATATTTAATTGTAATACTGTAATACTCTGTAATAGTGTAATACTAATACTGCACTGTGATATTCTCAAAAAAAATTAATTGTTGAATGTACAAAAATTATAACTTACACAGTTACAACTTACAAATTACACTTACCCCGTTACACGGTTACACTTCCAAGTTACATTTACAAAGTATATCTTCCATACCTTACGTTTTAAGTATATATTCATTGTATGATATATTTTGTTGCTATGATGTTATTTTGTTTATATAATCTAATTTATAAATTTTAAAAATTCCAAAACGTAATAGTGCGCCTCGGTTAACTGAGGCTTGCGCCTCAAATTGCGCCTTGCGCCTCAGGCTTTTTACAAGGAATTGACATTACTTGCACCTTACGCCTTCGACTACACTGTTTTAGAAATTGTCATAAACTCTAAAACTATCCCCAAATTTCCAAATTAAAATCCTAAACCATAATCCCAAATCAAACTCAACCCTAACCCTTCTCCAACTTCTTCCTCCTCTGCCTCCAGACTAGGGATGGCAACCGGACTGGGTTGACACCCGCCTACTCGAACCTGGCCCGCAATTATGCGGTTCGGGTCCGGGTCGAATCCGCGGGTCGACTCGGGTCGAAAAATTCATAAACCCAACCCGCTCGACCCGGTCCGCAAACCCGTTGACCAAGTCAAACCCGCCCGTCAACCAGCGGGTTTCGATCCATTAAATTTTTGGATATGACCCGTGGGTTTGACCCGTTTAGATTTTTTTTTGCTGTTTATTTTTTAAAATCTTTTTTTTGCTACAAAATATATGTATATATGTATATATATTCTGCAAATATATATGTATATGCATATAGATATATACTCTAAAATATTTCAAAATTTTATAAAAATGAGTGAACATCAAAATTAATTGATTACTACCCACTACTCAATTAGACAACCCTCACCCTAGCTATTTATAGCCAACTCCACCTCCTCACTCTCTCATCTCACCAATGTGGGACTAAAAGTTATCAAAGATTAAAATCCAATTGCATTTAGTCCCACATTGGTGAGATGAAAGAAGTGAGGAGGTGGAGTTGACTACAAATAGCTAGGGTGAGGTAGGCTACTTGAGTAGTGGGTAGTGGGTAGTGGGCAATTATTTTTTTTGTTCATACTTCACACCCATTTGACTCATGAATTTAATTCATAATTATTATTTTTTTTAATTTGGAGTTAAAAAAGTTCAACTAATGAATTTTGCGGGCCAACCCGTGAGTTCAACCCGTATAGGTTCGTGGGTCGACCTGGGTCGACTTTCTCTCTTCCCAACCCGGCCCGGTTAATCCCCAACCCAGCCCGAGCCCGCCCGAATCACAGGCCAACCCGAATGAGTTGGGCCCGGCCCGATCGACCCGAATGCCATCCCTACTCCCGACGCCCTGCTCCAGCACCAACCACTCCTTTCGCCCTCCTCCCGGTCCGTTGCTCCACCTTTCCCCTGATCGACTTCGACCCCGCACCCGAGCCTCCACTGTGCCGCAGCCGCGCACCTCTGAACTCCCAAAACCCAACACCCCCCCCCCCCCGCATTCCCTTTGACTTTCACCTTCACCCTCGCTTCGTCCACCTTTCCCCTGGTCGACGAAGCCCCTCACCGTCGTCGGAAAACCACAACACCGCCATCCCCGAAGTCCCAGCCCCATCGACCACCCTATGACCCCTCCGTCGCCAGTCGCCGATGCTGCCACCCTCCTAAGTTGACGATCCCTCTTGTTGTCGATGCCCCTCGCTGCCAATCGCCACATCCATTGTCGCCGTGTCGTAGCCAACTTCGCTGCCAACTATTCCTATCAGCAACCCCGGTAAACTTTTTCTATTTCTCAAATATTTGTGTTACTGCTTTATCATCTCTATAATATTATTTGATTTATCTGTCGTCTACAAATATTGAGTGTGAGTGTTTTTACTTGCTAAATAGGATAAGAATCTTTATTGAATATCTTATATGCTAAGAACAATTAAGTATTTTGTTGATTGATAGGATTGAATCATTAATTGGGCTTGTTAAACTATTTCATATCTTGAAAAATCATTAGACCAATTAATAGTTATAATTTCTAACTGAATCTGCATTACGTGTTGGTAAACTTAATCTTTTAATATTCTTGAAAATTCTCTATTTAGGATTGAGTTTACATCAACCTAGGTGTTAGAATAGCAGCATTGAAATTTACCCTAGGAAGAAAAGAAAAAGGATAACGAATAAATAAAAAGAATCCACACTCTGAAGAGCATTGACTATCCTAGAAACTTTTTTGACAACTCCTACCAAAAGTAGGTGTAGTTAGATATTCATATACATCGGTACCATAAACTTAAATATAAACAAGGTCACAACACTTACTCCCAAGGGTCGTCTCCAAGGAGAAGCACATCATTCTCCCTGTCGACAAATACAAGCTGCCAGCCTGATCTTGTTGGGTCGTCCAATAGACCCTGTATACCATACATCTTACCCAGTTCTTCACGTAGTTCTTCATAGTTGCTATACCGGGCAATGTCCAGCGACCTGCCCACTGATCCAGACTTGTAAACCTACAACAGCAAGAACACCAAAATTCAATCTGATAGTTTTTTATGATAGATAACACTACCCAAAATGAACTTTACTATGCTCACCTTTACAAAATTTAAGTCAGTTGGATCAGCCTCTCCTGTATTCTGCAGTGTACTAGATGACTCATCAAGTGACCCATAAAAGGAGTTTTGAAGATATGACGTACAAATAGCATTTGAAGTTATCAAACCAGGCACTGCATTATTCAGGCGGGTAGAAGAATCAATGTTAGCGCCAAACAAGGTGCGGTTTTGAAGATCATCCCTACAGTTTCCAGTTTCCAAGGAGCCATCTTTTCCAGAGAATGGCGGAAATGAAATATTGTTTCCAAACTGAGTAAGCTTAGGGTCCCATTGTTGTTGACGCTGATCACTCATTATAGGCTGACCTAGGTTCGTAAAGTCTAAAATATTTGAACTCCCTTCCGGATAAGCATAGCTTAAAGTGTTTTGACCACAGTTAGAGGTTAAAACTGATGAGAAATTCGGGTTTGAATCAGAAAACACGAGCTTTTGGCTCTCAATATGGTTGCTAGGTATCTGAAAAGCTTCATGAGCTTGCTTCTGTTGGTCATTACGTTGATGCTGTTGCAATTGCTGGTTCATTAGGTTCTGTGTCTGATTCTCCGATATAAATTGTGATTGGGCATTGATCATTTGTGCTTGCTGGACCATTTGCTGCTGCAATAATTGGTTGGTTAAAGAGGCCTGTTGAGTGAATTGAAAAGGTTGCTGAAATTGTATGAATTGTTGCTTGAGAGAATCGGCGGCTCCCATATCTTGCAAAGCTGTTGTATATTGGTTCTGATTGTTTCCAAGTAGTACCGGATCGAGCCTCTGTTGAGCCCAGGGACCAATAGCAGGAGATTGGAAGTTCATGGATCGAAAGGCTTCCCCTCCAGCATCCGCCGCTCTCATCCACATCAAAGCATTGTTCCCATCAACCTTGTAATCTGAGATATAAAACAGAGGGATGGGTAAAAAATAATGCTGGATTGATCTTAGAAACCTTCAATTTCAAAATTAGTCGCTCATTTTTGAATGACATCCAGTAATTCTTAAACATAGAGTAAATGTAAATCAATCACAGTGTTAGCATGTAGCAATGAGAGTTCTGACACAGAGCATAAAGAAGAGAACTTCCAGAAAATAATCATCATCACATATTAAGAACAGAATATTGTTATAAAAAAAAGAACAGATCTATTTCCTCAATGGATAGATGTAATATACCAGAACGCCGAAGCATGTATATCAGTTTATGGGGTTAAAAGCAAAAAAAACAAAAAACTAACACTTAGTAAAAAATTAAGAAAACCCCTAACATTTGTTTTTTTAGTCAAAAGACCTCCCAGCCATTCAAAAATAGGACACTTTTACCCTTTCTATTTTTAGGGTTAAAAAATAAAATAAAAAACCCTAACATTTCTTTACAGAATTAAAAGAACCTTTATCTTTTGTTTTGAACCAGTAACTAAAATTGTCATAATTTAAAAGAGAGGGGGGGGGGGGGGGGGGGGGGGGGGGGCTGTAATTATTTTTTAAACTCTAGGAGGGTTTTTTGCTTTTTACCCCAGTTTATAACATTACACCATATATAATCTTTTACTTATTATGTTGCTGTGCACCCACCACTATGGAGATGAATCAGATAGCATTATATATAAATATTGGATTACTACTACTTAGTGTGGTGTGCTACTCGGAATTTTTGTTTCCAAAAAAATAAGGCAGGTGTTTCTTTGTTATCAATGAAGAAAATAATTCATGCAAATCAAATTTATCGTCAAACAATAGATATTTGTGAGAGTTATGATGAGGGAAAATATTAAAGGCACGATGTCTAAATACTTGCTTGAGCCATTTACTAAAGAAGGGATTTCTTGATTAGGAAATACCAGATAGGGGAGATATCCCAGGATACCAAGGCTGTTTGAGCCTTAATGGAAACAAATATGGATACATAGGGAACGTTGTTAGAGGCTCAATCTCCCATAGAGAAACTCTTGGTTGTCTATCACCAGCAGTTGACTCATCCCAACCGACCTGTATTTACTGATTAGATTAGAAAATTGGAATGTGCACAGTAAAAGGGAGGGGGGAAAAGTCACAATAACTACAAAGCATCTAGGCAAAAGAATAATTAAGAAAATTAACTATTATTTATATATATATATATATATATATATATATATATATATGTCATAACATGACCTTTAGAATTGTTGATTTATGAAGACTACAACTCCAAGCATATTATAAGGAAAATAATAACGATTACGCTAATACAACTTGTTCACTATAGACTAGAGTATATGTATGAGTTGATAAGACAACATGATTAGCCATACTATTGGCTTAGAACTACACACAAGGCAAAAGGCGTAGAGAACAATGGGACGATCAGGTCTGTTGTTCTTTACAAGCTAAGCAACAGACAGACAAAAGCACCTTCATATATACTAAATATTCATGTAAAGGCTGGGAAACATATAATGACCGAACACCTACATATGTAACAAATAATCATGCCTCCAACACCTCCGGTTGTAATAAATAATCATCACCGCAATTTTGCCATGCTTGTGATTATAATCATACAGGAAACATGGCAATGGAGCAGTAGCAAATAAGTTCAGAAGTTAAATTGTGTATAATTCATATGCAGGGGTCAAAATGTCAGACTGAAGGATGCAGAACCATAGAGCACGAGCACAAAAGTCACAACCATGGAAACAAATCATGAAGTATGAACGGTTGAAAATATTAGCAGAAATAGAAATTTTATAGCACGATTTATTTTAGAGATAAAACTTGAATAAACAACATACAAGGTTCTTCAAAGTAACGCTTAGTATTTTTAACCCCAAGCCGTTCAGCTTTCGGTATCTTTCACTTTAAGTGAGTTGCGGCACTTTTTTTATACAAAAGAGCCTAAAGCCTACTGAATGAAGAAAATGCCGATTGTTTCACATGTCGGGGTATTTGATTTGGGTGCATTTGCTATGTCTTTATGCCTGACCAGTTGAGGACAAAGTTGGAAAGACGGCTACACTCAATGCATGGTCTAGGAATGGTGCAAAAGAATGGAATATGACACATGGTAGAAGGATCTTCATAGTTGCAAACTAATAACGTTTAACCTGGATGGTAATCATATGGCAAAGTATGCATAGGTATGATGTAGGATGCTCAAGGAGTCGTGGTGTAGTGATAAGAAATTTAAGGTGACAAAACTGATGAATGATTGGATGTTTGGGACTTCAGAGTACCTGTGGCAGTGGCCAAACGAAAATATTTGAGAGTTCGCAGGGGCAGAGTGGAATTCACATCATGGGGGTGCGAAGAGGACTGTCAATGAAGAACTGTGTAATGAGTCTCAAGAGGAGTGAGAAGATGGACATATGTAAAAGGCCTCTTACGTATTATGCACAGAATTTGAGAATCACGAGTTGACAGGAGCTCTGAAATTGAGCAATAAACCAACAATGCCAGATCTCAAGTTTGAAGGTGAAGAGATTCATGTACGAAGCAAGATGCAGATAAGTCCAATGCTCACAAAGTGGCAGGCAGATTAGTATGAGAAATCTAATTCTATAGGTGGACAACCTAATGGACAAACAGATAGATAGTCTTTAATATAAGATGTGCCTACACACATCTGAAAAATATAAAGAAACAAAAACAGCCATATATTTATCCTCTTGATAATAACTACAATAAATATAAACAATCACCATATGTGATGTTGGTCAGTACCATATAGTAGAAAATAATATTTATTCATATCACTGGAAAGAGTCGTTAAATAATAAAACTGCAAGTACTAAAGCATTGTCAAGATAATATTTACTCTATCAATTCTTTACCTTGACTGATCTCCAGTGAGAGTTTGGCCAACGTACAGAGTCCAAGTCACTTATGCCAGTTATAGTTCCCATATACCTATGAATGGCAGACATAAAAAATGAAGACATTTTGACATTAGATTTTTTTTATAAAAACTACTAGTAAAATTCATGAGCAGTACAACTGGTTCACCACCTTCAACTGTTACTGTATAAACATGAAAACTTTGACCTATATGGTAACTATATACTACTTTTCTGTTGAATAATTAATCAGCCAAAAAATTAAATGACTGACTTAAAACCTGTCATAATCTTAACTAACACCTTACCGGCGGACACTTGACTCCTCAGTCTCAAAAAGCATCCGGAAACGCATTCCTACCGATATTCGAGTGTGAAACACAGCCTTAACATATTTTGCAAGGGGTATGACAAACTCAGAAGGACTTGACCTAAAAAAAAAAAAAATCGAGTATCAAAACTGAAGGTAGTATAAGAGAAAGAAATGCCATGGACTATGAAGTAAATTTTCTACCTCGGGTTATAGAAGATAGTGAAACGACTATTAGTGGCAGCAGCATGAGCTGCCGCTGCAAGAAGTCCAATGTGCATGCTATCACTTGACAAAACTGATGAAGGCATTACAGTTTGAGGTCGACTCGCATGGCGGATGCCCAACAAGAGCTGATTATTTTCAGTCCTATCCAGTGATATAAAGAGAACTAAAGACTTGAGGACCTCATGATGAAGGAATTTGAAAAGAAAAAAATAAGTAAATTAAAGAATATAACGGACCAGATAAACAGGACAGAATCTCCAGCTACAAGTTTCTTTGCACTGACAAACACACTCCAACCTGTAGTGAGGAGATGCCTCTTGGGTTGGCCTGCGAAAAACATTTGGAAATGCACAAGTTTGATTCATATTGAAAATAGTTTGACCAATCAAAGGAATTTTAAAGAAACGTCTCCAATCAAACTTGTAGTAATTGTTGACAATATTACATGCAAGCTAAAAAACTGACGGGGAATCACAGATAGAGACACCAATTCTAGTATAGTAATATAACAAAGGCTAAATTTAAAATATAAAAAAACCACTGCACTTTGGGCCATTTTAAAAAAACCGCACTAAGTTTTTTTTTTTTAACCGCACAAAACTATAGTTAAAAAAAAAACACATTGACAGAGGTAGGGTTAGGGTTAGTTCAGTGGGGTTTATTTAAACATCTGATTAGTTAAAGTCATTTTTTTTAAACACAAATGAAAGATGAAAGTGGTTTTTTGACATAAAACCTAACGGGCACCTAAGTCCGTTAAAGTGTGTTTTTTTAAACTATAGTTTAGTGCGGTTTTTTTATATTAAAAAAAAAAACTTAGTGCGGTTTTTTTAAAATGGCCGAAAGTTCAGTGGTTTTTTTTAAAATTTAGCCTATAACAAAACATTATTGATAGTTAATGCTAATAAGGTGAAAGGAAACAAAAGTTGTAACTTGAATAAAAAAAGATGCAACTATTGATGACCAATGACTGAGATATAAAGGCACTGAGAAAGACAATATGGTCTTGAAAAAATATAATAATAAGTGAAAGAAAACAAATGTGTGTCATGTTGCAGACTGGAATACCCAGTTTGGACAAAAGATGTGGTGTCGATATGGTCTATACAAGTAACAAGACACTAAGAGACCCAATTCATCTTTAGTATAGATGGAAGGGTTTTGTAACATCTGACACACAACTTTTCAAGACCATGCCAAGTGGATCCTAGAGAAAGGGGATGATGGGACGAAGCAGCAGCCAGAACTTTGCTTGCACAAGGAATGCAAGCTGCTCTCGGTGTTGAAGAGAGGAGGTATCATCAGTTGGAAGTTCTTAAACGGTAATGATTCCTCTGGCATAACGACTTTTACCAGAATCATCTACCTGATGGTGGGCAGGTCCATGTAACTCGTGTTTAATGTAATAAAGTAGTCAAACTACTTTTACCATACAAAAAAGCTAAGCTCTTTATAGAAAATTTTAACATACTACCTAGATATTTTAGGGAGCTTCAGAGTAACGCTAGTATGGTAGTTGAGAAAGATGGCTTTAAAATATAACTATGTCAGTAATAACCAAAGGTGAAGATAACCAAATCCCTAAACCCACAATTAGCGAGACAAAGAACCAAACCACAAGTACAACCAACCTAATAATATAAATGGTTTGGCCAAATCCAGCTTATTCCTACAGAAAGAGGAAGATGATTAGATACCTTAAAGAAGAAGATTACAACGCACACTTGCACTTTGATTTCTCACTTCTCTCTTAACCGGAGAACAATTCTCGACCTGTCCTATTCTTCAGAATAATCTCCTCTCAGAATGAAAAACCCAATTACAGTTTGATGTAATTCTAGCCATCATAAATTCATACCCCCAAGAAAACCAACTTCTTTAAGCAAATTCTCGTAGGATAATTCTTCTTCTGTCATGTTAGGGTTAGGGTTTATGGATTTGAGAAGAGGAAGAGAAGAGAAGAAGAGAGAGCCGGCTATTGGAAGAGAGAGATTAGCAAAAATGTTGATTATATTCATTTGATTCTAATTGTTACATATATGAAGATACTAAGCCCAATGGGGCTTAAGAGCAATTTGGGTCATATCATAACAATCTCCACCTTGAACCAAATTGCATCTAAAACAAACTAAAACACAAAGCAAATGCATAAAGCAAACATAACCTAAACAAAGGTAAACATAAAAATATACTAGCAACATGCTAGAAACAAAACTAGCTCAAACTAGCTAGAAACAAACCGACATCAAACTTGAACAAAGCTTGAACTTTGCAATTGGAAGAAGCTTTGTGAGCATATCGGCCGGATTCAATTCGGTGCCAATCTTCTTCACGGCAACCTTGCCTTCCGAGATCATATCTCGAACAAAATGGTATCGAATGTCAATGTGCTTCGTCTTCTCATGGTACATGCAGTCCTAGGTCAAATGAATCGCGCTTTGGTTGTTACAAAACACCGTAATAGGACCCTCGAGTGAAGACATCTCACCAACAAACGCCTTGAGCCAAATAGCCTCCTTAATAGCCTCAGTAATTGTCATATATTCAGCCTCAGTACTTGAGAGTGCAACGGGGGGCTTGAAGTGTAGACTTCCAACTAATTGCACAATCTCCAAGGGTAAAAACATAACCCGTCAAAGAACGCCTCTTGTCCAAATCACCCGCAAAATCTGCATCACATAACCCGTTAATTTCTTGCCATTACCAAACTCCAAACGAGTATCAATAGTACCTCTCAAATAGCGGAAGATCCACTTCACCGCTTCCCAATGTCCTTTCTCCGGACAAGAGAGATATCTACTTACCACACTAACGGCTTGAGCAATGTCGGATCGAGTACACACCATCAAGTACATGAGATTCCCGACCGCACTTGAATATGGAACCTTTTCCATATATTTCTTCTCATCATCGGATTTTGGGCTTAAAGCGGCCAAAAGCTTGAAATGCGCCGCAAGAAGTGTTGAAACAACTTTCACTTTCTCCATGCCTAAACGGCGTAGCACTTTCTCGGCAAAACTCTTTTGTGAAAGAAACAACTTTCTTTTGGACCTATCCCTTGTGATCTCCATCCCGAGAATCCTTTTGGCGGCCCCCAAATCTTTCATCTCAAATGCCGAACTTAGTTGCTCTTTCAACCTCCTAACTTCTTTCAACTTTGAGGATGCAATCAACATGTCATCCACATAGAGCAACAAGTAAATGAAATCCCCACCATCCAACTTCTTGAAATAAACACAACTATCATAATTGGAACGATGGAAATTAATACTCACCATGAATGAGTCAAACTTCTTATACTATCGCCGTGGTGATTGCTTAAGGCCATAAAGGGACTTCTTCAAAAGACACGCGGTCCTTCATTCCCGCAACCTCAAAACCCTCCGGTTGGCTCATATAAATTTGCTCCTCCAAATCACCATGCAAGAAGGCAGTTTTCACATCCATTTGCTCCAATTCCAAATCCTTCATTGCCACCAAAGAGAGCAAAACTCGAATGGAGGTGTGCTTAACTACGGGAGAGAACACATTATTGAAGTTCACACCTTGGACTTGACTATACCCTTTAGCCACTAGCCTTACCTTGTATCGAAAATCCGCAGGATTTGAGCCATCAATCTTCCTCTTAAACACCCACTTGCAACCCACAATCCTCTTACCACTCGGAGGCTTCACAAGAGACCAAGTCTCATTTTGTTGCAAAGATTGTAACTCTTCATTCATAGCGGCAACACAATTGGCCGCATCTTTAGAAGAAATGGCTTCCTTGTGGAAAGATGGCTCACAATACTCCACATCCTCTGCAATTGCCAAACAATAAGCAAAGTCGGAGTATCCATACCTTGTAGGTGGTCTTGTTTCTCTTCTAGCTCGGTCCCTTGCCAATGCATATGGTTGTGGCTCTTCTTGGGCTTCCTCCAAATTGACATCATCATGTGAGATCAAATCATCACCTTCTTGGATCGGCACCTCAAACTCCACCTTCTTCTCAACCGTTTTATTCTCCTTAATAGTTGGCTCGGGTGCAACATCATTTGCCTTCAACATAGCCGACTCATTGAAAATGACATCTCTCGAAATAAGGAACTTGAATGATTCGGGACACCACAACTTATATCCCTTCACATTTGTGGGATACCCAACAAAAATACACATCTTCGATCTAGGCTCCAACTTTCCTTCATTCACATGTGCATAAGCGGGACAACCAAACACCCTCAAATTCGAATAATCGGCCGTCTTACCCGACCACACTTCTTCGGGTGTCTTCAACTCAATTGAAGTGGTAGGAGATCGATTTACCAAATAGCAAGATGTGTTAATGGCTTCCGCCCAAAACTCCTTACCCAAACCCGCATTTGAAAGCATACTTCTAGACCTTTCAAATAGTGTCCTATTCATCCTTTCTGCAACACCATTTTGTTGTGGAGTGTTGACCACCGTCTTGTGCCGAACAATCCCTTCAACCTTGCAAAAATTATCAAACTCACGATTGCAAAACTCCAAACCGTTATCGGTTCTCAACCTCTTAACTTTCCTTCCCGTTTGGTTCTCCAAAAGCGACTTCTATTCTTTGAAGGTGCGAAACACATCACTTTTCTCTTTCAAGAAATAAACCCAAACCTTCCTTGAGAAATTATCAATGAAAGTAAGCATGTAACGAGAACCATTACCTTTGGAAGGCTCACGAGAAGGTCCCCAAAGATCCGAATGGATGTAGTCCAGTGTTCCCTTGGTCGAATGAATGGCCGTGGAGAAGGTCAACCTCTTATGCTTGCCAAATACACAATGCTCACAAAACTCCAAGTTGCCCGTGCATTGGCCACACAACAAGCCTCTCTTGCTCAAAATGGTCATTCCTCGCTCGCTCATATGCCCCAATCTCATATGCCAGAGCCTAGTAGTATCCTCATCTGACATAGTATCCGAACGTGCAATGGCGGCCGAGCCCGTGACCGTGGAACCTTGTAAGAAATAAAGAGTTCCAATTCTCTTCGCCTTCATGATTGTGAGAGCCCCTTCAGAGACTCTAAGGACTCCACCTTCACTTTGGAACTTACACCCCTTTTCTTCAAGAGACCCCAAAGAAATCAAATTCTTAGACAAATCGGGTATATGCCTCACACCCGTCAACCTTCGGACCTTTCCATCATGGAACTTAATTGTCATCGAACCAATTCCGGCAACCTTACACATATTGTTGTTCCCCATGAGAACCTTACCATCCGTAGGCTCATAAGTCTCAAACCCAATCTCTATTCGGAGTCATGTGTTGCGAAGCACCCGTATCCATCACCCAACAATGTATATCATCAACATTAGTATCTATCACACAAAGAGTATCAACCGTGTCACATTCGGCCACATTGGCCTCCTCCGAAGAAGAACATTTACTATCCGCCTTTTGTTTATTTTTGAGCTTGAAACAATCGGCCTTAATGTGTCTCTTCTTCTTACAATAGTTGCACGTCAAATTCTTGTGCCTAGACTTCGAACGGATCATTGTATCTTTCGAGTTTCGGTCCCATGACCTACCTTGATCAACAACTAAACCAACACCTTGGCTCCCTTTCTCATTATTGGTCATTTCACTATCAATGTGCAACTTGGCTTGCAAATTGCTCTTAACATCCTCTACAGAAATTTTATCTCTACTATAAATCAACATGTCTCTAAACGCCTTGTATAATGCGGGCAATGAGCATAATAACAAAAGGGCTTGGTCCTCATCCTCCACCTTAACATCAATCTTACTTAAGTCATTCAAAATAGATGCAAACTCCGTAATATGATTGGAAATTGATGTACCTTCAACCATGCGAAGAGTGTAGAGGCGCAATTTCAACCGCAGTCGATTGGTGAGGGACTTCTTCATGTAGATGTTCTCCAATTTCTCCCACAAAGCCTTAGCGGTCTTCTCCGATAGGACCTCTTGCAATGTCGAATCGCTCAAACACAATTGGATAATAGAGAGCGTTTTATCATCCATCTCTTTCCATTTCTTATCCGCCACCGCATCAATCGATTTTTCTCGACCAAAAATGACATCCTTAACGCCTTGGCTCGACAAAATCGCTGCCATACGCACTTGTCATAATGCAAAATTCGTCTTCCCAATATACTTCTCAATATCATATTTTCAGACATATCCATTCAAATTTCTTGAACTCAATTCAACAAAACACCAAATTTCCCCCCCCCCCCCCCCCCCAGAAATTAATTACTCAAATCACAAAAATCAAACCTTCCTTCTTGATATCCTCCCTCCTCCAGTGCTCGCGACGACGAAGACCAAGAAACCCGACAAAGATCTGGACTGAGACTCGCTCTTTCAAATCCCCATTTGATTCGGTGGCTAGTTATGGCTGGGATTGTTCGGCAGGGTTGTGGCTGGGATCGTTCGGCAGGGTTGTGGTGGCCGGGGTGGCAGAAGGGATCAGGAGAAGGGATCGGGACGAGGAGTTTTGGTGTTGGCTCTGATACCAATTTGTTAGGATTAGGGTTTATGGATTTAATAAGAGGAAGAGAAGAGAAGAAGAGAGAGCCGGCTATTGAAAGAGAGAGATTAGCAAAAATGTTGATTATATTCATTTGATTCTAATTGTTACATATATGAAGATACTAAGCCCAATGGGCCTTAAGAGCAATTTGGGTCATATCATAACATGTCACTATCAATTTATGAGGATGAGAAAACAACTATATCCTGTTGAAATGACTTCCGACCACTGTGTCACACTCAGTAGTGAAACTTCTTGAAATTCCCTGGAGTTCTAAACATTAACAAAGCCCTACAGAACCTGTACTCCCGTCCTAGATCTCACTTTGAAGTTTGAAGTATTGTACTTGTACTGCCAAACCTCTGAAAAGTACAAAAGTAAACATAACAGCTTTAAAATGTACTTTTTTCTTATTTGACATTACTTTTTCACTGAAGTCACTACCAATGACAGGTTTAAGCCTAATACAATCTACAACATACATTAATGAATTATGAAACTACTGCACATGCATATGACACCAAAGACATTTTTTTTCTTTTCCTCCGCTGATGTTGGAAATGCAGTAAGTCTACTATGGAGTACATCATAGCATACATCTATTGTACTACTGTGCTTGGAACCCAAGACATCTCCCTTTTTCCTGATCTAACATCAGAAACAATCTGGCTATCAAAAGGGGCAATCACTAGTTTAGTGTTTGCCATGTTGAATCAATCCACCTCTTGCTCAATATATTTGTTTAGGGAGAGCAAAAAAATTTCCTCTTTCCTGTCTGGTGGATTTAAATCACAATAATTTTCTATGTTGAATTCATGGCAAACTCCTTACATAATTGAGTCTTCAACTTCTGAATTTCACCATCAACCAAAGCATAGATAACTGAACCCAAATCCTAATCTAATCTTCTCCAGAACCCCTCCACCTCAGCAATGGCAAACATCAAAGAATTGTGATGAATTGACGTAATTGATGATGTTGATGACTTTTTATAATTTACATTTGCGTCATGATTTTGTTATATTTATTTTCCTTTTAGAAAGGGTTCTTCGTGGAAGGTTGGAAGCTAGTACTCGCAAATCTTCTTATTAACCCTCCTTGTAACGATATTCGGCTGGGAAGCACAAAAGTAGTCTTCTTTAAGCATTTTACGGCATCTTAAACATGTTTTCTTCTAATAATAATAAAAAATCACTTTGTTTTTCCATTTAGAACGTTGCAAGTTGAATGATTGTTATCTACAGTTTAATTCATCCAACCTCATTTTTGGTTGCCCCGTGAAAAATTCGGCTGAAAAATCATTTGGAAGGACTATTAATGCTATGGTCTTGCAAGATGGAGGAGAAGTGCTTTTTAAAAAACCTCTCCACTAAAGCAGGAGAAAGGAGGATAACATTTTCTGGCTGTGGAAAAGTTTTCCAATCTTTCCATGGATAGTCAAAGTTAGTGCCAACTAAGTAATAGTGGAAACAAGTGTTCTCAACCCAAAGAGGGGTAAAAAAAGTGGAAAAGTAGTATAGTCATCTGCATTTTCCATTTTCTCACCTTATCTTGCTCCTTACTTTTCCTTGTTTTGCAGCCCCTTACAAGTAACAAAACATGCCCTATATATAGACTGTTGGATAATTAATGCAGTCTATGAAGAGATAGTTAAGTAAAGTAAATTCATCTTAATAGCAACTTAATGTATATATTTTCAGAAGTTTAACTATTATGGCAATAAGGTGAGAATAACAACCATTTCTCTATAGGGCTATTATGTCAATAACGAGTAAATAACAACCATTTCTCTATAGGGCTTGCACACATTTAGAAATATATGATCCACACCCATATCATCAGTACAAATTATGGCAGTTTACTTTCTCAAGTTTGATTTTTAAAATTTTAAATAGATTTCCATATAAATTAGCATCACACTGATTAGAGGTATTCATATATTCGCTTAATTAAAAAATTGCTAACAACAAAATCAAAAGACCTTTTTATTAGTTACATATTCATTATTACATATTTACATTGTAGTCTCCTAATAGTTCATGTCAGTTGAAAGATGTGTATGTGTTTCGGGCATATACACACGATTCCTCTTTCTTACTATATTGGTGTAATCCCACCACTATGCAAATGCAATATCGAGTGCCTAGAGGTCATAATGAAAATAATCATTCTACCTTTAATTCCAAGAGAATCTAAAGCTACCAAAGACAAACTCAAGATCCATGGTTAAAACAATGCCTTTTCTTTACCTCGGAAAATGTGCCGGAACTTCCACTCCACACCGTGAATATCCCGAGCAATAAGCTCCTGAGCTGGTGGCTGCTGAGTGAAATCCTACAAAATAGGCAAACCAAAAACAGCATCATTCATCATCATTATGAACAGTGGCATAAAAACAAATCATTCGACAATACGAAAAGATCACCACACCAAGGGAGGGAACACTTTCTCAGCTGCACGACGAGGAACAGAGAATCCTCCATGAGTGCTCGTATCGCTCGCAGTCAAAGTCTTGCAGAAGTAATTCGTTGGCTGCTTACTCAAAATGCCCATCTCAGCAGGAAAATACACCTCCTTCTGCTCTTGCTGCATCAACCCCCCAAATCAAAACATTTCCTAACAATTCAACCAAAACCAACAAAACATCCTCCAACAGCTTACCGGATTTAGCGGCTGCAGAGTCATCTGGGCATAAACCTCGTCTGTTTCTGAATCCGCCTGAAACCCATTTCACAACCAATAAGCCCCACTACAACAAACACCAAACACTAGAACAACTCAACTCACATGCATTGTGACTTCATGGAGCTGGCAAATCAGTTGGGGAGGCAAGTTGGGATAGTTAGGAATATGACCCTCAACCTCCTTATTCGTCGACGCCGCAACCTAATCAATCAATCAACCCCAAAGCAAACAATTAACAAGCTACAACCAATTTAACTTATTTAAACAAAAGGACAATTAGGGTTTTCTCACCTGCTCACTGTGACCTTGTGGGAAGTAAACAACCCTAGTACCCACATTTGGCAAACACACAAGAGGACCAGCACAAGCATGCCAAAGCTCATAATTCAAACATTTCTTCTCCCCACCTTTAAAAAAAATCCCAAAAAAAATATATCTAAAAATAGCAACAACAACAAAAAATAACAAAATAAAAGGAGAGACAGAAATGAGAAATTCACCTTCTTCAACCCTCTGTCCTGAGCTCTGCGACGAAAGACTCATCTTTTCTTAAACCCTAGCCTTCAACAACGGCGCGCATTCCATAAATAGCAAGACTTCACTAGGTTTTCGAACAAATCGAGCTCTGAGTCTCGATTCCACTACTGATTTCTCCCTCGATTGATTGCAAAGATAGGATTTTGAAGCAAGAAGAAGAGAGAGTAGGGAGTAATTAATAAGAAAGAGAAGCCCTTTTTTTGAAAAAGATAACTCAACCGAGCTCCAAGAAGCTCGCGAACTTCGAGATCGCCATGAGAAGCCTCTTTCGAACTCTCTGAGAAAAATAATGAGAAATAATAATTAAAAAAATGCTTTTTTTTTATTATTAAGTAATAAAATTTTATGAGGATTGGAAGTGGGGAAAGTGAGTTTGAGAAGAGAGAGATGATCATATAAATTACTTTTCCAAAATATCTTCTTTTACTTTTACGTTCAAGTCTTTTTCTCATTTTGCACAAGATTAGCACATAGAGCAACATTTTCTACTGATATGGTTTACGATAACAACGAATCAATCTATTCTATGCTTTTATAACTCTATATGCTATCATTGTTTGTACCGATATTTGTTGCAATGCAACAAAATAGTATGCTTCCAACCTTATCTCTAAATTGACACATTTATTTTGTGCTAAAAATAATTTATAATAATAATAGACCAAACTAGTCTCTAATTTTAAAACTTTATCTGTTGTCATATAATCTACTAGCATTGTTCGTATCAGTGTATATCGCGATGAAAAATATAAAACATGTTGGACTTTACCTTTGAACTAGTATTATATATTATGTATGGTTATTTTTCTTTTCCGTTGATTAACTATTTCAGCCAAAAACAAACTTCTATTTGTGTTTTAAAAAATGCAAGTTGATGTGATACAAAGTATATCTCGATTCTTCATTATGTAACCTGATTAAGTAAACTACAAAGTGCTAAGAGCATCCACAGTCGTATGCTGTTTATGCATAAAATGCATTTTATAGCAAACGACGATCTGCAGTCGTTTACTATTTATGCATTTTATGTATAAATTGCTACAGTAATTGCTATATATGGCACAAGATATAGCTGTATGCATAACATACGAGACGAAACATGATGTTGCGTCCGACGATAAAAAATAATTTTTTAATTCGTCAGACGCAACATGAAGTTGTGTCCGACGACATTTAAAATTAAAAAAAAACATTTAAATAAAATGCCACCAACCTGGGCATCCGTTGGGGGCGCCGCTATTTTTTTTTCAAAAAAACTTAAATAACGTTTTAAATTAATATAAAAAAACCATAGAAAATTCTTTAAAATCGTCCGACGCAACATGACGTTCCGTCTGAATTTTTTTATTATTAAATTGGTAAAAAATACTAATCGACAACAGCAGCGAATTGGCAAATGATATATACGTTTATATATATATATATATATATTTTTAAAACAATGCGACTCTGGATGCTCTTGGCTGCTTAAAAGTTAAAACAACACTCAAAATATTGTTGACAACAAATTTGCAATTTTCACTGCATAAAGGCGTTTGCTATATAAAGTCTAATCTGTAAAATAAATTTGTAGGAGTACCAATCTGTCAAACTCCCTGAGATTTTACAGTGTAAAAAGAGTCGGTGCAAGTACTCTTCAGACGAACTCGCTACACGACTCCCGTATAGATAAATCTCAGCCATTGATTCAACATAAAATTAGTGCGCTAACTATGGAGTTTGGTGATTGATCTCAAAAAGGCAAGTAACCCGAAATTAGGAACATGTCACGTCCAAAAACTAGTAAAAAAAATTTGCATTGATTAATAACTAATTAATTACTTAATTTATTGATACACAAAAGTGGGTCCCATCATAATTAAGATTACGACAAACTAAACCTAGTATAATTAAGATTAGGACAAACTAAACCTAATATAATCCTGCTTTGGTACGGATTGACCTAACAATATCTGAAATTAATTGACTAAATTTGACCGACTATTAAGCCTATAGCTACTTAGTCCTAATTTAAATTAGTTAAGTGAATGAGTCATCATCACTTTCTTTAAAAAATAATGTTAGGGACTATTGGCCAAAAGTGACTTTAATATCAACCTTTTTTTAGTTCAAGGCAGCAAAAGGACAGCTCAAAATTCCCTGGATTTATACACTTTTTAATGTTCTCTGAAAAGAGTTATCTTAATTTTTTTAAAAAAATCAGACTCAAATACAGGAGTCATATGCATGCACGTATATAATTTTTTTAAAAAAGTATTTGTGAATATAGGTCATGTCCCAAACTATTTACAATAATAGAACAGTTCGAAATAATTTTTAAAAAATAATTTACCTTACTCAAAAAACCGCACTCAACTATGGCCTGAAAGAATCGAAGGTTTCGTTACGGAGATCGTAGTTACTTGTCTCTCGCACCCTATCTCTCCCAGATCCGGCTTCCTCCCTCATCTAAATCACCCCCGTCCTTCATTAATTTTCCTCCCCTTATCCCTGTCTTTAAACCCTTTTCGTAGCGTCCCCTATCTTGAGGATTTTTTTGATCCTCCCCGATCCCTCGCCATCCCCAGTGGCTTCTTCCTCTCCGGCGCTGCATCCTGTGGCTTCAGTCTCTGCCCCTTCTGCCTTTCCCCCGGTGGTTCTTCGGCGTTCCCGGCCCTCGCCTCTTTGTTTCGGATCTTCTGCTCGTTCATCTCGGGAGGTGTGTGGCCCCCGTCTGGCAGCGTAGTGGTGCCTTGTCCGGCTCACAGAGCGGTAAGTAGCTACGGTTCCCAACCACTGTAAGTTCCCCTCTAACCCTGTTTCTATTTTTAGGCGGTTCGAATGGTGCATTCGCTTTATGTTCTTTCTGCTGTTTCTTTTCATGTTTGTTTTTTTTCGCTTTTGCGATCCGGTTTTTTCGCCCCTTTCTTCTTCGGCGCTATTAGGCTGAGGCTCCCCGAGCGGTGGCTTTTCTTTTGTTCGCTTTTGTCCTGTGCTTTTGATCGTGTGATTGATCGGTTATAGGGACCGCGTTTCCCTTCGTTTTTTTACCGCTTTGACTCTCATCTTCTTCGTTCTATATTCTTCCATCTTATCACCATTCCTTCGATTCTCTATTTTTCCCCATTACTGTGGACTGTTGTCCCCTTTCGTAGGGACTCGCTGTCTACCTTAACAGCTTTCTGGAAAATCTAGCTTCTCGCTACTACTGTACCGTTCTAGTGTGTTGCCAGTTGTATCAAATCTATCCATCCTTATCCTGAGATTGCATCTCTGTTCTATTGTGCAGACCGTTCTCCTTGTCGGCCTGTTTAGTGGCCCATGGCTTTGACGTGGGTCCAAGTTGTAAAAAAAACTCCTAAGAACAGGCCTCTTTCGCACCTATCTATCAAAGATGGGCTTTTGTCCTCTAGCGTTCCTAACTCTGAGTCTAGGAAGCTGCCGAGAAACTCCCATCTCCCATCTTCCCGCCCAGTTCTATCTAAGTTCTCATCTACCCCTAGCTTCTCTAAACTCAGTACTGGCCAATCTGCTATCTATTGCTTCCGGTGTTTGCAACCAGGGCACACCAAGAAATACTGCGTTGCCACCATGAAGTATCTTTTTTGCCTTAAACCTGGTCACTCTCGCTCCAAATGCTTTGCACTCCAAAGATTGCTTGGCTTGTCTATCGGGGTTCCTATCTCAGAGCAGGTGCTGGCAGCGCTCGATTTCCCGGCGTTACAGCGCAAGCTGTCTGAAGGAGCACCCATCCGTTCTAAAATCTCAAAGCCTTCCACCAGATCTCCGATTCTCCCAATGCCGCCTGAGATCAATCGTGTGGTTGCACCCACCGTGACTAAGGTCGTTCCTCCGACTATCCTAGCCAAGCCTGCTATTCAAGCCAAACCGAGCGTTCTGCAAGTATTCACTCCTCCCTCTGACCTCTCTGATCGCTTGAGATCGTTCGACACTTACGGTGCCATTTCTTTTATTGGAGGTTCCATTCCTATCTTCACTCTCAACTCTTTTCTTTCGATATCTTGCAATGTTAAGGATTGGGACTGGTATATGAGTGCTTGCTCCAATGGTGATGTTATCATCAGATGCCCCTCCCCGAAGTTGCTTCAAGACTTGATTGATAACTCTTCCCTAACTATCGGTTCCATATCTCTCACTATTCGCAAGTGGGTTCAAGTTGCTCCTCCTAAACTATCTCCTAAGGTTATTTCTACTAAAGTCACGTTATTGGGTCTCCCGCCGTTCTGCGACTCTGTGCATCGAGTGGGTGACTTGGCTATTTGTGTGGGTAAGCTTAACAGCATCTCTTCAGCTACAAAATTGGCCTCTGGCTGTTTGCAAGTTGAAGCTAGTTTTGACATCCCCGAGTATCGAGAGCAGATTGAGGCTTTTGTTCTGAAGGATGGACTTGTGTCCTTCCCTGTCTCAGTTCAATACCACTTGGCCACCCCCGTGAGTGATGCGATTCATGGCACGTCCTCTAGTCTTCCGCAGGATCATCTCTTGGCCCCCACTAATCCCTCTGCTTTCCACCCTGGCTCCGTCTCGGCGTCTAAATCTCTTTGGAAGGCGCCTGTTAAATCAGCATCGAAGAAGAAAAATCTTGCTCAGAACAAAGCTAGTACTCCCATTGCCATGTCTAAGATTTCTCCCGCCAAACCTCCTAATCTCGTATGGATCAATCCGGATTTATCCTCTAACCAGCCAGCTAAGTCCGCTAACAAACCACTCCCTCTTTCGAACGTTCCTCCCCCATCTCAGGCGGTTCACGACGCTAATCGAGAGGTTAAGCCGTCTATTCCTTCTGTTCAGTTGCCTTTGGGCTCCAACTCTCCTGGAACCAAACAGTCTGACCCCAGCCCTCTCTGGCCAAAGTGGGATATTAATCCGCATTTCGAATCTGATTGGCAACGGTTCCAACAGCAGGCGCACTCTTCGATCACCTCTTCTGATCCAGTTCTGCCTCTTATCAAGGTCAAGAATGATAAGATATCTCTAGCTCCGTCCTGGACTGATCAAGATAATCTGTTAGATGAGGAAGAGGAAGACCGCAAGAAGGCCCTCTCCGACCGAAAGGTTAGTATTTTATTTGATGTTTTTTCCAGTTTTGATGGTGTAAATCTGCTTCTTTTGGCGCATCGTTTGGTGTGTCATAGCGTTCTTTTTGGCAATATTTATCATCATCCTCGCCTACATCTATCGTTCTTTTTGGTCCCGGGAGGGTGCTACTCTGCAACCCAGTTTTCTTTTCTCGAATTAAAGTCTTTCTCTATTGCATCAACGTTCAATCGATTAGTTAAGCCCTCATTAGATTCATACAATTGCTCCTTACCTTCGTCGTTGACTAACATTGGAGGCCAGTCCCCAAAGTCTCTTTGTCCAGTATTGGTTAGTGAGGTTGCCTCTCCCGCTGACAACCTATCCAGGAAAGGTCCCTGTTTGTGTTCTTCTTCCCTGCCTCGACTTATTAGATCGAGTGCTCGTTTGAGAGCTATGCAGTCCCGTTCTTCTAAAGGTCTGCCACTCTCTAAAGCTGATAAGTCGGGATCCCCCCTAGGCTCGATCTATCGTTTGCAATTCGACCTTTGCTCTGATATTGAACTCATTAACAAATCTTCCGAATTAGGTTTCGTAGCCCTTCGATCCCCTTCATCTGTAGCATTAACCCTCAGAGCCAAAGAACATTCTAGAGTTGTTGAGTTCCAAGGTTTTTAATGATTACGATCTCTTGGAATATTAGAGGACTTAACTGTCCCGACAAGCAAAGATCAATCTTTCAATTGATCTCTTCTTCTCACTGCGATCTTATTTCCATCCAAGAATCCAAACTAGATTCACCATCTCCCTTGATTCTTAGATCGATCGGAGGATCCATCATTTCGAATTGGATCTCTCTTGACGCTTCAGGATCTAGGGGTGGTATTCTGTTTGGATTCAAAGAGTCCATTTTCTCGTTGATCTCGATTAAACGCCTTAAGTACTTCCTCATCGTTCAGCTCCATTGGTTGCCTCTTAATACCAATCTCACGGTTATCTCGGTGTATGGTCCATCCTACTCCGAAGGTAGGCCATTGTTCTGGGCCGAATTTCAATCCCTCCTCTCTTTTTCCTTCGAGCTGTGTATTTTCTGTGGCGACTTTAATGCTGCGAGATTTGCCTCTGACAGATCATCTCCTTCTTCGCTTGGAAATCAGTGGTTCAATGATTGCATCCGTTCATTACAGTTGACTGACATCCCTTTGTCAGGTAGATCTTTTACTTGGTCGAATCTTCGACATCATCCGTCGCTTGCTAAGCTTGACAGATTCTTGGTAACCAATAAATGGATCGATCGTTTTCATAACTCTTTCGCGCTTGCTCTTCCCAATCCTTCTTCTGACCATGTTCCTATCGCACTTCACTCTGATTTTAAGTTCCCGCGCCAACATCGTTTTAGGTTTGAAAAATTCTGGTTAGAAGATCAGGTATTTGTCAATCTCGTTTCCGAATGCCTATCGGCTATCACAGGATCTTCCGGACTGGGAGCCGTTCTTCTCAAACTTCACGCGATTAAATTCGGGTGCAAGATTTGGCGCAGCGAAAGGAAATTTAACACTAATTTTCTGAAAAGACTTCTCCTCTCCTCCATTGAATCAATAGATAAAATGGAGGAGGAAGGACCGATCTCTAGTGACATGTTCAATGAACGTCGTTCTTTCAAGCAAGATTTCTCGGAGATTCTTCGTCAAGATCACGTGAAATGGGCTCAAAGAGCCAAATTTCGGTGGCTTAAAGAAGGAGATTGCAATACTGCGTTTTTTCATAACTTCGCCTTCCACAGACAGAGATGTAACTATATTTCCTCGATCGTCCAAGATGGAGTAGAAGTTACTTCCACCAAGGACATTCACCAATCTTTTCTTCAATTCTATAAAAATCTCATTGGATCTTCCAAATCTAGAACTTTGAGCCTAGATTGGAATCATCTGTACGGAGCGAACCCTTCTGATCTCTCTGCTCTGGAGGATCCGTTCTCTTTGGACGAGATCAAATCCGCAGTTTTCGCTTTAAAAAGCGACGCGGCTCCGGGCCCGGACGGGTTTCCTGCTTTCTTCTTTCAAAAGTTCTGGAATTGGTTGAAAGACGACCTCGTCCGGATGTTCGCGGATCTTCACAGCGGCGTATTCTCTTTCGATCGCATCAATTACGCGCACATCGTGCTCATCCCGAAAATTTTAGGGGCGAACTCCGTGACGAGCTTTAGACCGATTAGTCTTATCAATACTACGTTCAAAATCATTATGAAAGTTCTAGCTGCTAGGCTTGGGGAGATTATTCCCCCTCTTATCGATCCGGCTCAATCAGGTTTCATCAGAGATCAATTTATTCTAGATAGCGTGGCTTCGGCCCAAGAAATCATTTCTTATTGTCACCATTCCAAAACTGAGGGTATCCTTCTCAAACTTGATTTTCAGAAAGCTTACGATAACGTAAGTTGGGAATCCCTTTTCGATAACCTTATTCATAGGGGTTTTGGCCCCAAATGGATTGCTTGGATTAAATCCAGTCTGTTTGCGGGTACTTCTTCCATCATCGTGAATGGTACGGAGGGTCACAAATTCAAAATCAAATGCGGTCTCAGACAGGGTGACCCTCTGTCTTCCCTCCTCTTCTCTCTGGTTGCGGACGTCTTCAGTAAGCTCCTCCGCAATGCCTGGGAAGCTCAGGTCATTGAAGGCCTGGGTGAGTCTCGTTATTTTAATGGCGTTCTTAACCTTCAGTACGCTGACGACACCATTATCTTGGCTAAGCCTAATCTCCATACTCTAAGGAATCTCAAATTACTTCTCTATTGTTTTGAACTAGCTTCTGGTCTTTCTATCAATTTTCAGAAATCGTCTGTCATTTGGTTGGGAGGTTCGCCTAACAGACAGGACGAAATTTCCGAATTTTTTAATTGCCCGGTGGCCTCTTTTCCGATTACTTATCTCGGTATTCCGCTGAGATGGGGTAAGCTCCATAGATCGGATTGGGCCCCCATGATTGATAAAGTAGAATCCAGGCTATCGGTATGGTCTGGGAGACTGCTTTCACGGGGCGGCAGGCTGATCTTGCTTAACTCTGTTCTATCCTCGATCCCTCTCTATATGATGTCTTACTATTTCATTCCTTCTTGGGTCATCAAAAGAATTGACCAAATTAGAAGTAATTTTCTCTGGTCCGGTTCGGCCCTCTACAAACCCGGTTCTCACTTGTGTAATTGGAACCTAGTTTGCTCCTCGAAAGTCGCTGGGGGTCTGGGGGTTTTAGACCTCAGGCACCAAAATATGGCTTTACTAGGCAAATGGCTTTGGAGATTCCTCAAATACGAGGACCTCCCCTGGATCAAATGCATCAAAGCTAGATATTTCCCAGCCAATGATTGGTGGTGCTTTCCGGAGCACACCCATAGGCGTGCCTCCCCGTTCTGGAAGGGGGTTTGGAAAGTTTCAGCCCCTTTCCTCGTTGGCTTGACCCACGGATGTGCCGACGGGTCTATGACCAGATTCTGGTCCGATATCTGGATCGGCAACTCCTCCTTAGCTTCGGCTTATCCAGAGATCTTTCGGCTAGCAGTCGATCCTAAGGCTTTGGTATCTGATTACTACTCATTTAATGGATCCATCAGGGTCTGGTCGATTCCTCTCTCTATTAACCTCCCTATCCACCTATCTACCCGCTTTGATAATCTTCTTGACACTATCAACAATGTGGTTTGGCTTGACAAAGAAGATTTTTTCTGGCGTTGGAATTCTTCTAGGATATTCTCAGTAAGCTCTTTTTACAAATTTCTCAATTTTAGAGGATCTTTATCGCCATTCTACGACCTGATTTGGAAGTCTTGTGCTCCGTTGAGGGTGAAGATCTTGACGTGGTTAGCTCTTAACAATAAACTTCTTACAGTTGATAATCTTAATAAAAGAAACCTTGCTTGGGGGCAAGTATGTCCCCTTTGCGCGTCTTCCGATGAGGATGCCAACCACCTGTTTGTTCAATGCGATTTCTCCCGTTCACTCTGGAAAATTCCATTTCTGGCCTGGGATATGTCTCACCTTCCGATCAATCTTGTTGACTGCTGGACGAGGCGTCCCCCTTCCATAGCGCTCCACAAATCGTGGTTTCTGTCTTTCCAGATTATCATCTGTTTAATCTGGAAGGAAAGGAACCAGAGATTATTCCGCCACATTATGTCCACCCCTCGTTCGTTATACGATGAATTCTTGTTTTTATTCAAATTTTGGTCTTCTACGCTTAAGGAGAAATCGAGAGATGCCCTTAAGGTAGGGAGAGTGGAAAAAGCGACCCAGTGTCTGATAAATCTCAACGCTCTTTAATGTTCTATGCTATTCTTTGGTGGTCCATCCGCATGCTTTTTTATTGATGTTCTTATTTGCTATTATATCACTTCTGTTTTTAGATTTATCACCACCTATCTTCTTGATCTGTTGTTTTTGACGTTGGTAACACATTCATGTTGTGTGTTCGTGTTTGCAGGAGTAACGAGTAGATCATACTACTCTGTTTTGGCTTTTTGGCAGCTTTAGTAGTCTGCTTGCTGTTCATAGTCCTCTCTGGTGCTTCATAGCAGGAGTAACGGGTAGATCATACTACTCTGTATTGGCTTTTTGGCAGCTTTAGTAGTCCGATTGATGTTCATAGTCCTCTCTGGTGCTTCAAAGCAGGTTATCTTCTTCTTCTTTTTGTGTGGTTTTTACTGATAGATGCTCCAGCGCGATCTTCTGACTCCCCTGGCATTACTTCAACTCGTGCCTATCGTCCTTTTACTGTTATATTTTGGTCTGCTCTGTGGGTTCTCTTCTCAGGCTTTGGGTTATGCTCTCAGGCGCTACCCCCAGTTCAAGAGTTCTGTTCTGGTCTGGATTGTTAGTAGACTATTTTTGAGCCTATATTATGTTGGTTGGGTGTGTGATTATTGTGGATGGATGTTACCTCTTCAGGTTGTTTTAATATTATGGTTATGTTCTCTTTTTGCATGTTTAGAGCCTGTATAGCTCATGTTCTGATATTTTGATGTAATTGGCTGTCTCTGTATTGTGTGATCCTGTTTGTTTGGGCGTTTGTTTGGCAGTATTCTCGATTGTTTCCTTTTGATAGGGTAGCTTTCTTTGCTCTATCAGCGGGATAGGTGGCGATGCTTGGGTGGTGCCATATGGGTGCTGGATAGGTTACCTGTGTGCTGTACGGGATATTTCCTGTTTTTGGGTGAGTTCTTGACGAGAGTTGATGCGTTTGGCTACCGTTTCGACTGGCTGCCTTGATGCATACTCTTTCTGCGCGAGGGTGGTCATCTCGTCTGGCTGCCATGCTGCCTTCTCTCTCGGTGCGAGGCTGGTAATCGTGAGAGGCATCCATCCGGTTCCCGAACTCTTCCAACTGACGCAGGCTTTCTTCGGCGTCGGGCTAATGGCTTTCTTCTATCGGGTGGCTGTTCGGTGGTGGTTCTGGCTGTACGCTTTGTTTCTTTGATTAGGTCGATTAGCAGGTTATTTTGGATGTTTTTGTTTTACATCTTGTAAGACCCTCTTATTGTTATCTCGTTTATAATATATGCATGGCTGGAGTCTATTGACTCTATCCGATCCATCAAAAAAAATAATCTACCTTTGAATACATTTACACAACAGTAAAACTAAAAATTTGCTTAACTCATTACCCTATTTAAAAATTGGATATTTCACAAAAATTTTAAAAATTAAGATTAAAAAATCTCTCGACATTTAAAATAAGATACGTTGATAATAGACTGATATAAAGAAAGGATATAACTGATAATGGAACATTAAATTATTTAGTAATAACAAGTAAAGTAACTAAAAAACTATCTAAATAAATACAACAACAAAAAGTATACAAGGTATTATATTATAGAAACGAAGAAGCAAATTGGTATTACCTACACCTATTGTTAGGGAATTACTGACTGATGATCTTGTTGAGTTATTCAATGTAATCAACATAAACTACCAAGCACATACTAAATCATACCAAAAACACCAAAGCACACACAAATTTGTCCCGGATAGGGCTTTCACCTTAATCCAGGTGAGAAGAAACCTGAGATGTTATTCAACTGGAGAAGATACAAAAATATTACAATTCTCACGACCCTCTCTCAAATCTAACCAATAAGTACTAGTCGTTTACAATTAGATAATCACTCAATCCCTCTTTCAATGAAGTATTCTCTCACTCTCTCTTAGCTCCCAGTGGAGGCAAATAACAACAGGATATAGAGATCTAGAGAAACCATAGTTAGATATTTTGATACAATAGCCATTGGATATTCTTGAACAGATAACCTTACGATAAGAGCCGTATGGTCTAACTTAAAGAGCAAGTTGGGCTTCTCACGAATCACCAAGACTCGACTCAAATAATCCATCAGTGCCGCGTTCGGTCAACCGCGCCCTAAGTTCGGTCAACCGTCCACCCCTCGGGAACTCCAGCATAGTAAGGTGGTCGACCGCAACCTGCTGCTGCTTCTTCTGCTGAATGTTTCCCCTTACTTCCACTCCGTCTTTGATCATCTCGATTTTTCCATCGTCTCATCGTCTTCTTGTCCAACATAGTATGCAAGACATAAACCCAACACCTGCTAACATATAGAATATTAAAGTAAGTATGGTTAATAGTCCAAAAGTAGAAATATCAATACACAAATTAAATTCAAAACAGAATAAAAAAATTATATGATAAGTATTCAAGAGTTTGAAGAATATCACAATGACCCAAAATTTGTAGGAACTATAAGAAAATATTTTAAAATATTAAATAAGAATATAAAAGAACTAAGTAGATATACAACCGAAGACACAGAAAAAGAATTAGACATAACGAATGAATATATGAAGAAGTTAGAAGTCATAACAAGACTTAATATAAATATTTTACAAATAGAATATTTAATGAAAAATCCCATTTCAGAGGAAGTTGAAGAAGCCTTAAAAAATTTAGATATAACAAATGAAGAAATAAAAATGGATTAAGAGAAAGGCAAGATCATAACAAAACCTACAAAAATTCCAACTAATATGTACGAATATTTAAGACCACCACCTAATAAAAAAACATTATAACCTACCATGAAAATGGCAAAGTAGATAGAGAAGTAAGTTAGGGAAATGAAAAAGAAAAAAAAAACACCAAAGTATGAACCCACATAACACTACTAAAAAGGAATAACATGAAATAGAGAATTTCTAGATCTAGATTGTGTAAAAGATGTAGATAGAGCAATAGAATAATGGGTAAAAGCATACATAATAGTAGGATTTAGACAACCTCTCATGAATTACATTTGAGAAATTTATAGTTTCAACCTTTATAGGAGTAATAGCGAAATGGTGGAATTGACTAACAGAAGAAGAAAAAAGTAGTATAAGGAATCAAAAACCAATTAATGATAAAGGGACACAAGAAATTTCAACACAAAGAACCCTAAGATTAAAAGAAATAATCACAAATTACTAGAAAACAATAATAACATAATTTAGTGTCTACAAAAAAATGACATAATATATATATAAAAAACCAAGCAAGATGGAGACTAAGCAATTTGAGAATTTATGATATGTGCTATTTCGATAACTATGCATGCGAATTCATATAATATTTCAAAAATAGTTATTACACAAAAGAAGAAAATTGTCCAATGTTTGACTATTTTTTCCAAAAATTATCAGATGCGTGGAGTATAAACATATATAGTACATACGTAAATGAGAAAGTAAAACCAGAAATAGATACTTTAGGGTATAGGATATAATTTGTAAAAGATTATTGAGATGAAGTATGTCAGGAAACTAAATCAACTATAATATTAAAAACATATAAACAAAAAATTTGTTGTGATGAAACAAGACCAAATCATTGGGGATGTAATAATAACTATAATTATACAAAGAGACGCAAACCCAACATACAAAAATATAAACCAGAATATAGAACAACTTTTAAGAGCTATAAAAAACATCCTATAAAAGATACTTCAAAAGATTAAATAGAAACAAACAGTATCCGAAAAACCCAAAGAAATGTAATTGTTATATATGCAAAGAAGGTGATATATATCACCAAATTGCCCTAAGATAACGAAAAAGGAAATGTGAAATACGTAGAGGAAATAAAATAAATGAAGAACATAAACTATGAACTCATAGAATATGATGATGACTGGTCAAAAATACATATAACATTAAGATAGAACCACCATTCAGAAAAATTATAAGATACAAACCAACAAAAGAAAATCTTGAATGACTATATCAAATTATATTGAATTTGACTACCACAAATAATGTTCAGAAAGAGATCACTATAAATAAGAAACAAACAACAAGCATTGGAATTAATATCAATAATAAATACATTAGACAATCAAAATAATAATCAATTTAAGATAGAAATATAATATTATGACAGTGGTAATAGAACAAACAAGTAGCCATTGTAGATACAAGAGCAACTAATTCACATATTAAACAAACAAATATAAAAATAACGGAATTACTCTTATTAGAAAACTCATATTACTATTTATACTATAATAACAATAGACATCTAATTATCCATAAAATAATACTACCACTAAGGATAAACGGTAGAAATGAAATGCTATTACATCTATATGTAGACCCATAACACAGTATTAATGAAATGTTATTATGAACTGACTTCCTTACATCTGTACAACCTTAGAGCATTTGTAGTCGTTGGCTATCTAGCCAAATTTTGCAAAAAATCACTTGGAACGTCCTGCAGTCGTTGGCTATTTAGCCATTTGTTCCATTTTGTGAACAGTACCGAGCTATATCTGGTAGTCGATTTGGCTGAATGGGAAAAATAGCCCGACGATACATTATTTTTCGTTTGAAGATCGAACGATGTATAATTTTTCGTCTGGAAAAAAATATTAATAAAATAATCGGACGGGAAATTATACACCGTCCCAATTTTTTTTTTAATTAAATAAATCGGACGGGAGATTAAAAAATTTCAAAAAAAATTCTTGGACGGTAGATAATCTACCATCCCATAATCAAAAAAAAAAAAAAAAAAACACAAACCTGTCATCATCTCCCGTCCTATGGATGTAGATGTTTTTTTTGAAATTTTGTTTTTTTGTGAAAATGTCACTATCAAGACCGATGAGAAATTTTTTAAGTATTTAAAAAAAAAACGTCCGACGGTAAATAATTTACCGTCCGTCCAATTAAGATTTCTAAAAGTCAAATTTTGGCTAACAACGACTACAGACGAAAGTTATTTTTGCTATTGCTATATGCCAAATATGCAGAATTTGGCTTTAAACGACTACAGATGCTCTTACTCAATACAAAAAGAAAAAACAACAATAACAGTAAATAACGAGAGTATAATAATAAATAGAATACTGTGCAAATATATCCATTAATAGCAATAAAAAATACATTACACATACTAACTGAATTTATATATGAAGGATACAAATCAAGAAACTATCATAGTGTAATAGACACTGGAGCATACACTAGCTTATGCCGTAAAAATATACTACCAAAATGAAAACAAGATGGATATAATAAAAAAACAATAATTGGTTTGACAAGACAAATAGTTGTACTAGACAAGTACCAATAAAATGTCACGATACAAATAGGAAATTACATCCTAAAAATACTGGTAATATACAATTTGATGATACGAATAATGATGTATTATTATGAAGCGACTTTTTCCAACAATATTATCTTATAATTATATCTTACAAATCAGTTATATTTACAATACATTATAAACACCAAGCAATATCAATTAGAATCACACAGCCCTATTCTAGGACAGACTTACCACATATCAGAGTTTCTTCAGCCCAACGCGGTGAATACCAATATTTACCAAATAAAACTAGGATACAGCAAGTTCAACTAGCGATTACACAATAAATTTTACAAAGAAACAATTAGAAGATCTACGTGGAGAAGACCCTTTAGCAAAATAGCATTTAAGTAAACACACAACTCATATAGAATTAATAGACAATAACAAAATAATAAAAATTAAACATATTATACATACGCCAGCAGATTTAGAAGAATTCAAAATACATATCAAATTACTAATGGAAAACAATTACATAAGAAAGTCACAAAGCCCCCATTCATCCCCTGAATTTATAGTAAGATTACACTAAGAAGAAAAAAAGAGGTAAATCTAGAATGGTAGTAAATTATAAGGAATTAAATAAAAATACTAAAAGATTTAGATATCCACTACCAGATATGCATATACTATTAAACACAGCGAGAACAAAAAAAAATATTCTGAGTTTGATTGCAAATTAGAATTTTACCACGTAAAACTAACAGAAGAGTCAAAATAGTTAACAACATTTAGTATACCGCTATGATTTTACGAATGGAACGTGCTGCCATTTGGGTATAAAAATAGTCCAGGAATATTTCAAAAATATATAGATAAAATATTGAAAAATACAATAACTTTATACTAGTATATGTAGATGATATTCTAATAGGATTCGAAAACGAAGAACAACATAAAGATAATTTACTAAAATTCATAGAAATAGTAAAAAATGTGGGTATTATACTATAAAAAAAAAGAAAATGAAATTATTTAAAACTAGGGATGGCAAATGGGCCCGGTCAACCAGCGACCCGCCCGCGACCCGCCCGTTGAACCTGGCCCGTGAAACGGTTTGGCGGGTTCGGGTCGAACCCGGTGAACAGTAACGGGTCGACCCGGGTCTTCAAAAACGTAAATCCAAATCCGTTAAACCTGGCCCGCGAATCCGTTTAAAAAATCCCAACCCGCCACCAACCCGCGGGTCGACCCGCGGGTTTCGAACCGTTGGACCCGTACGGGTCGAACGTTCGACCCGTTACGGGTCGACCGTTGACCCGTGGGTCAGCGGCTCGTTGGGGGGGGGCACACTGTTTAACAGAGAGCCAACGGCTCTCTCTTGACCATTTCTTTTTTTTTTTTTGGTTTTTTTTTGTTTTTTGTTGTATTTTTAGCCTATAAATACCCCCTCAAAATCCCATTAAAAATTCACGCCTTACTCTCTTACTCTCTCTACTATTATAAATCATTTCTAAGGAATTTTTCAACGATTGAAGTATTCAACAAGCAAATCTTCAACAAGGCATACACACGATCAATTTTCGATCGTATCGAAATCAAAATTCAACGTCTTCAACTCTTCAACTCTCGTCCAACTCCAAGTGATCAAGACGTCAATTCTCCTTCAAGCTCTCCTCAACTCTTCAATTTCCGGAATCGCTTATTTCTAGTTCTACTTCTATTCTTATTTTCACGGTTTTCTTAATATACGCGTATCCACGGTGAACGGTATCAAAATTTCATACCTCTCTCGTAATTTTATTTTAGTGATGTAGTTATTCTTATTGTTGGTTTTTTGATCTTCTCTATCTCAACCCTCTTGTTTTTAAATTTTTTTTTATAATTCACCGTTCTTACATTGTGTATTTTTTTTACATACATTAGTACATTACTACATTATGTCTAGATCACATGGTAGCGGTCGTAGCGGGCAAGATTCCTCCTCCTCTTCCCGTAGGCCACCAATTGTCCCAATTAGTGAGCCCGCCCAAGAATACCATGATCCTCCTACCCAACAATGAGGTACACACGACGAGGTTGTAGGTGACATACAATTAGAAGAAGAACAACAACAACAAACACCAACCGAAACCACACAACCCCGTAGTAGTAGGAAAAGTATAGGAGAAACTAGTGATTGGCATAAGTTTTATGATTATATCCCGAAAGAACATACTCTGGGTATAGGTTTGAAAGTTTGTAAAACATGTGGTAAAATATACAAATTCAAGAGGGGTGATGGCACCAGTACAATTAGTAGACACATCCAACATAACCATAAAGACCTTCTTGCTGACCTACATGGCCAACAAAAAATCAACCCTAAGATCGGTCAGTTGATAGCCAACCTTATGATCCCGATCTTGTTCGTCGGGAAATGGCCCGATTAGTCATAAAGGAAGAGTTACCATTTTCCTATCCCGAGAGTAGGGACTTGAAAAATTTTAACCAAACGGCCTTAAACCCTCATTTTAGAAGAATTCCGAGAAATACTTGCAAATCGGATTGTTTTAAAATGTACATCGAAATGAAGGATGCTTTGACTGCAATTTTATGGAGTTTAACTTGTAGAGTTAGTTTAAGTGTCCAAAATCACGGGTTGACCCGGGTTGGACCCTAACTTGTACTACTATGCTTTGATTGCAATTTTATGCTTTGACCCGGGTTGGGTGGGTTGCCTAAATCAAGTTTGGGCCCGGCCCGGCCTGGCTAAGTGGCCAAACCGACCCGAGCTCGCCCAAGTCACGGGCCAACCCGGGCGGGTTCGGCCCAGCCCGGCCCGTTCGACCCGTTTGCCATCCCTATTTAAAACAGATATATAATTCTTAGGAACAAAATTATCACATAAAAGAATAGAACTACAACCATATATAGCAGAAAAAATAAAGACATTCCAAAATATTTTAAAAGAAAAAAGAGAGGTACAAGCTATAATCGGACTACTAAATCAAACATGGGGATACATACCAAATTTGTCAGCAAAAATAAATTGGCTACAACAAAAACTGAAAATGTTCAAAAAATGTGAATGAATCTCAAAAGATGAAGAAAAACTTAAAATATTAAAACAACAAACTTCAGAATTAAGTAAGTTACGATTACATGTTAAAACATGCACATGGATAATAGAGACAGATGCATCTGAAGACAATTAGAGAGCAATGTTAAAATTTGTTGAAATAGATGAAAATGATGAAAGACTAGCCATATACACTAGCGAATCATTCACACAAACCCAACAAAACTACCACATAAATGAAAAAGAATTATTAGCGATCTTAAAAGCAATAAAAAAGTTCGAATTATTTATAATACATACAAAATTCATAGTAAGGACATATAATACCCAAGCAAAATCATGGATAAACAAAATAATAGATCCAACCATAGTCAATAAAAGACTGATAAGATGTCAAATGGAACTAACACATTATTGTTGGTGTATGTCCTAGATGCCAGTTGTGTATTGATATTACTAGTTTACATTGTATCATGATATTTATTTCATATATATATGAGACATTTTATTTATTGTGTTGTTTATTGTGATTAAATGAACATAATAAAGTCCTTAGAATAGTAGGTTCAATACCATGAGATATCAAGTGCATGAGTTGATTGTGAGATCCTTTTGGTTGTAATCAAAATATTATTCTTAAATGTCCATAGTCAAGTATTATTGTGAATTAGGACAACAATAATACCTAGAGACTAGTATATGCGTAGATTGATGTCCATATCTCACTCGTCATGGATATGAGATATCGAGTCTTCACATGGGTACATAATAGAGTAATAGTGTACTGGACTGACCCACTATGAGAACGTTGCATGGATCATTACGTGAGTGTCATAAGCGGTTCTCACAGTGAGCATGATGTATGTAGTCCTTTGACTTGAAGTCACTACGGTTCCCTACATGAGAAATTATATATTTTAATGTCGTCAAACGTTGTCTGTAATAAGGTGATTATAAAGTCGACTATTGGATATACTATAAATCATGCGGAGGGATGTGAGTGACTTAGATAGGATTTATCCCTCTTACATAACACGAGCGATATCTAAGTGCCTCTTAATTGAGTGAAACTGCAAAATGCATGACCGTACTCAAATGAGCCAATATAAGATACTGAGCTCATTTGTTTTAGTAAGTATTCAGACATCAAGAAACCAAAGATTGAACTATACAAGGGTGACGCGGTCTATGCCTTGTGGTCAATTAAGATATCTGGATAAAGGGGCTAAACTACATGGTAACATTGGTCACGGATAGATTATGTCTAATCACTGACATTCCCGTTACCTGAGTACGTAGTAGTGATATATTGCTAGATACCGCTCACTGTTTGTAATACTAGAATATGATTTTAGTTTTACTATAAAGGTAATGGGAACCTACAGGGTCACACACTTAAAATAGATCGAAATTGGAATTTAAATTCATAAGATGAATTTAATTAGGGATCCAAGTAAGACTTGGACTCCTGACATTGGTTGGACATTTAATTAGATTAAATGGGTCGACTAAAGTTCAAAGGCTCACACACGAATCTGAACCAGGTCAGATTGTGAGTTCAACAGTCTCATTACTCTCATAGGGTTGATTTTCTATATCTATATATATGATACGTGTGACAGTGTAAAAATGGCCTGAGGCCCATCCAAGGCCCAATACAATTCCTACTCAGAAAAGCAAGAATACCGACCTGGTTCGGCTCCGGACCCCTTCAGGGTTGGCGCCGAACCTCGTGTTTGCCCCCACAGTGCCGGCTTCCTCGTACTGACGAGCCTCAGTATCCCCCGGAGTCCGATCCGGAGCAGTCCCTCATGCCGTCCCCCCTCTCTGGCGGGGCGGAGGGATGACCTGGCGCAGCCTAGGCCCTCCGATTCCCCCAGAGGCACAGAGGACTCACGATAGGCCACGTCAGCTCCAAATACCGCCAAGGGTTTCGCCACGTCAGCCCTATACCACTCCTGGTATCACCGCAACCGCCCTAAACCCCCTGGGCCTTCTGCCACGTCAGGCCCATGGGCTTTCGGATCCAAACCCGGCCCCCAAGCGGAACCAAACCCGGTTGGGATTTTCTATAAATACTAGACCCTCACCCACCTTTTGGAGGTAATCAATCTTTTGCCACTTAAATATACCTAGTTATTGCTACTCTCTCACAGAGACTGACTAGAGCGTCGGAGGGTCCGCCACCGGGACAAACCCCGGTGTTTCAGGACCGTCTGCAGGTACACAAGACCTCGGATCCGACCCTTCCGATCCGAGCCCAACCTTCAACGTCTTTCCGAGCTCATCGTAGGCCCCAGAAGGTCAACCGAAGGTCGGCAGACGAGCGGCAATCTCCTTCAATACAAATTGAGTTCGAACTCACACCTGGTGCTTCCACACGTGCCTCAGAAATAAACAGCATCAGGTTGGCGCCGTCTGTGGGAACCAGCTGCTCCAGAAGCCGATCCGACCCAGACCCTCAAAGGCCATCGACAGCCGAATCCTCATGGCAACCAAAGGCAAGGGGGCTGCTTCCTCCGTCAACCAACGGGACTCGCCCCCACCCACCAATAAAGCCAGGCCACGCCCGTCGAAACACAAGGCTCCCTCTCGGGAGTCCCAAGGGAGCGTCGGCCGGCCAGCCCAGCCCGACCTCCGGGGAATAATCCTCAACCGCAAGATTACCCGCAGCAGGAGAAGGGCCGCTTCCAACCCGGCCCCGAACCGCCCGAGGCCACCGTCCGAGGTACGCAGACCCGCGCTCAGCCGAGTCGGAAGACAACCCTCGGACCAACCAAACCGGGCCGAAAGAGCCCCCGTCACTCATAAGGAATTCCAAGAATTCCGAAAAGAAATGCTGGGAGCCCTCCGACGGGCCCCCAGGGAAGAAACCCTCCATTCGCAAACGGGGTCGGACGCCGAAGCCAGCGCGTCCCGCCCTTCAACGATCCAGCCGGGAGACGATGACGTACTCCTAAGACGCCTACAAGAAATGGAGGACCGCCTCGATCACATAAGGGACGGCGACCAAAGAATGGCTCAGGGGTACAGACCTGTCCGTCCACCCTTCTCCGCCCCCATCCTCCTAGCGGAAATACCCCAGAATTTCCGGCCCCCTCAATTCGAGACCTACGACGGCGAGGGAGATCCTGCTGATCACATGGAGGGTTTCAAAACCCTCATGATGATTCACAGCGCCTCGGATATCCTGCTCTGCCGAGCCTTCCCCGCCACCCTTCGGGGTCCTGCTCGCGAGTGGTTCTCGAAACTCGCCCCCGGCTCCATTTACTCCTTCGACCAACTCGAGGGCAATTTTCTTGCCCATTTTGTCACTAGCCGGAAGGCCGAAAGGACCAGCGCCTCATTACTTGGGCTCAAACAGATAGAGGGGGAATCACTCAGAATGTTCGTCCGGAGATTTACCGCTGAGGCAAGGTCGGTCTCCTCCCTCGACCCAGGCGTCGCTTCAGCGGCATTCCGACACAACGTCCGCCCCGGACAGCTGAAGGCCTCTCTGGCCAAGAGACCCCCCATCGACTTCCCCGACCTCCTTAATAGGGTCGAGAAATACATTAGGGCAGAAGAGGCCCTCAACCCCGAAGATGCCAGGGATGCCACCGGGAAAGGAAAGCGGAAGACCGAGGAAGGCGAACCACCGAAGAAAGCTCCAAGGGACCCGGGGGCCATAAAGAAGGTCCCGCCAGTCCCCCGCTTCGAGAGGTACACTCCCCTGACGCATAACATCTCCGCCATCCTCTTGGAAATCGAAGACAAGGGCATTGTCCGACTACCCCCCCCGATCTAATAACAACAAGAATCGAGACCAGCGCTTTTACTGTCGCTTCCACAGAGATCACGGGCACGAAACCGACCAATGCCGAGCCCTGAAAGATGAAATTGAAGAACTCATTTCCAGAGGATACCTCCGAGAGTTTACCCGAGAAGGCCCACGGGATCGGCGAGACGCTAGGAACCGGAGGCAATCGCCTCCGAACCCTGCTCCAAACCAGTCCCAGGATCGGGACCCCGACTCCGAGGGAGCCGCGGATATCCCTTTCATCTTGCACTGTGTCCACAGAGGGCCGATGGGAGGCGGATCAAACACTTCCAAAAAAGCCTTCCTTCGAGAGGTGAACGCTGTCAAAGACAACCCCTCGCCCAAACTACAATCAAGGCCGGTCTCCTTCTCAGGGGAAGACCTTGAAGGTGTTCGCTTGCCCCACTGCGATGCTCTCGTCATCAACCTCCACATGGCTAATTGTGAGGTCCGCAGGATCCTCGTCGACAACGGTAGCTCGGTGAATATTCTTTTTCTCGAAGCCTTCGAAAATCTCAGGTTACCCCGAGGAAAACTCAAGCCAGCTGGATACACCCTGCACGGGTTCTCAGGCGTCCCTGTCGTAATAGAAGGGATTGTTACCCTCGACGTTACCGCCGGGTCGACTCCTGTCAAGAGGACCGAATCCATGGACTTCATGATGGTCAACGTCAAGGCGGCCTACAACGCCATACTTGGCCGGCTTGGACTATGCTCCCTACAAGCGGTGCCTTCGGCTTACCATCTGAAGCTCAAGTTCCCCACCCCTCAAGGAGTCGGCATCGTCCGAGGCAGTCAAGAAGCAGCGCGATCATGCTACATGACCACCGTCGGTGGAGGCGTGTTCCCCCTCGACGCCGGACGAGCGTAGACTATGGCCCGGCTATATGTAAATCTTTTGTTTTTGGTGTAAACCCTCGTTTGTAAAGGGCTGCCTTAGCGGCCCTCCCTACCTTATACTAAAAATATGCCTTTTTATCCGAACCCCAAATGTCTCGATAATCTCAATACGAGTCCGGACCGAAGGTCCTTCCTAAGGCCCCACTTCGATCCCTCGCGGAACGATGGAGCCAGACCTTGCCTCCGACATTTCGTACCGCATCGCTGGCCGGAGCAAGGAGGGAAAAGGATTCCTCTTTCATACCCCTTTATTTTTCGTTCCAAAGAGAAAAAATAAAACGAAAGAAAAAACAAAGACCGTTACAAGACCGCTCCACTCTTCTCAAATCAGGCAGATCAGGGCCCCCCCGGGCCCAACGAGGGACAAAGAGTACTTCGACCAAGCAACTAGGGCCCCCCCCCCTCGTTGTGATATTCCTTAGCCTCAGCCCCAATCGACGGTCCAGCCACCGAACTCTGGGCGTCATCCGGTCGCGCCCACTGCAACAATAGCAACGCAGAGGGAACCCCCTCCGCCAGTCGACCCAAGGATGAAGAGAACGAGGCTCCCAGCATCGCCTTGTAACGAGGCATCTCCGTCTCCTCCTCCACAAAGACGTCGCGAGGTAGCCCCCCAGGGGAGGACCTCGGCTCCAAGGTACTTAGCCCGGCTCGTCTAATGTCCGTCCCGCCGAGCTCCCGATCCCACATCACTCTTCTCAATCGGCGCGCCTCCGCACTCAAGACGGCGAACTTATTCCGATAAAAGTTACAAGCTTCATCAGTGTCCCGAGCCCCCCTTCGGTGGCGAGCCAGCGCGGCTTCCAGGACCTTAACCTTACTCCGGAGTCGTGCCACATAGAAACTACGGGAGTCTCCTTCAGGAAGGATAGCCGCGACCTACAAGATAACCAACCAACTCAACACACATTCTCAAGAAGATTCAGAAATGTCCGAGGTCAAACCAACCGGCCGGTCAAAAAACTTTTCTTGCCACTATAAATCCAAATGTTTCTTACAAAAAAAAAATGCGGTGGCCAGTCCGCGGGAGGCAAACACAATCGAGGGAGAGAAAAAGAAAGACGAAAATTACACAACTCATTGACCCACCTCCGCGCCGACGGACGGATCCACGGGAGCGTCGGCCGAGGGGTCGACGGCGGGCCCTGCTTCACCCGGAGTCTTCGACGTCCCCTCGATCTCCATATCATACTCTAAATTGGACAGATCGAGGGCCGGGAAGAAGTGCCTCACGTGGCTGAGGGCCCTCTCATAGCTCTTGTCCTGGGCCGCGATCACCATCTGCTGGCCCTTGTGCAACACCTCCTCCGCCTCCTTGGTAAACTTCGTCTTCAGGGAGGCCATCTTCTTCTCCCACTCCACATCCTTGGCCTTGAGCTGGAGCTCCAGCTGCTGCTCTCTCTTATGCGAACCCTCGAGTTCGATTCGCATCTCCTTCATCTCCAGCTCGCTCTTTTCCGCTCGAGCTCGCTCTTGAGCCAGGGACGCCTCGTACAGGTTCTTGATGTTGGCCCCCTGTATACAGGCCTACAACCAACGACAGACAAAGATGAGACCTCGGCACGTAAATCAACAAAGAGGGACAGAGTCGACAGACTTACCTGCACAGTGGCCTGTGCCAGGCGGGCGAACGCCGCCTCTACGGGCTCGCCCTCCATCGCCTTGCGATCGCAAGGGGTCGCCAGCTTTTCCACCACTTCGACGGCTTGGGCCTCCTCTGTCAGGCGGTCCCCCATCAAAACCGACCAGTCAGGAGCCCACCGCTGCCGCAACAGCTCCACCACCGGATCCTCTTCCTCGGCCTCGACCCAGGGACCTTTTCCCTTGTCGAGAACAGAGGCCCCTGCTCGGCCCAGACCCTTCGAAGAAGCCACGCCCTTGCTCGTCTCAGAGCGACCCCTCTTGGTCCTCGGCTCGAGTTGAACTTCCGAGATAACAAGGGGCAGCTCCCTCGACCTCTTCGCCGCCTCCGCCTTCTTCTTCTCGGCGTTTTCCTTCTTCATGGCCAGCCGCCTTGCCTGGATCGATGCCTCATCCATACCTGCAGAAAAAACCATTAAGAGCAATGAGCAAGAAAGCAAGAAAGGACCCAGAGGAAAGGAACAACTACATACGCATAACAGCTGGGCTCAGTCCAGCGCTCGCCAGAGTGGTCTCCGTCACCTCCGTCCAATCAATGCTAGGTGACTGGCGGAGGCGCTCGACAAACCCCCATTCATCTGCCGACAGATCCCCCTGCCTCGGCGGTGGGTGGCTCGGCTTGGAGTGGTTCCATCGAGTAGGAATGTCCCATGGCTCTTCACTCCGGATCACCAAATACTTCTCCTTCCATCCCTTGATGGAATCGGGGTGGTGGCGAACGACCTTCCCCCCGCTCCGGGGAGAGATATAGTATACACCCTCGGCCGACGGATTGACCATCAACATTGCACGGAACACGTTCAACCGCAGGGGTACTTGCTGCTCCTCGCACATCAGCATAAAGCAGATGATCTGCTTCCAAGAGTTCGGCCCGTACTGCATGGGCGCCAAGGAGGCCCAGTTCAACACGTCCCTAATGAACGGGTGGACCGGCAACCTCAGGCCAGAGATAAAAGCGTCCACCGGGAAGACACAGTACCAAGCTGATAAGGGATCGGTGGGACGCAGAGTAGGGCTCGGCATCAGCAGTTCGTGACCAGGCCCTATATGATACGCCAGCTGCAGAACCTCCAAATCCCCGCCCTCCAAAACGGTCGAGATCGCGTCCATCATCACCCTCCCCCGGCTCGGCGAAGAGGGTTGCACTCCGAAGAGCTCCTGGTCAGAAAGATCGTCGGGATACTGACGGAAATGCTTCGGCTAGACGGGCGAGCCAGTCATCAAATTACGGAAAACAGGCGCCTTGCTCGAACCGCCGGTCCTCGACCCCGGTTTTCCTGGGGCCCTCTTCTCCTTCTTAACTCGCTCCGACGGTCCTCGACCCTGAGCGGTGGATCTCCTCACTGTATTGCCCTCGCCACTCTCCTCATCGGAAGACAGCTCCAGCACGCGAATACCGTCCGAACCCTCGCCGGTTCCCTCCGACCCACTACTCTCCACCACAAAGGGACGTCGAGTACGCGACGCCCTCGACTTGTGTATCGCTTCCCCCTCACCTACAGAGCCCTCCAAAGAAACCAAGCCAGTATGGCCCACAACGGGCACCGATCCCTCCTCGAGCACGGGCTCTTCCCACGACGTCGACGGAGAGTCAGGCTTTACTTCCCCCCTGAACGACGACGCCGACGAACCGGACTGAGCCCTATCCATCTGTGCCTAAAGATAAAACAAAATTACCAAACTAACCTGGGACCGCTTCGGAAGGGCGAACCGAGTACGGCAAACTGCAAGAACAATCGCTGAAGGGGTGGGAGATTTTTTGAAGAAAGAAGCAGCAAGATTGTAGTGGGCGAAAGGGAAAAAAGGGGGAATACTTATATAAGGGAAGAACGGCTCCTCGACTTCCGCGATTACTGTTCACTGATTGACGCACAACTGCCGCCTGAAAAATCGCGCCGCGTTCTCGAAACCTGTGCGGGGGACGTCATCAGACGCCAGACTGACGGCCTAACTCTGGGGTCGGGTCGGGTGGGATACACGACGGAGAAAACATTTTTTTTAAGTTTAAGGCACCGTCATATGACAGACGCCCCGGGCTCCAGCGTCCGACCAGTTCCCCTCTCACCCTCGAGCAGCCCGGGACTTACAGCCTCGGCAGCCGAAACCCCGAACTGTTCGAGGGTGGAACAGAAACCGCCATCGCCTACAGCCCTATCAAGACGGACTGACCGACCCCCGACGGGAGGTGGCCCCCCCATCCGAGGCCCTTCAGCCCCAAGGCCGGTATACGGTGGGTGCGTCTTTTCGTCTGGATCTCCCCCGGGCCAAACCTCCATGACAGGGCAGTCTGACCCGAAAAGGGATCCAGACGGCAAAACCACCACTAAACCGAAGCTCCTCTTCCCACAGCACGGATTTCGGCCGTCACCCCTCTCGCCCTGATCTCCCGTAGACCTGGCCACCATATCAAGGTCCATCAGATCCAAGAGAAGATCAGGGCGGCAGAGTAACCACCTCTCCGACGCTGCTAGGGTCGAAAATATTAGCCAAAGACAGGCGTCCGCCGAAGCAGACACCTCTGAGAGCCAATGGGCCACCCCTGTTTTGATCATACCTACAATGGAGGGGGGAGGTATTTATAACCTCCCCCAGGGACTAACCGTTGAGGCGCAGGGAAGGTCAATCAACGGAAAACCATGCACCATCTACATTTATTAGGCGGCGCCATTAAATGCCCCTAGGAAATTGGACCATCACACCATTCTCGGAGAGCCTTCAATACACCACATGAATGGTGGGATATCCCCGCTCAGTCACTCTGGGGCGCCAACCGGTCGCCATCCCCCTTGATTAGCCCGAAATCCCTCGGCCAGCTAGGGGTCGGGTCTAGCACCAGGGCAGTCTTCTCAGGAAGGCTTCACGGCTCGCCATCGCCCTTGCCTTCCAGTAATCCCTCGCCAAGCTCGAGGTCAGGTCTGGCACCAGGGAGGTCTTCTCAGGAAGGCCAACGGCTCGCCACCCCCCTTGTTGGTCCATAATCCCTCGATCAGCTCGAGGCCGGGTCCAGTACCAGGGGAGTCTTCTCAGGAAGGCTTCACGGCTCGCCATCGCCCTTGCCTTCCAGTAATCCCTCGCCAAGCTCGAGGTCAGGTCTGGCACCAGGGAGGTCTTCTCAGGAAGGCCAACGGCTCGCCACCCCCCTTGTTGGCCCATAATCCCTCGATCAGCTCGAGGTCGGGTCCAGTACCAGGGGAGTCTTCTCAGGAAGGCTTCACGGCTCGCCATCGCCCTTGCCTTCCAGTAATCCCTCGCCAAGCTCGAGGTCAGGTCTGGCACCAGGGAGGTCTTCTCAGGAAGGCCAACGGCTCGCCACCCCCCTTGTTGGCCCATAATCCCTCGATCAGCTCGAGGTCGGGTCCAGTACCAGGGGAGTCTTCTCAGGAAGGCTTCACGGCTCGCCATCGCCCTTGCCTTCCAGTAATCCCTCGCCAAGCTCGAGGTCAGGTCTGGCACCAGGGAGGTCTTCTCAGGAAGGCCAACGTCTCGCCACCCCCCTTGTTGGCCCATAAATCCCTCTATCAGCTCGAGGTCGGGTCCGGCACCAGGGGAGTCTTCTCAGGAAGGCTTCACGGCTCGCCATCGCCCTTGCCTTCCAGTAATCCCTCGCCAAGCTCGAGGTCAGGTCTGGCACCAGGGAGGTCTTCTCAGGAAGGCCAACGGCTCGCCACCCCCCTTGTTGGCCCATAATCCCTCGATCAGCTCGAGGTCGGGTCCGGCACCAGGGGAGTCTTCTCCGGAAGGCTTCACGGCTCGCCATCGCCCTTGCCTTCCAGTAATCCCTCGCCAAGCTCGAGGTCAGGTCTGGCACCAGGGTGGTCTTCTCAGGAAGGCCAACGGCTCGCCACCCCCCTTGTTGGCCCATAATCCCTCGACCGGCTCGGGGTCGGGTCTGGCACCAGGGTACTCTTCTCACGAAGATCCAATGACTCACCATCCCATTTTCTACAACCATGAGCACTCCTCCACGGCTAGCTCCCGCACCCCCTGCAGGAGTGGGGGGCTTGTGTGACAGTGTAAAAATGGCCTGAGGCCCATCCAAGGCCCAATACAATTCCTACTCAGAAAAGCAAGAATACCGACCTGGTTCGGCTCCGGACCCCTTCAGGGTCGGCGCCGAACCTCGTGTTTGCCCCCACAGTGCCGGCTTCCTCGTACTGACGAGCCTCAGTATCCCCCGGAGTCCGATCCGGAGCAGTCCCTCATGCCGTCCCCCCTCTCTGGCGGGGCGGAGGGATGACCTGGCGCAGCCTAGGCCCTCCGATTCCCCCAGAGGCACAGAGGACTCACGATAGGCCACGTCAGCTCTATACCACTCCTGGTATCACCGCAACCGCCCTAAACCCCCTGGGCCTTCTGCCACGTCAGGCCCATGGGCTTTCGGATCCAAACCCGGCCCCCAAGCGGAACCAAACCCGGTTGGGATTTTCTATAAATACTAGACCCTCACCCACCTTTTGGAGGTAATCAATCTTTTGCCACTTAAATATACCTAGTTATTGCTACTCTCTCACAGAGACTGACTAGAGCGTCGGAGGGTCCGCCACCGGGACAAACCCCGGTGTTTCAGGACCGTCTGCAGGTACACAAGACCTCGGATCCGACCCTTCCGATCCGAGCCCAACCTTCAACGTCTTTCCGAGCTCATCGTAGGCCCCAGAAGGTCAACCGAAGGTCGGCAGACGAGCGGCAATCTCCTTCAATACAAATTGAGTTCGAACTCACACCTGGTGCTTCCACACGTGCCTCAAAAATAAACAGCATCAATACGTATATGTGGAAAAGTGACACATGAGAAAATCCTAGCCGTCACAGAAATTGTGAGAGAGGGAGATCGTGCAGAACATTCCCTTCCCGCAACTAGCACCGTGGTGCGAGGAAAAACTTGATTTGATCCGTTCATATGGATACCGTAGAGGCACCACAATATTGTAGTATTGTGATCGGCATACTGTGGAGACAGTAGATCCATCTTCAAGGTATAACTCCTAAACACGATTTATGGTTTTCGCATGGATCCATGGCTAGGTTTCGATATTTTTTGTAATTTTTCGCTGTGTTTTTAATCTGAGATTACCCTCAAGACCTAACAATTATAATTTTACAATAGAAAATATAAGAGGAAAAGATAACATTTTAGTTGATTTTCTATCAAGGAATTAAATGTTTCATTTATTACAGAATGAAAATTAGAGTCCAACAAATAGAACTGGATATAGTTTTTCTCAAAGGAATCATGCAGCAAATAAAAGGAGTATTTAATCAATTACAATTACAAATATGCGAACTCCAAAGTATGTTCTACCAGCATGTAAGTCAGCATATAACTATAGAAAATACGGTGGACAATACTAGCAAAAAAATGATTGAGATGATGAACCCACTCATTCCTTAAATGAAGATGTAATCACATCTTCAAATAAGACTGCTGTAGTACCCTGTATTTTTAAATATTATTTTTAAGATTTATAAATGAATTAAAATGATTTTTGGTGGTTTAATAAATATTTTTCTGAAAATGTATCTTTTTACACGTGCAAAATATGTGCAAATATTTTTCTGGAAAGTTCAAAGTCAAAAATTATTTTGTGAAAAATCATTATTTATTATTAGATATTATTTGTGAATTTTTTGGATTTTTCTGATATTTAATGGACCTATTTGCAAATATTACACCAAGAAGGATTTTTGTGCAAAATTACCAATTGGAGTGAAAACTCCAGATTGTTAAATTTTTTGGGCTTGGTATAATGCCTAGTCAACTCAGGGTTAAAAATTTTATCTTTTGTTTTCATGAATTTGATTTATTTTACAAGTTTCGATAAAAGAGGATCTTTTTGCAAAATTGTCATTTTGAGGGGTAAAAGTATAAATTCATTTTCTGAGCTTTTCAAATAGTGTCGCCTGACTTTATGATGGTTGTTTTTGTTTTTAAAATCACAAATAAATTGGTTTTATCAAGTTTCCAAGTATATGGATCTATATATGTAAAGATGTGTTTTGAAAGGAGTATTTTTGCAAATGTGTTCAAAACCCTAAAAACCTATATTCTGGCCTATTTAAAAGGTGGAGTGCAGCCATCTTTTGCTGCACAATACAAAGTATTTTATTATTATTATTTCTTGGAGATTTAAAGAGAAGATATTGGATTTCTTGCGAAGGAGAGGCTTTTCTTACTTTCTATTTGTCTTCATTCAATTCCTTCAACAAGGTGAGTGATATAATTGTGTTGCCGCTGAAATCGGTTTGGGGGCAAATAGATAGATTTGTGGATTCGAAGGAAGTTGAATAGTCAAACCTGAACACCTTCACCGGAGTTTGACCGAGATTCTCCCACCGTTGACCTGCAAAAAGTGCGAGACACCGGGGTTGATTCCGGCGACGCATCCTCCGACGCTCTTGTCAATAATCTGAATGATTAAGATAGAACTTTGATTGGCAAAAGATTGATTACCTGGTAACAGTGGGGGATGGGGGGTATTTATAGCCGCCTTAGAAACCAGTTTCGGGATAAGATCAAATCCCTACTTTCCAGTGGATGGATAGAAGAGATCAGGACCGTTGATTAAGAGCAATCATAAACCCTAATTTTCCTATCCAGCTGGACTGGGCTTTTTGCGGGTTGGGATCCGCGCCCAGTAAGATGGACCCGTTTATGGGTTATTGGGCCTTTGGAAAAAGGCCCAGTTCCCATTTTCAGACCAGTTTGTAGGTGAAATTATCATTTTACCCCCAAGCTTTAAGATTCGTGCCCGATTTGGACGGTTCCGATTTAACCCTATTTTTAGCCATATCACGAGCCCCCCACTCCCGAAGACTGAGTTTGATCAGCCTTTGAGGTGTAGCTTTATTGTTTTAATGGCTTGCGGAGTTGTATCGGAGTCCAAATGAGGGATGTCGAATCTTTATGTGAGGTATCATGGTGATTTTCTTGGTTGCGCACTCAAGGTTGTTCTTGACCTCTCCTAAACTTTTGGTGTCTTCTCTTAATTTTTATCTATTTTCCGGATTAGTTATTTAATTTTGCGAAGTGGTGATTTATTGTTCGGGGGCATTAATTAATTATCCTAAGCAACAATTATTTACCCAGGGGTTCAAAAATATTTCCCCGAATTTATAATTATTTTTTAGGATTTTTAATTAATTTTCCTGAATTTTTAATCATTTATTTTGCAATTTTCAAATAAATAATTCGAATTTAATTAATTTTTAATACTATTTATGACGTGGCACAATCTGGGTCATTCATCAGCCAACAGCGCGAAAATCTGAGTGATCGAACGGTCTGAGTGGCTCGGTGGCACTTTTCTTAGCTTGCGAATGTCGGTGCCCCGGTAGCTCGGCCATAGCTCCTCGGTAGCTCAGTAGCTCGACGCTTCATGAGCTACTGAGCTACGTGGCTGAATCTGGAGCTTCCATCACGGTGCGAATCACGAGGTAGGAGGCTCAGATCACGAGAAAACATGATTTTGTCGTTTTGTGGGCGTGGCGTGATCTGAGCCGCTCATCATCCTTCGGCACGAATCTTGAGACAATCTGACGGTTTGAGTAGCTCGGCGGCGTTTTTCTTCAAATGTGGAGGTCGGTGCCTCGGTAGCTCGGCTATAGACACTCGGTAGCTTGGTAGCTCGGCCATAGCTCCTCGGTAGCTCGACGCTTCATGAGCTGCCGAGCTACGTGGCTGAATCTGGAGCGTCCATCGTGGCGTGAATCACGAGGTAGGAGGCTCAGATTACATGAAAACGTGATTTTTTTTGTTTTGTGGGCATGGCGTGATCTGAGCCACTCATCAACTTCTGGCACGAATCTTGGGACGATCTGACGGCCCAAGGAGTTCGACAGCATTTTTCTCCAAATGTGGAGGTCGGTGCCTCGGTAGCTCGGCAGAGTGCCTCGGTGGCTCGGCTCCTCATGAGTCGTTGAGCCGTGTGGCGACATCTAGAGCGTTGATCACGGCACGAATCACGATGCAGTCGGCTCAGATCACGAGAAAACGTGATTTTGTCATTTTGTGGGCGTGTCTGAATCTGAGCCGCTGATCAACTTTGGGCGCGAATCTTGGGACGATCAGGTGGCCCAAGGAGTTTGGTAGTATTTTTCTCCAAATGTGGAGGTCGGTGCCTCGGTAGCTTGGCAGAGTGCCTCGGTGGCTCGGCTCCTCCTGAGTCGTTGAGCCGCGTGGCGACATCTGGACCGTTCATCACGGCACGAATCACGATGCAGTCGGCTCAGATCACGAGAAAACGTGATTTTGTCGTTTTGTGGGCGTGTCTGAATCTAAGCCGCTGATCAACTTTGGGCACGAATCTTGGGACGATCAGGCGGCCCAAGGAGTTCGGCAGCATTTTTCTCCAAATGTGGAGGTTGGTGCCTCGTTAGCTCGGCCATAGATCCTCGGTAGCTCGGTGCTTCGAGAATTGTCGAGCTGTGTGGCTAAGTCTGAACCGTCGCCACCCTTCTGAACCATCGCCGCTCTTCTCTATTTTTTCATTTAGCCTTCCTTACCGGGCTTGAGGGGGGCCCAAGAGTCGCCACTCTTCGTTTACAAAGCCCAAGAGTCGCTTCTTTCACTATAAGTTTTCACCCCTCACTCTTTTTCTCATTCTTTCACTTTTCACTCTTAGAACTTACTTTCGCTCTCGAGTTGCTCTGCTAATGGAGATTTGAGCTCAAGAGCGGTTGTGTTAGCTGTCATGGAGGCCAGGCGATTTCCGGTGAAGTTTTTCCGACCGTAAACGTCACATCAAAGTTAGTATATTTAATCCCATATATATACCCTACGAGATGTCACGAGTGTCCTCGGGTAGTGAGGCTTCTTCCACGGGGGGTCGGAGCGACGAGCGGTTAGTTCACGAGGAAAGGGAAGAAGTGGTGAGAAGACGAAAGGGGAAGGAGATAGTAGGGTCGTCGGCAGCCAAGGAGAAGGGGAAGGAAGTGGCTCAGCCTTCGGTTGTTGAAACGGTGGTGGAGACTGTGAGACGAGCAGGTGAGATGGGTCGGCTGCCGACCGTGATATCCGATCACGGGGGGATCAGGCAGTACTCCGGTGAGCTGCTGACTAAGGCGGTCTACGATCGTTCGGAAACATATGAGGAGAACGAACCGAGGGAGGTTACCGAAGTCGACGATATCCCCTCGGTTCTAACCGAACGAGATCTGCTTCGGATTCGGAAGTGCTTCGCCATTCCCCCGGAGTACACCCTGATTCTCCCCGGTCCCGGGGTGCGAGCATGCACGTCCTTCACGCCCGATACTTGCGTCTTCGCCTATGATGCGTTGAACGCCGGACTGCGTCTCCCCCTCCATCCCTTCGTGACCGAGGTGCTCCGGTGGTACGGACTGAGCCCGATCCAATTCATGCCGAAAATGTGGCGACACGTGCTCGGGTTTCTGCTCCAATGCCGAACAGCGAAGGTGGAGCTTCAGCTCATCATCCTCCGGAGCTTGTATCGGATCAATCGGATGAGCAAGAACGAACACCGGTACTATCTGTCGCCTCGGAAAGGCATCAAGTTGATAGAGAACCCCGACTCTATCAAGTCGTGGAAGGGTAAGTTCTTCTTGATTCGAGGCCCTTCGGCGTGGGACTTCCCGACCCGGTGGAAGGAGGATGTGCCGAAGTATGCGAAGGCTGAGCCGGTGTTGACTCCGGCCGAAGCAGAGGTTGCGGCGAAGTTGGTCAGACTCCCGATGTTGAGTTTGAGGGACATGACCGAGGAGGTGCTTCACGGGTCGGGCCTTAGTCCGATCGACCCGAGTACGCTCCAGACAACTCTTTTTCTTGTTTTGTAACTTTCTGTTATGCCTTGTATTTTTTCTAACTTTGTTTTCTTTATTCGACAGAGGCTCCAAGCATGGACTTCCGAGCAATTATGGCCGAGCAAAACAAGGCCTCCGATGCTAAGAAGAGAAAGAGGACGAGCGTGGAGCCTTCGTCCGGCCGACCAACCAAGGTTCCTTTGGCTGCAGTCGTGGATCTGGCCTCTCCTCGGCGATCGGCCTCGGCTGTAGGTCTTGTTCAGCTGAACCCCTCTCATCCTTTGGGCGAAGGCTTCTCCGTCTCGGCGGCTCTGGCGCTCAAGGCCCCGCCCCTTACCGAGCAGGTCGATGCCATATTGACCGAGGCCCACAAGAAACTGTTTGTCCCCGATTGGTGGGTGATGAATCACGACGATTTCTTGGGGGACTCGGCGATGAGTATGCAGGCTCTTCATCATCTCCCGACCCCAAAAGACCGAACCGCACTGAAGGCGGGGAGAACAGGCGACGATGCTCTAGAGGGAGCTCGGTCACTTATGTCGGTAAGTTTTCTTAGTTGATATCGATGACCTTTTGAAAATTTTCTAAGTTTTTAGCTCGGTTTTTATTGCACTCGAATTGCTTCTTCTTGCAGGCCACGTGCCACTTCAGCCACCTTCTCGAGCAGTACGCTGAGAAAGAGAGGGAGTTGAAGGCCGCTTGCGACAAAGACCGAATGGAGAGGGCGAGGGTCGTGAAGCAGTTCGAGGCGGAGTAGCGCCTCTCGGACGCTTTGGCAGCACAGGTCGCTGACTTGGAGGTGGCCTTGGCGCAAGCGAGGGAGAAGCTCGCCTCGGAGGTGGCCAAGGTAGCCGAGGAGAAGGCCGAGGTGAAGAGGGCCCTGGAGGCGGTGATGCGGCAAAAAGACGAGGCCGTGGAGGCGGCAAGGGCAGATATTGAGGCCGAGGCTAAGAAGCATATGATGGCCAACATGGAACAGTCTTATGCCACCTCGCTCGAGCACGTCGAGGCTCGAGTCCCCAGCTTCAACAGGTCGGGGTACAGACTGTGGGGTCCGGTCGGTGAGGAGAACCCGGAAGCCGAGCAAGAGGCCAAAGGAGAGGAAGGGGAAGAGCAACAAGGTGACGATGCTGCGGCCGACCCCCGAGCCATAGTGGCAGAGGAAGGGGAGCCATCCATCGAGGTGCCCGTCACCGAGCTACCACTCAAGGTGGCCCCTTGATCTTTGTTGTTTTGTTCTTTTTCTTCTCTGTTTGTGTATTGCCTTGTAGCGGACTGGCCACCGCCTTTTGTTATAAATGAAATTTTGCTTTCTTTGACTAAGTGTTGGGGTCGATCTTGTTTTGAAGACGTCTTGATTTGAAATTTTTCTAAGGGCTGAAAATAATTTCGTTTTGAAATCCAACTAAGTTTTGAGCATCACTCACTTGAGAATAACTCGCTTTGTCGTCTTGCTCAGTGTTGGTAACAACTTTGCTTTGAAATTTAGCTATGTGTGGCTCGAGCTTAGTGTTGTTGTGTTTTCTCAGATCGCCGAGTTGCGTCTAGTGGAGGCATCGCCAAACACGGTAGCGACTGAGGTCTCTCGTCTCCGGGCTGACTTAGGAGCAACGAAGCTGGCCCTTTCTCGCAGTTGAGAGTGTTTTCTCAAGAGCGAGTTGGATCTAGACCACCTCAAGCAAACGTTGTCGAAGCGTCTCTCTGAGCTAAAGCAACTAAAGAAACGAGCTCGAGAGGCTTCTCCCGAAAGGGAAGTGGAATTGCTTCGGCAGGCACTATTTGATGTCTCAGTGGAGAGAGATGAACTGTTAGCTGAGGTCCACGAATTGTCGATAGTCGAAGATGAGCTTTTGGCGGCGAGAGAAGAATTAACAGTGGTGATGGGCAAGTTGACGGACGAGCGAGATGAGCTGTTAGCAACCATGAGCAAGGCGACGGCGGAGGTTGACGAGCTGAAGAGGGTTACAGTCGATAAGAGCATCAAAATTACTCATCTCTGTCGAATTATTACCGACAACTCTGGTACCGCAGTCTCCGCTCGGCTTCCTTGCTTCAAGATTGCCGTGAAGGATGACTCTCTGAAGGATCGAATCGTCGAACTCGAGGAGGAGGTCGCTCGGCTCAAACCCCAACCTAAATGGATTAATGTCAGAAGCACGTCGTTTACCCGTGAAGAGAGCGAGAGAAGAATTTCCTTTTACGAGCTTGCAACTCGCTCGCCTGCTGCTTGGCAGTCCTGTCGACGCACAAAGTGGTGTGGCTACTTCGTCGAACGGAGCGTCCGTTGCGTCTCAGTTTGCCGTTCTAGAAACGAGCTCCGAGGTTAGGCGTCGCCATCCCCGGGTGTCTTTGAACCAGAACACCCCTGCCCGAGGAGGCGTTGAAAGAGCTATCTTGTAATTTTAGCTTTTCGAATTTTGTAACTCGTCGTAGAGGAGAGTAGCTGGTCTTGTAATGTGAGTTTCCTCAAACTTTAAATTTTATAGAAGTGAGAGCTTTGTTTATTCTATTACGCTTGTGTTTGCATGTTTTGTTAATCATCTATGGTTGTAGGACCACTTCTTACCCATTTACGAGCGAGGAGTAGAAGCAGAGTTGAGCCTAGATCTGAACTCCGAACTCTTTGCTTGAGTAGGTTTCAACGGTTGTGGCAGCAATTCCGAATGGCGAACCACTTCTAGCTCGCTTAAGAGCGGACTTGCGAAGTGGAATCGAGCCAAGTTTTGGACTCCGAACTCGTCGTTTGAGTAAATTTCAACGGTTGTGGGAGCAGTTCCGAATGGCGAACCACTTCTAGCTCGCTTAAGAGCGAGCTTGCAAAGCAGAATCGAGCCAAGTTTTGAACTCCGAACTCGTCGTTTGAGTAAATTTCAACGGTTATGGGAGCAGTTCCGAATGGCGAACCACTTCTAGCTCGCTTAAGAGCGAGCTTGCAAAGCAGAATCGAGCAAAGTTTTGGACTCCGAACTCGTCGTTTGAGTAAATTTCAACGGTTGTGGGAGCAGTTCCGAATGGCGAAGCACTTCTAGCTCGCTTAAGAGCGAGCTTGCAAAGCAGAATCGAGCCAAGTTTTAGACTCCGAACTTGTCGCTTGAGTAAATTTCAACGGTTATGGGAGCAGTTCTGAATGGCGAACCACTTCTAGTTTGCTTAAAAGCGAGGTTGCAAAGCGGAATCGAGCCAAGTTTTGGACTCCTAACACATCATTTGAGTAAGTACAATTAAGATTTTAAACAGAGAGATAAAACAATCACAAGAGAATTGCCAGGCGAAAAAAGTTCTTCATTGATAACTGCTAACTGGCCGCTTCTAAGTTGCAAGCCGTTATTACAATGGGAAAATAAAGAAGCAAGTACAAACAAAAAGAAGATAGGAATGGCTCGACATTTGATGGTACTCGGAGAGGCGTTCAAATACCCTCTTGGTACTTCAGTAAATGGTCGGCATTCCAAGTCCTTGGTATCTCTCTGCCTTCAAGGTCTTCAAGACGATATGCTCCTGGCCGAACTACTTTGGATACCTTGTATGGTCCTTCCCAATTCGGGGCTAGCTTGCTCTTTTGACTGGGGAATGAGATGGCTAGCTTTCTGAGGACTAAGTCCCCTTCCTTGAGATCTGTGGGATGGACCATTTTGTTGTAGGCCTGCTCGATTCTTCTCCGATAATTTTCCTGGCGAATGAAGCTCTTTCGCGGAGCTCGTCGATAAGGTCTAGGTTGGCTTGGAGCTCCTTGGAATTTTGCTCTTCATTATATGGGACTAGGCGAGGAGATGGCAATCCAACTTCTAAGGGGATTATGGCCCCGAACCCGTAGGTGAGATTGAAGGGCGACTCTCCTGTGGGGGTCCTTTTTGTAGTGCGGTAGTTCCACAATACGTTAGAAAGTTGATCTGCCCATAAGACGTTGGCCGATTTTTCTAATCTGTTCTTGATGCCTGAGAGGATCTACCTATTGGCGTTCTCTACTTGACCATTGGATTGATGATGGGAGATGAAGGAGAAGCGTTGCTGAATGCCAAGGTCTTCACATAAAGAGCGGAACGCTGTCCCTGTAAACTGTGTTCCGTTATCTGTTACTAGGACTCGAGGTATGCCGAACTACAGATTATATTTTTCTAGAAGAACTGCAGCACTTTGTTCTCAGTAATAGTAGCTAGTGGTTCGGCCTCGATCCACTTAGAGAAATAGTTGATTGCCACGACTAGAAACTTGAGCTGGCCTGAAGCTGGTGGGAATAGACCTAGCAAGTCCATCCCCCACATTGCAAAGGGAATTGGACTTGAGAGAGATGTGAGTTGTGCTTGGGGTAGGCGGCGGATGTTGGAGAATTGCTGACAGGAGCTGCATTTCCGGACATGCTGTTCGACATCCCAAAGTAATGTAGGCCAAAAGTATCCATAGTTTAAGACTTTCCTGGTGAGGGACCTTGATCCTGAATGGGCTCCGCCTATACCTTCATGGAGTTCTTGTAAGGCATACATGGCTTCTTCTGGGGAGAGACGTCTCAAGTAGGGTCTGCCATCTACTTGGGTATATGAGGTTTGTACAAGACTCCCTCAATAAGGGTGTACTGCTCCACTCTCATTCGGATTTGGCGAGCTTCTTTAGGATCTTGGGGAAGGTTCCCATCTCTGAGGAAATCAATCAAAGGCTTCATCCAGTTATCCCTGAATTGGACGAGCAGTGACTCCATCGAGTCGGGGGCTTATTCGTCGATGCTGGGCCTTAGTAGGACTTCGATCAGGACGGTCTGCTTGAGACCTTGGAGAGAGGAAGAGGTTAGTTTTGAGGGGCATCTGCTTGGGTGTTCTCTTCTCTAGGGATCTGCTGGAGTTGTGCCTCTTCGAACGAAGCCATGAGACTTTGGACCTTGGCTAGGTACTTAGCCATTCGGTCGTCTCGCGCCTCGTATTCTCCTAAGACCAGATTTACCACAAGCTGCGAGTCACTGAATATTCGGACACGTTGTGCTCCTTCCTTGCGAGCCATGCCCAGGCCTGCTATTAGGGCTTCATACTCTGCTTCGTTATTAGAAGCCTTGAAATTGATGAGGAGGGAGTGTTGGAGAATGAAATCATCTGGGCCTGCCATAATAACTCCGGCTCTGCTCCCTTCGGCGCAAGACGACCCATCTACATACACCGTCCAGATTGGAGGTCCATTTGCCGCTTGACTTACTTCCGGAATCGTGCTTTCCACTATAAACTCTACTAGGGCTTGGGCCTTGATAGCAGTCCGAGGCTGATAGGATATATCATGTTGACTTAGCTTGATTGACCACTTCATTAGACGTCCGGAGGTCTCGGGCTTATGCAGAACCTGCTTGAGCGGCTGGTCGGTACGGACGACCACCGAGTGGGATTAAAAATAGGGACGGAGCTTCCTGGCTGCCATAACCAAGGCGTATGCTATCTTTTCCAATCTCGGATAGCGGAGCTCAGCGTCTCTAAGGACCTTGCTCACATAATAGATAGGCTTCTGAGCCTTGTTTTCTTTCCTTGCTAGGACAGCGCTGAGGGTTTGTTCGGAGGCAGCGAGGTAGAGGTGGAGTATTTCCCCGGGAGTAGGCTTGCTGAGGAGTGGGGGGTTAACCAGGTAAGCTTACAGTTGGTCGAATGATTCTTGCTGCTGCTGGCCCCACTCAAAGCCCTTAGCCCCCCTGAGGGCTTTGAAGAAAGGAAGACACTTCTTTCCTGACTTAGACAGGAAGCGCCCTATGGCCGCGAGGCGTCCTGTAAGCTTTTGCACTTCTTTCACATTTGTAGGAGGAACCATGTTGAGGATGGCTTTTATCTTCTCGGGGTTGACCTCAATCCCCCTCTGACTAACCATGAAGCCCAAGAACTTACCAGATGAGACCCCGAATGCACACTTGTTCGGGTTTAGTTTCATATTATGCTTCCTCAGCACGTCGAAGGCTTCTTAGAGGTCGCGACATGGTCGGACCCCTGGATACTTTTTACTAGCATATCATCGACGTAAACCTCCATATTTCGGCCGATCTGATTTTGGAAGACCTTGTTGACGAAGCGTTGGTAGGTGGCACCGGCATTTTTGAGCCCGAAGGGCATTATCCTATAGCAGTAGAGGCCTTGATCTGTGATGAAGGATGTCTTTGGGATATCCGAGGGAAACATGCGGATTTGGTTATATCCGGAGAAGGCATCCATGAAGCTCAAAAGCTTATGGCCCGAAGTGGCATCGATCAAGGTGTCGATGCTGGAAAGCGGAAAAGGATCTTTGGGGCATGCCTTGTTCAAGTCGGTGAAGTCGATGCAAATCCTCCAACTTCCATTGGCCTTCTTCACCATAACAACATTGGAGAGCTACTCGGAATAATTGACCTCTTATATGAACCGGGCCTTGAGGAGCTTCTCCACTTTTCCTTTATAGCTTACTGGCGCTCCGGGGTGAATTTACGCCTCTTCTGCTGGACTGGTTGGATCCCGGAGCAACACTTAGGTGGTGGACGAGGAGGTCTTCGGAAATCCCTGGCATGTCGGCAGTTGTCCATACGAAGAGGTCCCAATTCCTCTTTACGCACTGGACTATATCGGAACAGAGGGCAGAGGGAAGGGTTTTGCTGATGAAGAATTTGCGGGTCGGATCTTGCTCCGAGAAGAGCACTTATTCCAACTCGTCTACCGGCTCTGAAATAGGCTGGGTGTTCCCCTGGGGAATTTCAAGGGTCTCGAGGGAAAGGACGGGTCCTCCGTTCGAGGTCATGTAGCATTTGCGGGCCATCTCTTGACTTCCCTTTACTTCCCCTACACCTGCCTTGGTGGGGAACTTCATTTTCAAATGATAAGCTGATGGGATGGCTTCTAAAACAGCTAGTTCAGGTCGACCTAGGATCACATTGTAAGCGGCTGGGACATCGATAACCATGAAGTCCATTGGCTCCGTTCGGCTAGTAGGAGTTTTGCTAGCGGTTATGTCGAGGGTTATGACCCCTTCGATCATCACTGGCACTCCCGTGAACCCATGGAAAGTGTAGCCGGCGGGCTTGAGCCTATCCTGTGATAATTTGAGCCCTCAGAAGGCCACCAGGAAGAGGATGTTGACAGAACTGCCGTTATCCACTTGAATTCTTTCCACTTTGAAGTTTTCCATGTGGAGATTAATCACCAGTGCATCACAGTAGGGGGTTCGGACACCTTCTAGATCTTCATCCGAGAAAGTAATCGGGACTCCAATACCTTTGGAAGGAGGTATACTGTGCACCGAATTTACTTCCCTGATGAAAGCCTTTCGAGATGAGTTAGAGATTCCTCCCATTGGACCTCTGTGGATGAGGTGCAAGATGCGCTCTTCTTCGAATTCGGGAGTCTCGTCACGCCTCTCGGGCCGCTTGTTAGCCCCCCTGGGGGGTGGAGGAAGATTGACCCGGTCCTTTCTTACAAACTTGGAGAGCTGCCATCTCTTAATAAGGGCTTCGATCTCATTCTTCAGGGCCCGATAGTCATTGGTGTCGTGGCCATGGTCTCGATGGTAGCGACACCACTTCTCCTTGTCCCTCTTCTTTCCTGGAGTATTCATCTTCGGAGCTGGAGGTAGGATCCCTTCTTTCTCTACCTCCATGAGAATAGTTGAAACATTGGCGTTGAGAGGGGTAAACTTTTCAAATCTGGGAGGTGGATGACGCTGACCCCCGTTGTCCTTCTGGAACTTTTTGGCTCCCTCGTCTTCAGCGGCGTTCCTCTTATTTCCAGAAGAGGATCCCTCGAATGTGGGGCGATGTTCAGCCTCCTCTGCGCGTATGTACTTCTCGCTTCGGAGAAGAAGGTCGGAGAAATCCCGCGGGGACTTTTTGGCTAGGGAGGACCTGAGGTTGGAGTTGAGGACGTTGGACTGGAAGGCGGCTGCAGCGACCGATTAGTCGAGGGAGGCGATGGACCTGGCCTCCGCGGTAAACCGCTTAACATAATCTCTTAACTTCTCGCCCTTCTTCTGATTGAGGAAGAGTAGTGAAATACTCGTCTTTTCGGAGCGGCGGCTGCTCACAAAGTGAGTTATGAAGAGGGTCTCAAACTGTTCAAAAGCGAATATGGAGGATGGAGCGAGGCGGGAGTACCATTCCCGAGCTGGGCCTTTGAGAGTGGCTGGGAAGGTCTTGCATATGAGGGCATCGGAGTCTTGATGAATCATCATGAGAGTCTTGAAACTCTTGATGTGATCCATGGGATCTGACTCCCCCGTATATGTCTTGAACTGCGGGGGCTTGAAGTTTGCTGGAACAGGTGCCTCCATGATGGTTCGAGAAAATGGAGGTCTGCTTGGTCGGAGGGTCATTCCTCTCGGTTTCTCGTCTGTATCGAGTTGACTGAGGCGCCTCTCCATCTTGTGGAAACGGCAGTAGACAGCATCATCCCTTCGACGGTATTCTGGTGAGCATCTGGACTCGTCTTCGTACGAAGGGGAGCGTGGGCTACGGCGTTGGTAGCTCGGAGACGGGTGAGGGCTAGAAATGTGATGGCAGTGGCTCGGAGCTTGAGGAGGACTGAGGGACCGATGGCGAGGGCTGCGAACCGGCAGAGGAGTGGGGACCCTCTGAACATTATTGTTGTTGTTTGGCTGGAGATTGAGGGCCTGCAAGATTGTTGCCTGGAACTCTTGGAATTCTGCTCGGGTGATAGGTCCGTTCTGGTCCCTCTAGGGCTGTCGACCAGTGGGAAAGTGATGCCTTTTTCGTCGGTACTCAGGGGACTCCCTCCGCCTCTTATGAAGAGGGGACCTCCTGTGGTCGCGACGGTGAGGAGATCGCGTATTTGGACGTTCTGAGCGGAAGACTCCCTCACGGGCCCGCCTTTCATCCAAACGGTGGCGAAGGTCCTCTTCTTTCTGCCGGTTGATGATGACATTGTGGAGGTCTTCTGAGGGCCGAGGGTTATGAGATGCCGAGTCAGTTGAAGGGTTATGTACAGAGATATGGTCGCGATGAAGAGGTTGCTTCTGAGGGTGAGGACGAGAGGTCCCTATACCAGCGTTCTGGGGCCCGAGTGGAGCCTGCTGGTGTTGAAGATTTTGGAGAGGAGGCTGCAACTGCTGCAGCGGCTGATTGGGTTGAGGAGGGAGCTGTCCCTGAGGCCGGATGGGTTGGAGGGGAGCCTCCGGTTATGGTTGAGGAGGAGTGGGTCCACGGTTGGACCGTCTAGATCTCAGTTTCCTTGGTGGCATGGCTGGAGGCGGTGTCGACCGGTGGAAGAGGTTAAACTGCTATTCGTGATTTTCCACAGACGGCGCCAATCTGTTGCCGCTGAAATCGGTGTGGGGGCAAACAGAGAGATTTGTGGATTCGAGAGAAGTTGGATAGTCAAACCTGAACACCTTCACCGGAGTTTGACCAAGATTCTCTCGCCGTTGACCTGCAAAAAGTACGTGACACCGGGGTTGATTCCAGCGATGCACCCTCCGACGCTCTTGTCAGTAATCTGAATGATTAAGAAAGAGCTTTGATTGGCAAAAGATTGATTAACTGGTAATAGTGGGGGATGGGGGATATTTATAGCTGCCTTAGGTACCCGTTTTGGGATAAGATCAAATCCCTACTTCCCAGTGGATGGATAGAAGCGATCAGGACCGTTGATTAAGAGCAATCATAAACCCTAATTTTCCTATCCAGCTGGACTGGGCTTCTTGCAGGTTGGGATTCGCGCCCAGTAAGATGGACCCATTTATGGGTTATTGGGCCTTTGGAAAAATGCCCAGTTCCCATTTTCAGACCCGTTTGTAGGTGAAATTACAATTTTACCCCCGAGCTTTAAGATTCATGCCTGATTTGGATGGTTCCGATTTAACCCTATTTTTAGCCATATCAAATTGTTTTGTTTTTTTCTTTGAATGTTTTATGTGGTGTTTCATCTATTAGAAAGCATTCTAGGATTTGGTATGAATATATATATGATGGATTGGATGAATTGATGAATTAAAATTGAATCTTTTATGAAACCCTAAGTTATTTATGAGTAGAATTTGCATGTGGGTGATTTGAGATTGTTATAACCTAATATAAATCATGAGTAAGCTATTACTTTTGGGTTAATGCTGATTTGATTGAGTATGGAGAATGTTATGCCTAAATTGATTAAAGGAGAGATTTTGACTATTTATGAGGTTGGATGAGTGCATCTTGATTATGGTAATGTTAAATTTGTTTATGTTCATGAGTTAAAGATGGTGATTGAGTTTGAGGAAGTTTGAGAAGGACTAATGAATTAAGAGATCATATCTTGAGAATTAGATTTGTGATAAATCGAATTGGGTTTGATGCGATATGACTAAATTGGGGATTTTGTGATTTTGTGAGAGGTTTTACTTGAATTTGGATTTCTCCAATACTAAGATTTAAATCTGAAAACTTTTTTAATTTTAATTGATGGATTTGTGAAATTCTTTTGGTGCACAAACATGCACAAACATTTTTCATGAAGATCGTATTTCATTGCTTTTGAAGAAATTAAGTCTTTATGTGTTTTCGAAGAATTTGACTATATCCCAACTTATTTTGGTATTGATATGGTTGGGAATATAAAACGAAGTTATTTTGATGTATGATTGATTCTTAAAAACTCTACTTTTGATATATGCACAAATTCGTTTTCTTTTTGAAGAGAATCAACAAATTTTCTATTTTGATTAATTCAAGTGGTTTTGATTGGTTTTTATGGATCTTTGTATATCCTATAAGTTGTATTTGATCATATCAGAAATATGTTTTTTACGGAATTCATTTTTATAAAGTAAAACTCCGTATCGGTTAAAATGTGCACAACTAAAAACTGCAGTCTGCAGGTCGACAGTCAACCGGTTGAATTTTACAGTCGACCGTTGCTACCTGGCTACTTTGCTTTCTCTTTTTCTTGAAATTTCGTGCGGAACAGTCGACTGTCTCTGCTCTGTTTCGATATTTTCTCTAAGTTTTGGATTTTCGCTCTGGACAGTCGACCGATGACTTTTTACAGTCGACTGCTACTACTTAGAATTATATTTCTTGAAGTGTTGGGTTTTCGCTCTGGACAGTCGACCGACTGCTGTTTACAGTCGACTGTTACCGCTCTGACTGATGTTTTCTTGAGTTTTTTTTATGTTTCTTTGATCGATTGTTCTTTCAATATTATATTATTTTAAAAAAATTTGATACAGATTTAAAATGTTTTACAGAGATTCATATTGGAGTTTTAAAAGTGTTCTTTTGGACCTTATTTGAGTTATATGTGCTTTTAAAGGAATTGATGTTTTGTGATATTCTACAACTTAAAATATGGTTTTCAGTTATTTAATAGTTTTAATATTTATTTGGATTCTGGAATTTTATAAAAGATTTGGTTTTGTTGATTGGAGAAGTTTCTTCAAATGATCGTTTTGACGATGGATTTGTGAGTTTTGGTCTTGATGATATCTCTAGGAGTTGAGTGGGAGTCCTGTGAACCGGCGGTTGAGATTTGTTGATTTAGACCAGTTGGGTCTTGGGGTTGTTGTTGAGTATTTAAGTCCGGCAGGATACACTAACTCTAGAGATGGGGATTTTTGTGTTTTAATAATAACCAACTTAAGGACAGGCATTAGTGGAGATGTGATGGAACTTGGAAAATGTGAGTATATGCTCTTGGTCTGTTTAGTCCAACGGATGCGTTCATGGACTGTTTGTTGTCCTGTCTCGAGAGGACATTTGTATGTTAGCATGTCGAGGGCCTGCAAGCCTATTCACAGAGCATGCAGGGTGTATTCGCATGTCGAGGGTCGGCAGGCCTATTCACGGAATGTACCTGGTGCATCTGCATGCCGAGGGCCTTGCAAGCCTATTCGTGGGGTACACGGTTGGGAGGTGATTCTCCAGTTTTAGAGCTATTCTTACATGATGCTTGCGCGTCGAGGGCTATGGTGCCTATTTGCGGAGTATTCTGGATATTGTTTCCATCACCGTAGTAGGATTAGTTGCATAACGAGGGATCTAACCCTATGAAGTGGAGATCGTTAAGAGCTTTTACCGGACCTATGTACTGTGGAATGTATAGAATCCGACAAGTATGCATTAGAGAGTCAGCATATAGCATTGATGTTTTCTTGACTTGGTTTTATGCTTGTGTTTTCCTGTTTTTCCTACACTTGACGCTTAGTCTAGATTCACTTGATGCTTTCATGTATTACTATTTTCTATCGTATATTCCTTGATATTTTCATGCTTTACTTATTGTTATTTATCATTTCATTTATTCTTGCTTATAATACATGTTGTTGATGACTCGATGCTCTATGTTTTATTTATGTTGTTTTCTCCTATGTCACTCACACTGTTATGGCTGACTCCTATAGTTTTGGGGGTTAGGGTTATCTCTAGCCTCATGTTTTACAGGTAGGTGCTTATAGCTTGGGATTTGGATGCTTGTGCTAAACTGATGTTGGCTTGTGTAAATTTGTAAAAGATGTGTTGTAGAAAGAAAAAGATTGTAATTCAAGGTGTTTTGTATTCCGCTGTATTTTGTAAATAAGTGATGTAATAAAAGTTGAAATAAAAATTATCTGTGTTTTTGGTTATATTTATTATTACAATTGGAGTTGATGCTGGGAATTGTGCCACGTATTTCTAAGGTATCATATTGGAAATTCGGGGCGCTACAACTACATACAAGGAGAAACTCCTCACTGAGAAATCTCCTATCAAAGTATCAAAGAAAATATTATTTTTACAATATATTGAGAAACTATGCCAAGTAACCGAAGCGAACGAGTTCATCAAAACCATATCACAGCAACATATGAATAAGGTCATCATCCTACCATGAGCTAATCTAAGAACAACTAGGGCATTGTTCGAAATTCACTACATCTATTGATCAAGAGAATGTGAAGAACTTATCCACTTGCCAAGAGAAATTTATAAAGCAACCAATAGTTATTTTGGCCTCATAAAGGCCTAAAAAATATATGTCAGAATGTATTCAACAATTTTCGAGTATCTTGAAGAAAATGAAGAACTTCCAGCAGAACATGTTATAAAATAGGAATGACTACCTAAGTGATTTATGGAGCATCCAACATTATACCAAACAAAGCTGAGGAATTTGAGAAACTAATCACAGAAAGACGTGCAATGGGATTCATAAACATGTATTGTGAATTAAAAGACATAAAGTCAAGAGACAGCAATATATGGATTTATGATAGTCCAGACCCAGAGAAAATAATAAAGTATAGTATAGCAAAAATAAAACAGCCACAAGATAAATGTGCATTGTTTGACAGCTGATACCAGATAATATATACAAGAGCAATGACGATGACAGAACATACAACTAGATACTACTGTAGCCTGATGAAGACAGAGCATCAACATAAATGTGGAGCATGTGAAGATGTGAGCCAGGAGGAATCTCTTTATATAGAGTAGTCCACAATGTAATTAGAACAATTATTGAAGGCTAATGTGAGGAGTAACATATTTGTAGCAATTATTGGACGTATGATGTAAGTAATGACGCATGTAAACTTGTTGTAAGCTGATCCATTGTTCTATAAAAGAGCAGGCTAAGTAGAGAATATGGTAGACTATCTAAGAGGGAAAATTTTCATATAATCTTATAAGGAGAGTTATGTTTGCAAGAAGTTTGACGGAATTTTTTTAAAAAAGTATCTTTCTATCAAATCTGGCATCTATCAGTTCTAGTAGAACATAAGATATGAATAACTAAATCTCTTTCCCTTAGGGAGAGTTTTGTAAGGCTCTGCTCGAAAAATCTTGCAAAAAGACTCATTTGTAACCTTCTATGGTTTGGCTGTACACCTAGTAACAAGAAACGAGCTAGGTAGTGGTTGCATGTACCGAAGTGCTACTAGTTGTTCCAGACGTATCTTTTGTATGAAGCTCTCGTGAAGAGCATAGTAGTCATGAGATGGGAAACACAAAAAAGGATCCCTAAAATCGGGGTGCATATATACCAGATGTATTTTATCCACTGGTAGTAACTGGTACAAAGAAGCTTAAATAGGTCGGAAGCATGATGGGTCATTTTGTTCCAATTTTATGGTATCCTTAGAAATCTCTCCCTACTCCTAATTTCATACTTATTATTTTAAATAAAAAAACACTAAGAAGAAGAATAGATAATAATAGTTTCGGTCGTGCCTCAGAAATTTATGAATTAACGACTCACTATCAAGGAAGTGACAGAATGTGGGTATTTGATGTTTATTATCCTCAAAGAGTAACAAGCATGTGTGATTTTTAAGAGTTTAAATTATTTTTCTTTAATGTACAACAAATAATAATTATTACAATAAATTAAATTAATCTTGAAGAAATTAGTAATATGAGTGTTCAAATAATTGATGACTTAACTTTTTACGAAAGATCTTTATTGTTTTATGAAAATGAAGAATTTAGTAGCTATATCTGGAGTCCTACAACAACATCTGGACAATTTCTAGAATAAAATGAACATATAGCGGAAGAAAACGAACATATTGAGGAAGAAAATGAACGTATAGAATAACCCGAAGGACCCTCATATGATAGTGAAGTATCAAAATCATAATCATAAGTCATGAAAAAATTTGAAGTTATGCTTGATTACTTTAATATTTTTGAAATTGATAATGCACATTATTTTCAAGAATATTATTTTACAGAAGAATATCATGTTTGAAGTTTTTCTGATACTCTGTTTATTTATCTTTATAGGTCATTACTACAATTTCACACATTTCACGCTTCGCACTTAGGTAGTATCAGAACCTTGTTACTAAGTAAGTCACTCTTACCTAGTTTTCTCAAAATATTTAGTACAATTTAAGTATTTAAAAATTTGATTTGATAAGATAAATAGAAAATATTACAAAAACAAATTTTAAATTTGCAGAAATGTTACACATCCTATAGAAAATATTATAGGATATGAAGCACGAAATATTATTTAGAGACTATCTCTTAGTTTTAAATAGTTTGGTCATTGTCCCTTTTATGTAAATAGTTTCAAAAAGTGTCGTATAAAAATAATTAACGCCAAATTCTGTATTTTGCACATGCAATGAACATTGATATGTGAATATTAAAATTAATGGTCTATCATGATTAATATTATGGTTGGGTCTCCATTCTCTTGCAGAAGAGGTATGAGGCACGGAGACCCCCTATCCCCCTATATTTGCCATTGTAGCGGATGTCCTTAAATGCATGATAGATAATTGCAGTCTACCATGGTGGATCGTCCCCGTTGGTAGTGGTCGAAACTGACCGGGCTGTACAGTCACACAATACACTAACGACACCTTATTATTTAGGAACAGGGAGTCGGGGGGAAAACCATTTCCTTCAAAGGAGCTATGCATTGTTTTGAAGCATGGTCCGGACTGCGAGTGAACTATCATAAGAGTGCTTTTATCCCTATGGCCAACTTAATAGGTTCCCATTTAAATACCTGGGTTTGCCGATTGGTCTAGGTAGGCTGAAGAAGTCGGATGGGTTACCAATCATAGATAAAGTTGAATTCAAACTATCAGGTTGGAAAGACAAATCTCTCTCTCTCTCTTTTAGTGGGAGAGTAACACTCATCAACTCGGTCTGATCAAATCTCCCAACCTACTACATAACCTTCTTTGAATTGCTTGTCACGCCCCGCTTCCCAAAAAGAGAATACGGAATACGGATACGTGACTAAGTTCAGTGAATGATTTTCATCATCCATAACCTGTCAGGATCTTTACAACATTTCACAGGAATAATCAGAGTAGGAAGCAAGATGAGTCAACCATGCATACACATATGAATCAATATACCAACAAGAATTTACTTGAAACAAAATTTAATAAATTTCAAATATACCAGATCTGAACAAGTCAATAATTCTGGGTCACATTGCCCAATACAAATAATTCGAGTAACAGATACATGTATTCAAAGTAAGCAACAGAAAATAATAATAATAATAGCAAGAACTCCATCAACTAGAATTTTAGATCACCTACTCCATCGGGTAGCTGATCACCAAAATATGCAATTTAACAAATTGCAGGAAAAAGGAAAGAGAAACAAAACTCCCGTCAATGCAGGTTACGGGCCACTTGTAGTGCATGCACAAGTACAGGAAAAGAATAAACAACATAGCATGGAATAGATATGGCAACAAAATAGAACAATTAGCATGAATCATGAACAAAATCAAGTAATATAGTGAGATAACATGGGTATATAACACGTGACAGGTAACAAGTATCATGCAAGCAGGTAAACAGGTAACATGTGTCAAGTAGTACGTACAGGTAATCATGTATCAGATAAGCATGTAACAGGTAAGCATGTAACAGATATTATGTCATGTCAAGTATTGTATTTATTACTATTTAGGTAGTACTTCATGCATCCCAGGTTTTTACCACATGGTTGCTACATACATGCAGATTTCGTTTAGGCCTAGTGGTGGGTTTCTATAGGGCCGTGTACTCAGGCATCATATAACAGGTAGCAGGAACAGGTTCATGAATTAGATAGGTACACAGATTGTAGCACCCCGAATTTCCAATATGATATATCAGAAATACGTGGCACAATTTTCAGCATCAACCTCAATTGTAATAGTAAACACAGATAAAATTTTCATCTTTTATTACATCAATTCATTACAAAAACACAGCGGAAAATAAACACCTTGAATTACAATCTTTTCTTTCGTTTACAATACATCTTTTACAAATTTACATAAGCCATAGCATCATTCTATCTCATGCATCCAAACCCCAATGCTATAAGCACCTATCTGTAAAAGACGAGGCTAGAGATAACCCTAACCCCCAAAACTACAGGGATCAGCCATAACGGTGTGAGTGACATTAAAGGAATGCAACATAAATAAAGCATAAAGGATAAAGTCATAAACAACATATATCAGCAATAATAACAATGAAATAAGAAACAACAATAAATAAAACCTGAAAACATCGAGTGAAACTAGATTAAGTGTCAAGTGTAGAGAAAACAACATGCATAAAACCAAGTCAAGAAAACACAATGCTATATGCTGAATCTCTAATGCACACTTGTCGGATTCTATGCATTCTATACTACATAGGTCCGGTGCAAGCCCTTAATGTCCTCCACTTTATAGGGTTAAACCCTCATTATGCAACTAATCCTACTATGGTGATGGAAACAAGATCCAGAATACTACGTGAATAGGTATCACAACCATCGACGCGCAAGCATCATGTAAAAATAGCTAAAAAATCGGAGAATCACCTCCTTACCGTGTACCCTACGAATAGGCTTGCGATGACCTCGACGTGTAGATACACCAGATACATCCCGTGAATAGGCCTGCTGACCCTCAACACGCGAATGCACCCTGCATGCCCCGTGAATAGGCCTGCAAACCCTCGATATGCAAACATACAAATGTCCTCTCGAGAGAGAACAACACACAAGTCCTGGAATGCATCCGTTCGACCTAAACCCAAGAGTATATACTTATGTTTCCTAAGTTCCGTCACATCTCCACTAGTGCATGTCCTTAAGTTGATTATTATAAAAAAATACACAAATCCCCCTTCTCTAGAGTTAGTGTATCCCGCCGGACTTAATTTCACAAAACTACCCCAATGACCCCAACTGGTCAAAATCCACAAAATCTCATCTGCCGGTTCACAGGACTCCCACTCAACTCCTAGAGATTCACAAAACGAATATCAACACCAAAACTTCCAATAAAACTCTTAATCTCATTATTAAAACGTTTATATCAATAAAACTTCTTTAATCAATCAAAAATCCAAATTTATTTATTGTACTCATAAAATTCCAAAATTCAAATTAAATATTAAATCCATTAAATAACAAAAAACCATATTTTGAGGTCATAGAATATCACCAAAACATCAATTCGTTTGAAAACACATATAACTCACTTAATAAGGCCATAAGAATACAACAAAAATATAACTTTCTGTAAAATACTGTAATCTGTAGCAAAACATCCATTAAAAATGGTAGATTAATAACCCATAATATCGAAGAACCAATCGTTTAAAGAAAATATCAGAAAACTCGAGAAATCAATCAGTCAGGACAGTGACAGTCCACTGTCGAAAATGGCCGCCAGTCGACTGTCCTGCGAAAATCCGAAACTCAAGAAAAACCATCAGCCAGGACAGTGACAGTTGACTATCGAAAATGGCCAGTCTACTGTCTTGCAAAAATTCGAAACTTAAGAAAATGACAATCGACTGTCGACTTCAGTTCTAAGACAAAGTAGTCAACTGTTATTGCAAACAAAATCCGAAATTCAATAACTGACATTCGACTATCGACTTCAGTTCGGTCGATTGTCAATTATAACAGGTTACCGTTTTGAAATTCTGTGCATGTTTTAAACTGATACGTCGATAAATCTTTGTAAAATCAAAATTAAACTTCTTGAGATGATCAAATACAACTTGTATAACATATAGGAGTTTATATAACAAATCAAACCACATCAAATCCATAGAAGAGCAAGTTTCATCGAAATCTTCAAAATTGTGAATATAGATACTTATACGTGCATATGTCTGTGTTTTGCATCAGTTAAAGCAACAAAAACTCTTCAGATAGGATTAGTATACTGTTTAGATTAGTCTCGGCATCAAAACAAATTAAATCCAATCGAAAACTCTCAAAACATCAACTCTTGACAATTCTTCAAATAGTATATGTGAAAGTGTGTATATATGTGTGTTTATGGTTGTGGGTGAGCAAACATCAGTTTTAAACATCAAGAGGACAGTGATTATAAGTAGTATTTTGTTTAAAACAATCTTAGTATCGAAACAACTCAAGATCCAATTGAAAACATCACACAAAATCACAAAAAAATCAACTTCGGCTGAACACTTATCAGACCCGAAAATCAATTACTCACCCCAACTCTCAAACTTGATTCTTTTTAATCCAAAACTCTTCTTGTAATTTATTAAACTCATACACAATCTCTTACAATGGTTTACTCATGAATATATGCAATCCTAATCATGTTATAGTCAAACTCTACTAATCAAAATTATCAAAACAGAGTGTATGTATACGCACACAGTGAAGAACCCTACTTTATTCACTTTTGTGTAATCTACATCATACAACTTGTTATAAGAAATCAATTTGGCAAGAGTATAATACAAAGCAACATACCCATGATTTCTATTAGGTTCTTTAACAATCTCAAGCCATCTATATGTAATTTTACTCATCAATAGCAAGGTTTAATGAAAGATTCAAATTTTTAGTTCATCTACTCATCAAAATTTCATATCATCATACAATCCTTAATCATGCTTTCTAATAGGCAAATCATCACATAACATGCTTAGAAATCAAGGAAATCAAATATATGTCACTCACCTTATTGAAGAATCAACCGAAGAGAAATAAAGAGAATAAGAAAATCATTCATTTCGCAAGAAAACCAAGATCCTCGCTTTGAAACTCCAAGAAAATAATAATAAGGAAATCCTTTGTGTTGTGCAGCAAAGAAACGGCTGCACCCCACCTTAAATAGGCTGGAAATCCAAGTAATTAGGGTTTTTGAATAGATTTGTAAAATACCTCTTTTAAATATATTTGTAAAATATGTTTGTGTCCTCTTTTGGTCACTGTTGTTGGGCAGGTTGTTCTTAGTGGTGGCTAGTAGTTCCCTTTAGTTGGGAGGACTCTTGTTTTGTGTTTTTTCCCTGGCTTGTTCGCTTGGGGGTTTTTGTAATTATTGTATCTGTGTGGTGATGTTCTCTTTTGTTCAGTTTGATTCTGGTGTGAGTCTCTTTCTTGAGACGTTGCGGTCCTTGTTTATGGGTTGGCTTGTGCTATGGTAGCACTGTGCTTTTCGGTTTGTTGCGCTATTACCGGAGTGCTTTGGGTCTGTTTCGTGTCCGGCTTGGCTGACTCGGTCTGTGTGACTCGATAGCTCTTTGGTGGTGGGTACCTTAGCACCGGTACCAGTTCAGGGTTACAGGGCCTTTATTTTTGTTGTAGCTGAGGTATCTTTTATCTATGACTGGCCTGTTTCGTACCATTCTAATTTTTTTAGTGTTCTTGCTTTCTTTCTCCTTGGTTTGGCAGTCCTGCGTGCGGAGGATGCCGAGCTAGTGACCCCCCTTCTTGGTTGGGGTCATCACTGTGGTCTGTTGCGGTTCAATTCTGGTGTTCTTTCGTGGTGGTCTTGTTGTAGGTTTCAATCTCATGCTCCTTTTTGCTACGGTTGGGCAGTCTCGCTTGTAGGCATGATGGCTGCGCCCTATTTTTGAATGCCCGGGCTTCTTTGGATCAGGTGGGAGGGTTAGGCGGCAAGTCCGGCATTTTGGCTGGGTGGGTTGATGCCTTGCTTCTCTACTGCGATGTAGTCGGAGGGATGTAAGTTCGGCCTGCTTCGCTGTGTTGCTGGAGGTGGTCGGCTGCAGGCCTGTGTTTTTTGGACTTTGGTTGCGTAGTTTGTTCGCGTTCCTTGACTTTTGGTTTACCTCTGTTAGCTCTAGGCAATTTCCTCAATTGCTTTCGTTTCTCGTTCTTTTGTATGTTGCTGTTGGTTTTAGTTTTACTCTCGGTAAAATTGTTTCTTTTTGTACTCTATTGGTTTATTATATCTATTGGTTTATTATATATATCGGGTTGGAATCGTTTAATTCTATCCTTCACCTCAAAAAAAAATATATATATCTTTACATATATAGATCCTTATACTTGGAAATTAAATAAAACCGACTTAATTGAGATTTAAAAATAAAAACAACCACCCTAATATTGGTCGGCACTGTTTTAAAAACCCAGAAAATGAAATTGTACTTTTTGCCCTCTAAATGGCAATTTTGCTAAAAGACCATTCTTTATCAAAATTTACAAAATAAACCAAATTTATTAAAACAAAAAGTAAACTCTTTACCTGTGAGTTGACTAGGCATCATGCCCAGCCTAAAAATCCAAAAATCTGGAGTTTTCACTCCAAGTGCTAATTTTGCACAAAAGTCCATCTTTTTGTAATATTTACAAATAGGTCAAATAATTATCAGAAAAATCCAGAAAATTCACAAATAATATCTAATAATAAATAATGGGTTCCCCCAAATAATTTTTGACTCTGAACTTCCCAAGAAAATATTTACACGTGTTTTGCACATGTAAAAAGGTAAATTTCGGGATTTTTTTTATTAAATCACCAAAAATCATTTAATTCATTTATTAATCTTAAAAGAATTATTTTAAAAAAATCTGGGGTATTACACGGATCAAACGATTCAGGCATCAACAGGTTCATGAATCGAACAGGTACACGAATCAACCGATTCATGCATCAACATGTATCAGATACACGAACCAAAAGGTCCATGCATCAAAGCATAAAGTACAACAGGTTCACGAATTTACGGATTCATGAATCAAACATAAAGTGCAACAGGTTCATATATCAACATGAATCAAATATAAAATGGGATACATGGACCCACTTCTGAGTACACATACCTATATTGTCCACTACTAAGGTCTTTCCCTTAACCCCGACTTGATTACTTGTTATTATTATTAAATAGGCATATACGTGCACAAAACAAAGCAAGAATATCATGGCATGAACAAGTAATAGGTTCAGGTTAAAAGATAAACATGCACACGTGATAGGAAACACATAAAAGAATAGAACAACGAAAATTCTAGTTCGGGACAGCAAAACAGTACTGCACTAAATCTGGAATTCCCGTTGCCACAAACATGCAAACTTGGATCCGTCAGAAAATATGGAAAATACTCTCGGCCGAATCCAGCAAATATATATAAGTCATATGGTATTTCACAAAAATAAGACTCAAAACAGAATTGTATCCAGAAAACGTGTTCAGCCAGAAATAAGAAATTTGTATTCAAGAACAGGAAAACAGCATTAAAATGTATTGATTAAATCCAAGAAAAATATGAGATATTTTCTAGTATGTTTAGTATCAGAAAATAAAGTTTCATAATTTTCCAACATAGATAGAATAGTCAACTAAAATCAGCAAGCAGCAAGATACAGCAGTTTTGTAAATCTGGAATCATAAACACTGCAGTACTAAAACAGCAATATCTTACAAAATATAAATCGAAATCCAGATCCGTCAAAAGGGTGATAAAATAGATACAGTAGAATTTGTTTCATATTCACAAAGCTTTTATAGAAAGCAAGTAGAATCAGGTTGAAATTAAGGTTCTTTACTGAACAACATGAAAATTTTGCAAGTACAGTAGTTGTTTGTAAGCATAGAATAGTTTATAAAAGTTTATCAATTAAATCTATAAAAATTAGGGGTCAATCCCAATCAAGTCTAGTTGTAAGCAGCAAAAAATTGGATCAAAATATTATCCTTAACATCAGTAGAAAAATAATTTGCCATACAGAATTCATATAAACTTGATCTGGAATTTTTCTACACTTCTGTAGTAAAATAGCCATAACTTGCAACTCATAAATCGAAACTGAGATCTGTCAGAAATTCTGGAAAGTAGACAGAATTCTCTATAATTCATATTCACAAATGATTTTCATATATTGACCTTAATAGGGTCTAAAATACTGAACAAAAATGGGGTAACAACAAAAACTGAAATCTTCTTTATGCATACAATCCACATAGATCATATGAAACACACTCAAACCATAACAAATGTGAAATATGGTGTACTAGATATCCAACGAACATGGTATAAGGTATTTTGCAAGTTTAAAACAAGTTATACTACAACGAATCCATCAAACATACAAGATCATACAACACCTTATAATCACGAACACATGCATGTATACAAGAATTGATTATCTCTAACCCTAAATTCATGTCGTGTGTGTAATGAGACAACTGCGGGTGGGTCAACACAATAGAGACAAGATATAACAGGGGTTTTACACAAGAATTGTCTCTAGAACAAACCTACACTACAGGCGGTATTTAGTACTTGTATTACACAACAAGAAGAATACAAGTTACTTTCCTTATAGACGACAACGAAAACGACGAAGCAAGAGTAAGAATAACGGGAACGGATTTCCGAGCACGAACACGATACCAAACAAAGGGATCACGAACCAATAATCATGAATTCACACGCGGAACAACACGTGCAATAAAGAGATAGCGAAAGGGAGACGACGGACAGCGGCCTAGGGTTGTCGGGCTTCGGTGGTGCTCGGGAGGAGCAGGGCGACAAGGGGGGCTGCTAGCTATCGACGCTGGCGGTTGTGGCCACTGTGGCATCGGGGGAGGAGCACGGGAGACGGGGTCGGCAACTGGGCTGCGTCACGACAGAAGGGAGGGCGCACAGGGCTGCACCGGCTGTCGCTGGTCACAATAGGGAGGGGGAGCACCAGTGTAGGGCGGCGCCGAGGGTGAGGCAGAGAGGATCAAGAGAGGGTGCAGGTGTTGAGGTGCAGCAGGCGGGGCACCGGGCTGAGGGAGATTTTCAGGAGTGTAAGGGAAGCGGGATGAGGGTTGAGCGGCTGTATAAGTAGGGAATTAGGGTTAGGGTGTTAACAGGTTATAATGGGGTGCTAACGGGTAGGGTTTTATTGGGTCTTAATAGATCCAAAAGAATAAAAGAATAGGGTTTAAGGAATAATAAAAGATCCAGTAAAATATAGGAACAAAAATGGATAAATAAAATAGGACATGAACAATTATTAATGAGAATAAAAAATAATAGCTCGAACAATTAGAGATGAAACAATAGGAGACAATTGGATCAAGAAGATCAAATAAGAAGACGACAAAGTAAATGGATATAGAAAATGAAGATCCAATACAGGGTCCAAAAACAGATATAATGAGAATAAATACCCAAAAAAGAAAAATACACACAAAAATACATAAAATGAAAAATAGGGATTACAAATCCTACCCACCTAACAAGAAGAATTTCGTTCTCGAAATTTAAACAAGAGGTGCATAGGGTAACCCCGAAAAGAAAAGAAAGAATAAAAAAAAAGCTACTCAAACAGATGAGGAAACTTCTGCTGAATCTCCTCCTCCAACTCCGAAGTCGACTCACCCGGTGAGTGAGGATTCCAAGAAATACGAACCAGGTTGATGACCTTGTTCTTAAGCACTTTCTCCCTCCGATCCAAAATAGCAACTGGTAGAATCTCACAAGTCAAATCCGGCCGAACGGTCAACTCAGAATAGTCGATCACGTGGCTCTCATCTCGGATATATCTCCTGAGCTGTGAGACATGAATAACATTGTGCACTCCTAATAAAGCTGGCAGCAATGCAAGACGATAGACCACCTTGCCTACTCGTTCCACAATGTCGAATGGTCCAATAAACCTAGGGCTGAGCTTGCCCCCACCACTAAACCGAATGACACCGCGTCAAAGCGATACCTTTAGGAAAACATGGTCACCAACCTCAAACTCCAAAGCTCTTCGATGGACATCAGCCTATCGCCTCTGCCTATCCTGAGATGCCTGAAGATGCTTGCTGATCCGAGTCACCGCATCGACTATCCTGGTGATCAACTCCGGACCCAACAACTTCCTCTCATCCCAGCACACTGGTGATCTGCACTTTCGCACATAAAGTGCCTCGAACGGTGCAGCTTTAAGACTGACCCGAAAGCTGTTATTGTACGAGAACTCTACGAGATGCAAATGGTCCTCCCATGATCCACCGAACTGCAACATACATGACCTCAACATGTCCTCTAGAGTCTGGATGGTCCTCTCTGACTGTCCATCAGTCTGGGGATGAAAAGTTATACTGTACTTCAATTTACTCCCCAAACTACCATGAAGACTCTCCCAAAACTGAGATCTGAATCTCGTATCCCTGTCGGATATAATACTAACTGGAACCCCATGAAGTCTGACGACCTCTTACATTTACTTCTCAGCTAGGCTCTTAGTAGACTGTCCGACACGGAAGGGAATGAAGTGAGCACCCTTCATCAGTCGGTCGAAAATCACCCAAATGGCATTATGACCCTTAGGACTCCTTGACAAAGCGATCACAAAATCCATAGTGATATTGTAACACCCCGTAATTTTCAAAAGAGTATAATAGTATATAAAGTAATATATATATGTTGAAATAATAAATGCTGAGGATCAAGAGTCACCTAATCGGTTAACCAACTTTTGAGAGGCAGCCTGTGGTGGGAAGTTGTACTACATAGTATCTAATTTGTCTTATAAATTGTATAAATTGTCTGAGCTAGGGGCAGGGGCGTTACAGATATGTTCCTACATCCACTCCAGAATGGGAAGCGGTTGAAGAAGTCCGGCGGTCCTCTGATGCTCTGCCTTCACCTATTGGCAGATCAAACACTGAGACACAAACCGAGCCACAGCTCTCTTCATACCGTGCCACCAGAAATGAAGCTTCAAATCCCGATACATCTTAGTACCTCCCGGATGAATAGAATACGATGACTGGTGGGCTTCCTTAAGCAACCTCTGACGAACTTCACCCTTCGGGACACACAACCTGGACCCAAAACGAAGCGATCCATCAACATGAATAACCATATCCGTTCGGGAACCAGCCTCAACTTCTGCTCTGAAAACCTACAACTGCACATCACCAGTCCGAGCCTCTTTGATCTGATCAACAAGAGATGATGAAGCTGAAGCACCAAGCAACTCCGATCAGAACTCAACAACAACACATCCAACTCCAACCTCCGCATCTGCTCAATCAAATCACTCTAATGAGTCAGGAACATAGCTGCCGATCTTCTGCTCAGAGCATCTGGCACCAAGTTCACTCTACCAGGATGGTATTGCAAACTAATATCATAATCGGCCATAAGCTCCAACCAACGCCTTTGCCTCATGTTCAACTCCTTTTGGATGAAGACGTACTTGAGACTTTTGTAGTCAGTAAATATCTCCACTCGATCCCCAAGTAAATAATGTCTCCACAGCTTCAAAGCAAAGATCACTACCGCTAACTCCAAGTCACGAGTCGGATAGTTCTTCTCTTGCGGCCTCCAACTGCCTCGATGCATAAGCAACGACTCGGCCATTCTGCATCAGAACTGCTCCAAGACCCTTACCAGAAGTGTCGCAATGAACTACAAATCTGCCTGAACCATCTGAAATAGTTAACACTGGCGCTGACGCCAACCTGCTCTTCAACTCAGCAAAAGCCTCACTGCAAGCCTCAGACCAACAGAACTTTTGATGCTTCTCTGTCAACTTAGTCAATGGTCCTGCTATCTTCGAAAAATTTTGGACGAATTTTCGATAATAGCCAGCTAGACCAACGAAACTCCTCACCTCTGAAACTGACTTGAGAACTGGCCAATCCTTCACAGCCTCAACCTTGGACGGATCCACAGAAATACCATCGCCCGAGATAATGTGCCCCAAGAAGGTAACTTTGTGAAGCCAAAACTCACACTTGCTGAGTTTCTCTTAGAGCTGATTCTCTCTCAAAGTCTGCAGAACCAACCTAAGATGCTCAGTATGATCCTCCTGGTTCCGAGAATATACCAGAATTTCATCAATGAAGACCACCACAAATTTATCCAGGAACTGGGAAAAGACTGTTCATAAGATTCATAAATACAACTGGCACATTCGTGACCCCGAACGGCATCACAAGATACTCATACTGTCCATATCTGGTCCTGAATGTGGTATTCTGTACATCAGTCGACTTCACTTTGACTTGATGATATCCGGAACGAAGATCCAACTTTGAGAAAAAAACTGCTCCACCCAACTATCAAATAAGTCATCGATTCTGGGCAACGGATACCGGTTCTTCACAGTAACACTGTTCAGTTTCCGATAATCAACGCACAGTCGACGACCACTATCCTTCTGGTTGACAAAAAAGACTGGAGCACTCCAAGGCAAAATACTGGGTCCGATGAACCCTAAGTCAGGCAACTCCTGAATTTGAACCTTAAGCTCTGCTAACTCTGCTAGTGCCATCATGTAGGGACTCTTCGATATTGGCACCATACCAGGCTGAACTTCAATACCGAACTCCACATCTCTATTAGGGGGTAAGCCAGGAAACTCCTCTGGAAAAATATCCAGGAAATCCTGCACTACTAAAGGCACAGCCTCATAGCTTGAATGCAACTCCATCGCACAAACTTCCGGATCAACCGAAGTCTCAGCTCGACCAAGGGGCATCTCCCTGGCATTGAACTCAAACTCTGCGCGACTTGGAATTTGGAATACAACTTTCTTGGTACGGCAATCAATAATGGCGTGGGATTTACCCAACCAATCCATACCAAGAATAATGTCGAATCCTGAATTCCCATTTACAATCAGGCCAGCCTTGAAATCTGCACTATCAATAACCATAGGACACTGTCTGCACTCCCGAGACAAATGAAAACTCCGCCACCTGTCATAATGTTCCAAGCCGCAGACATGATGCTGCACTCCAACCGATGGCGAGCTACGAAGCGGGAAGAGACAAAGGAATGGGTTGCCCCAGAATAAAAAAGAACATGAGCAGGAAAAGAGCAAAAAAGGACAACACCTAAGATAGAATCAAAAACAAGAGGAAAGAAATTGACAATCAAGGGTAAGGAAACACAATGCAAAAAGATAACATGAAAGAATAATGCAAGACAAATGAAAGAAGCAAAAGAGAAACAACAAAACAAAAATACAAAATATACCTGCAACAACACTCTCTGTTGACTCAGCATTAGCAGTAGTCAGGTTGAAAGCTTGACCTCTCTTGGGGGCAGCGGTCCTCTGACCGATAGTCTGGCTCTGAGGAGGAAGCGATGGCCTGACAGGACCACGAACTAGAGCTACCTGCTGAGCTGGACCCCCGGCTGGAAGAGCCATCCTCCGCCGCAGGCAATACCGCACTGAATGGTCATTAGCACCACATCCATAACTGCGACGATTGGCGCGCCTGCAATCTCTGCCTACGTGCCCTGGAATCTGGCAAAAGTTGCAGAAACCATCGCCTTAGGAACAGCAGGTGGGAAGGGAGCTAACCTAACTGGATGGGCTGGGACAGACCTCCAAATCGGCCCACCAGAAGGCCTAACCGGAGCAGCGGGAACAGTCCACTGGGAAGGAGCCAACCCACCACGAGCCTGCTCCTGAGCTCGAGCTGCCTCAAAAGCTTCAACATAAGTACGCTAGCGAAGGGAGATAAGCTACACCTTAATATCTCGCTCAAATCCCAGCTTGAATCTACGCCCCTTGTCCTCTTCGTTCGCCACAAGAACGGTTGTGAAGCGACTAAGTCTAGTAAATTCCGCTGCATAATCATCCACAGATCTGAAGCCCTATTTCAAGAAAGTTTCATGTTACAACATTGCATGGACAATATGTAACAAAAATTTCAAAATAAAACGATGCCCAACCTGTTTTAGGGCTAGAAACTGCTGCTCTATTTTAACTCGACTGCTGCTAGGGAAGAATTTCTCCAAGAAGCTCCTATGAACGTGGCCCAAGTGATCGGTCGTTCGAGCCGTTCGGACTCGGACCTCCACCAAATGTGAGCCAGATCCACTAGCTGGATGGCTACCACATCCACTATATCAGCATCGGCAACTCTTGCTGCCAAAAGCAACTGCTCAGTCCGGATCAACCATTGTTCGAACTCCAAAGGCGTCTCAGTGCTGGAGAATCTGTCAGAATGCAGCCTCATAAAATTTGTGACTGTACCCAGATACGGAGGGAGAGCTGCCTGCATAGCACAACGGGAGGCGAAACCCGGGCAACTTCCAAAGCAGCTAGCATAAGATCACTGTGATTTTGCTGCATATTGATCAACCGTTCCAACACATTGGTAACGGCCTCAAGTCCAGGCTGATTTTCCTAAGGATGAGAAGTGGAACCTCTGCGTGCTATGGTATGCACAAAATAAAAAATAATTAACATCCAGATCAAAGTTGATTGTAATTCATTCATGTATGCATGGTCTGTGTACTGTTGAGCCAATCCTAGATCGAACCAAGCTTTTCTAATATATCAGTCAAACTAATACATTGGCCAAACCTGGGCTCTGATACCACTAAAAACCTTGTCACGCCCCGCTTCCCAAAAAGAGAATACAGAATACGGATACGTGACTAAGTTGAGCGAATGATTTTCATCATCCATAAACTGTCAGGATCTTTACAATATTTTACAGGAATAATCAGAGTAGGAAGCAAGAGAAGTCAACCACGCATGCATATATGAATCAACATACCAACAAGAATTTACTTGAAACAAAATTTAATAAATTTCAAATAAGCCACATCTGAACAAGTCAATAATTATAGGTCACATTGTCAATACAAATAATCCAAGTAACAGATACATTTATTCAAAATAAGCAACAGGAAATAATAAAAATAATAATAGCAAGAACTCCATCAACTAAAATCTTAGATCACCTACTCCATCGGGCAGCTGATCACTAAAATCTGCAATTTAATAAATTGTAGGGAAAAAAAGAGAAATAAAACTTCCATCAATGCAAGTTACGACCGCTTGTAGTGCAGGCAAAAGTACAGGAAAAGAATAAACAACATAGCTTGGAATAGACATGGCAACAAAATAGAACAAATAGCATGAATCATGAACAGAATCAAGTAATATAGTGAGATAACAGGTGTATATAACATGTGACAGGTAACAGGTATCATGCAAGCAGGTAAACAGGTAATAGGTGTCAAGTAGCATGTACAGGTAATCATGTATCAGGTAAGCATGTAACAGGTATTATGTCATGTCAAGTCTTGTATTTATTACTATCTAGGTAGCACTTTATGCGTCCCAGGTTTTTACCACGTGGTTGCTACATACGTGCAGATTTCGTTTAGGCCTAGTAGTGGGTTTCTATAGGGCCGTGTACTCAGCGTCATGTAACAGGTAGCAGGAACAAGTTCATGAATCAGACAGGTACACAGATCAACTGATTCATGTATCAACAGGTTCATGAATCAAATAGGTACACGAATCAACCGATTCATGCATCAACAAGTATCAGGTACACGAACCAACATGTCGATGCATCAAAGCATAAAGTACAACAGGTTTACGAATACACAGATTCATGAATCAAACATAAAGTGCAACAGGTTCATGTATCAACATGAATCACATATAAAATGGGAAACACTGGCCCACTTCTGAGTACACATACTTATATTGTCCACTACTAAGATCGTTCCCTAAACCTTGGCTTGATTACTTATTATTATTATTAAACATGCATATACGTGCACAAAACAAAGCAAGAATATCATGGCATGAACAAGTAACAGGTTCAGGTTGAAAAATAAACATGCACAGGTGATAGGCAACACATAAAAGGATAGAACAACGAAAATTCTAGTTCAGGACAGCAAGACAGTACTGCACTAAATCCGGAATTCTCGTTGCAACAAACATGCAAACCTAGATCCGTCAAAAAAATCTGAAAAATAGACTCTCGGCCGAATCCAGCAAATATATATAAGTCATATGGTATTTCACAAAAATAAGACTCAAAACATAATTGTATCCAGAAAATTTGTCCAGCCAGAAATTAGAAATTTATATTCAAGAACAAGAAAACAGCATAAAAACATATTGATTAAATCCCAGAAAAATCTAGGGTATTCCCTAGTATGTTTAGTATCAGAAAATAAAGTTTCATAATTTTCCAACAAAGATAGAATAGTCAAGTAAAATTAGCAAGCAGCAAGATACAACTGTTTTGTAAATCTGGAATCATAAACATTGCAGTACTAAAACAGTAATATGTTACAAAATATAAATCGAAATCCAGATTTGTCAAAAGGGTGATAAAATAGATACAGTAGGCTATGTTTCATATTCACAAAGCTTTTATAGAAAGCAAGTAGTATCAGGTTGAAATTAAGGTTCTTTACTGAACAACATGAAAATTCTGCAAGTACAGTAGTTGTTTGCAAGCATAGAATAGTTTATAAAAGTTTATCAATTAAATCTATAAAAATTAGAGGTCAATCCCAATCAAGTCTAGTTGTAACCAGCAAAAAATTGGATCAAAATATTATCCTTAATATCAGTAGAAAAATAATTTGCCATACAGAATTCATATAAACTGGATCTGGAATTTTTCTACACTTCTGTAGTAAAATAGCCATAAATTGCAACTCATAAATCAAAACTGAGATATGTCAGAAATTCTGGAAAGTAGACAGAATTCTCTATCATTCATATTCACAAATAATTTTTATATACTGACCTTAATAGGGTCTAAAATAATGAACAAAAACGGGATAACAACAAAAACTGAAATCTTTTTTATGCATAAAATCCACATAGATCATATGAAACACACCCAAATCATAACAAACCTAAAATCTGGTGTACTAGATGTCCAAGCAATATGGTGTAGGGTATTTTGCAAGTTTACAGCAAGTTATACTACAATGAATCCATCAAACATAAAAGATCATACAATACTTCATAATCACGAACACATGCATGTATACAAGAATTGATTATCTCTAACCCTAAATTCACGTCGTGTGTGTAATGAGACAACTACGGGGGGGGGGGGGGGTCAACACAATAGAGACAAGATATAACAGGGGTTTTGCACAAGAATTATCTCTATAACAAACCTACACTACATGCGGTATTTAGTACTTGCAATACACAACAACAAGAATACAAGTTATTTGCCTTATAGACGACGACGGAAACGACGCAGCAAGAGCAAGAATAATGGGAACGGATTCCCCGGCACGAACACGATACCAACGAATGGATCACGAACTAATAACCACGAACTCACATGCGGAACAACACGTGCAACAAAGAGAGAGCGGGAGGGAGACGACGGACAGCGACCTAGGGTTGTCGGGCTTCGCTGGTGCTCGGGAGGAGCAGGGCGACAAGGGGGGTTGCTAGCTATCGACGCTGGCGGTCGTGGCTGCTGTGGCGTCGGGGGAGGAGCACGGGAGATGAGGTCGGCGACTGGGCTGCGTCGCGACAGAAGGGAGGGCGCACAGGGCTGCATCGGCTGTCGCTGGTCGCGATAGGGAGGGGGAGCACCGGTGTAGGGCGGCTCCGAGGGTGAGGCAGAGAGGATCGGGAGAAGGTGTAGGTGTTGAGGCGTAGCAGGCGGGGCACCGGGCTGAGGGAGAGGGTCGGGAGTGCAAGGGAAGCGGGATGAGGGTTAAGCGGCTGTATAAATAGGGAATTAGGGTTAGGGTGTTGACGGGTTATAATGGGGTGCTAACGTGTAGGGTTTTATTGGGTCTTAATAGATCCAAACGAATAAAAGAATAGGGTTTAAGGAATAATAAAAGATCCAGTAAAATATCAGAACAAAAATGAATAAATAAAATAGGACATGAACAATTATTAATGAGAATAAAAAATAATAGCTCGAACAATCAGAGACGAAACAATAGGAGACAATTGGATCAAGAAGATCAAATAAGAAGACGAAGAAATAAATGGATATGTAAAATGAAGATCCAATACAGGGTCCAAAAAGAGATACAATGAGACTAAATACACAAAAAGAAAAATACATAAAATAAAAAACAGGGGGTTACATTGCCAAAATTTGTAATCCATCGGACTGATCGAGTTTGAAATAGATTCATGCGGGAGAAGGTCTGCATGAAGAAGAAACATGGTGGGTTTGGTGTTATCGACCTTAAAAATATGAATCTAACCCTCCTTGGTAAATGGTGGTGGAAAACATATCACCGAACGGTGAATGTTGATAAGACTTCGTCCAGTCTAATTTATAAGGAAATAGTTCACATAATCGGGGTTTCAAGGTGGGCCACAGGGTCTCGTGGTTTTGAAGAAGTGTCTCAAAAGCCCATGACATGTTTTGTAGTGGAGTAACATCTTTCAGAGGTATGGCTCGACGAATAAATTCCGGTGGGACAAATAGTGTGGAGCTCATGCCTTACGCGACATGTTCCCGGACCTTTATGAGAAAGCCACTTAATCTCACATTTCAGTGGCAAAGACAAGGAGTCAAATTCAAGCGACCTCATTGACGAAGTCCGAGAAAGATACACCATCCGGCAGGCCATATATCAACAACGAGTTGAGAGGTTATACAGTAAGAAAGTCTATCCGACCAACATCAAGGAAGGTGACCTCGTACTCAGAAAGCTCACAAATTTTCAGCCCACTACCAGAGGCAAGCTAGCCGCCAATTGGGAAGGCCCATATAAGGTCTCCCAAGTGGTACGTCCCGATACGTACCGATTCGAAGACCTGGGGGGCAGGATAGTTACGAGGCCCTAGAACGCGGAGCACCTCGTCAAGTTCCAAAAGGGAAAGTGAGGGAAATCCTTCCATTGTAATGCGCGCTACGCGCTAATTCTCCTGTAAACAAAACATGAAATAAAGGCAAGAAACTTTGTTAACAAGTCAAAGTTTATGAATTTCTCAATCACTTATGCCCTCGCTGCTCGGCTTGAACTCCGACCACCTACGAAGGATTTCTCAATCCCTCATGTTCTCACCGCTCGGCTTGGACTTCGACCACCCACGAGGGATTCTTCAATCCCTCACGTCCTTGCCGCTCGGCTTGGACTTCGACCACCCACGAGGGATTCTTCAATCCCTCACGTCCTCGCCGCTCGGCTTGGACTTCGACCACCTACGAGGAATTCTTCAATCCCTCACATCCTCGCCTCTCGACATGGACTTCGACCACCTATGAGGAATTCTTCAATCCCTCAAGTCCTATCCGTTCAGCTCGGACTTTGGCTACTAACGTCCTCGGCCCTCACCTCGGACTTCGGCTACCAACGCCCTCGCCCCTCGACATGGACTTCGGCCACCTACGGGGGTTTTCTCAATTACTCACGTCCTTGCCGCTCGGCTTGGACTTCGAACACCTACGAGGGATTTCTCAATCCCTAATGTCCTCGCCGCTTGGCTTGGACTTCGACCACCTACGAGGGTTTCTTCAATCCCCAACGTCCTTGCTGCTTGGCTTGGACTTCGATCACCTACTAGGGATTCTTCAATCCCTCACGTCCTCACTGCTCGGTTTGGACTTCGACCACCTATGAAGGGATTCTTCAATCCTTCAAGTCCTAGCCCCTCGGCTCAGACTTCGGCTACCAACGTCCTCTCCCCTCGGCATGGACTTCGACCACCTATGGGGTATTCATCAATCCTTCAAGTCCTAGACTCTCGGCTCGGATTTTGGCTACCAACGTCCTCGCCCCTCGGTATGGACTTCGACCACTTATGAGGATTCTTCAATCTCTCAAATCCTAACCCCTCGGCTCAAACTTTGGCTACCAGCGTCCTCGCCCCTCGACATGGACTTCGACCACCTATGAGGGATTCTTCAATCCCTTAAGTCCTAGCCCCTCGGCTTGGACTTCGGCTACCAATATCCTCGCCCCTTGGCATGGACTTCGACCACCTATGAGGGATTCTTCAATCCCTCAAATCCTAGCCCCTCAACTCGGACTTCGGCTACCAGTGTCCTCACCCCTCGGCATGGACTTCGACCACCTATGAGAGATTCTTCAATCCCTCAAATTCTAGCCCATCGGCTCGTACTTCGGCTACCAGCATCCTTGCCCCTCGGCATGGACTTCGACCACCTATGAGGGATTCTTCAATCCCTCAAGTCCTAGCCCCTCGGCTCGGACTTCAGCTACCAGCGTCCTCGCCCCTCGGCATGAACTTCGACCACCTATGAGGGATTCGACTACTAACATCCTCGCCCCTCGACAGGGACATCAACTCACCGCTTACCCAAAGTTTCAGTTTGATTTGCGATCCCCGCCCACAGTGAGGACCTCCGAGCCCCGCACACCGTGCTGACCCCCTTTCACCCACTGATAGCCAGGGATAGAGCAGCCTTCATCGCCGCTACCCCTAACTGTCAGCTGGTGGTAGGAAAGCCACCGGCCATGGGGATCCTCGGTCAAGATCTGTACTTTTGACACCCGCCTTCAGCAAGTGTCCCGAGCCCCACACTCCGAGTCTACCCTCCTTTCACCCGCTAGCAACTAGGGATAAAATAGCATTCATCACCATTACCCCTAATTGTCAGAGGGCGGTAGGAAAGCCACCAGTGACGAGAGCTCACAGTGAAGTGAGGAATGAAATGAGGGGGGGAGGAGGGGGGGGTGAGGATCATATAGCCCAAAAATGAGCATTTATGATATGGGAAGTCGAAACGTCTATTAAAGGCATTTATGGCCTTGGAAGATGAAATGTCCTTTATTATCAGTCATTCGGGATCCCTTTGTCCCCTTTATGTTTCCCAAGTCCTCACCCCCCAGCTCGCACTCCCTCCCGGCCCGGACGATGAAGAATCATCCTCGTGGTTCGGATGGATACACGCAACAAAAGAACCCCCAAAAGGCCAATACAATCATGTTCTCTTATTATTATTTCAACCAAATAAAGTGTATTATTACAAGAAGAGACTTTATTACATCGTTCACAATCGGCCTAGGGCTCCTGTATTGGAACCGTAGGGTTAATACACACCAGTTCAAGACCGGCCGAACGAGTTTGGTCATCCACAAGATTGCCCGGGGTCGCTAAGGTAGACACACCCGTGACCGAGCTCTGTGCGTCACAGGGCCTCGCTGGCCCAATTCTCAGGGTCGGCATCAAAGCTCCGGCAGAAGGGCAGGCGCTTCCGAAAGAAATGGATATGGACCCTGACATCCCGAGCATTATCTTGTACCATTACACCTCTAACTCCTTCTCCACAATGACGTCACGAAGGAAGGACTCATAAAACATTCGTCGAGCGGAAGTGCTGGCCATCGAAAACACAACCTCCACACTTCCCAAGTCACGGTCGGCTATCTGCTTCTTAAAACGCGTCGGCTCCAAGTTAAGTCCCTTTGACTTATCCATAAAGTATTGGAGAACCACATCTCGATCGCGAGTCCATTTATGACACCAGGTCAGAGCGGACTCTAAGGCCAATACCTTACCCCTAAGTCGTGCAATCTCAGCACGACCAGGGTCTGCTCCCGAGTTCGCGTCTATCTGACAGAAGCAAACAGAGAAACATCATTCCGAGCCCTATATACTTGGCTAAAAATTCAAAAAATCTCACACGACTGATCACGCACAAAATTCAAGTCAAAAGGTTCGGCCAAAAACTCTTTTCATTACTTAAAAATGTATTTACAAAGATGCTGTGGCCAGTCCGCGTTCGGCAACTACAAAATACAAACAGAAAAAAGGAGGAAAAGAAAATAACAAATGCTACTGCTGGGCAACCTCATCTTCGGCAGCCATCTCTACGTTGGGGTCGGCCGCCACAATGTCCTTATCACCACCACCCCTGGGAGTCGGCGGATGGTCGGGCAGTTCCATATCATAATGAAACTGGCTGAGATCCAACTCCAGGTGGTAGTTTTAACGTGACGGATCGCCAGGATGTAGACTTCATCTTGGGCAGCGATGACTTTATCCATGCCGGCCTGCTTAACCTTCCTTATTTGTTTGTCGGCCTCCTTCCTCAGCTCGCCCTCCCTCTTCATGCTGGCATCGGCCTGGTCAGCCAGCTCGTCCTGGTTGCGGGCCTTCAGCGCCATTATCGCTATCTTGAGGTCCTTCATCTCACGCTCATAGCGCTGAACATTCCTCACCTCCCTCCTCAGCTCCTGATGGTGCAGCTTCATCAGCTGAGCGCCCTCTATGCAAGCCTGTAACCGAGGTAAACAGAATTGGAAAAAATATATAAAGAAAACAAACTACAAAAGAGTCAGAACGAAGGTTACCTGCACGCTCGCCATAGCCCACTTCATGTAGCTGGACTCAATGGTCTCGCACTCCCGGGTCTTCTAGTCCCAAGGTGGGGCGAGCTTCTCAACCACCTCGATGGCCACAGGACCCTCCGACAAAGTGTCCCCGACCCTAACGGCCCAGTCCGAGGCCCATGGTTGAAGCCTCGCATCGCCTATGAAATCCTCGACCGCAGGAGTGATGGGGGGAGGCCACTCTTCATCACCTCATTATCCCTCAGGCTAATGGAGCTTGGGCTCGACTTGGAGGCCTTCTGCTTCTTCGACTTCGGGTCGGAAGGTTCCTCCAAAACAACCTCGGAGGGGACCTTCCCCGCCTTCCCTTGCTCGGTCCTCCTCTTCTTCAGCAGCACCCTCCTTGTAGCGATCTCCGAGTCGTCCATATCTGCAAAAAGAGAAGCGTATAAGACGAAGGAAAATACTTGAATGAAAATTAGACAAAAGACATACTGGAAGGAGTGGAGCTCAGTCCGATCCGAGCCAAATGCTGCCCTGTCACATTCGGTCAACCAATGTTGTTGCCCAAACATATCCGCTCAACGTCTGCCCACTCCTCGGTTGTCAAATCGAACTTACGAGGGCCCTTACGGTTGGGCTTATAAAAACTCCACGTCGTGGGTATCACCCATGGTGTCAGGCTCCGAACGATGAAATATTTTCCCTTCCACCATTTTATGGAGTCTGGATGCCCGTGTACAACCCTCCTCCCTCGGTGAGGCGAGATGTAGTAGATCCCTTCATACTCGCCAGACGAGTTAATGCCCAAAATTGCTCAGAAGTATTTCAACCTCAGGGGAATGCCCCTCTCTTCACAAACAAGCATAAAGCACACGAGCTGCTTCCAAGAGTTGGGCTCGTATTGCATCGGACTCAACGATGCCCAGTTCAGAACCTCCTGATGAACGGGTGAAGTGGCAGTCGCAAGCCTGAGCTGAACGCGTCCGCCAAAAACATACAGAAGCAGGGGGCTAAGTTATCAGTGGGACGGAGCCCGAGGCTGGGCAACAACAGCTCGTACTCCTGACTAATGAAGTAGTTGGCTCGGATAACCGAAAGATCGTCCACGGTCAGTACAGTCGGTGTTTTGTCCATAGAGATTTTTCGTCGACCGGGCGAGGACGGTTGCGCTCCCTATCGGACCAACTCCTCGACATCGTTCGGTACATTCTAATGGAGCTCAGCTGCACTGTGAAGGGGACATCGAGTCTGACTTTAGGAGCTGTCTCGTTCGGGCTGTCCGGTAGGATCCCCTTCGTTTTCCTCCGTCGAACACGATGTCCCCTCGGAGGAGAGGGCATCACCAAAGGGGCCAGGTGGTCATCCTCTGACGAGGGGTCGTCATCGACCTCCTCGTCCCCCTCGATAACTTCAACTCCCTCACCATCCCCCACTCCCTCAATCAGCTCATCTTCTTCCATCCCACTGACAAGTTCCTCCTCATCACCCTCCTCCCTATGCGCGCTCCCTTCTGAGTCGCTCGACTCCACTACGAAGGACATTCTGCTGCGAAGCGGCATGACTTCATAAACCTTTTCCACTATTTTTCATGACGTTGAGTCGGAGAGACGCGGGCATCATCCCGACCTGATGTAGTGGCGAACAAACCAGACTGAGCCCTCGACATAATGAAAAAACTAACCTGTTCGAATTACCGAGAAGTTGCCGAAAAAGATTGCCGTCGATAACTGAACTGCGCTAGAGAGCAAACTTAAGAACTTGGAAAGAGAGAGAGCAAAAGGTGAAAAATGAGGAGAGGGGTGGAGGATATATAGTGAAACCAGCGACTCCTCGAAATCCTAAAAAATGACGCCATCATTACACGTGTCACGGCATAAGTGGCCCATACACAGCCCAATTTCTCCACAAGACCAATTTCTCCCCAAGTCCAAAACGCTCGAGCCTCGGTGTGCACCTCGAACATGCCAAACATAGAAACAAGGTTTTGGCCAGTCACCAAGGCCATCTGGCGCGACGCTCGGCATGAATCTCAAGCAGGCACCCAACATTGCTACAAAAGCACCTCAAAAGCAAGGTCATCTGGCTCGATGCTTGGCATGAATCTCGAGCAGGCACCCAACATTCCTACAAAAGCAAGGCCATCTGTCTCGACGCTCGGCATGAATCTCGAGTAGGCACCCAGCATTTCCACAAGATTGCCTCAAAAGCAAGGTCACCTGGATCGACGCTCGATATGGATCTCGAGCAAGCACCCAGCATTTCCACAAAATTGCCTCAAAAGCAAGCCCACCTGGCTCGACTCTCGGCATGAACCTCGTGCATCGCCACAACTTTCTTTCACAAAATGCCTACATCGAGGCGTGAGACGCCGACCCCAAGCTCGGAGCTCGGCATGAACCTCAAGCATCGATGCAGCTTTCTCTCACAAAATGCCTCTATCGAGGCACTCGGAACGATCCCAAACTTGGAGCTCGGCATGACCCTCGAGCATCGATGCAGCTTTCTCTCACAAAATGCCTCCATCGAGGCGCTCGACAACGACCCAAGCTCGGAGCTCAGCGTGAACCTCGAGCATGAATACAACTTTCTTTCATAAAAATGCCTTTATTGAGGCGCTCGGCGCTGACCCCAAGCTCGGAGCTCGGCATGAATCTCAAGCATTGATGCAGCTTTCTCTCACAAAATGCATCTATCGAGGCGCTCGGCAACGACCCCAAGCATGGATACAACTTTCTCTCAAAAAAATACCTCTATCGAGGCGCTCGATGCCGACCCCAAGCTCGGAGCTCGGCATAAACCTCAAGCATCGATGCAGCTTTCTCTCACAAAATGCCTCCATCGAGGCACTCGGCGCCGACGCCAAGCTCGGAGCTCGGCATGAACCTCGAGCATCGATGTAGCTTTCTCTCACAAAATGCCTCTATCGAGGCGTGAGGCACCAACCCCAAGCTCGAAGCTCGGCATGAACCTCAAGCATCGATGCAGCTCTATCGAGGCACTCAGCGCTAACCCTAAGCTCGGATCTCGGCATGAACTTCGAGCATCGATGTAGCTTTCCCACAAAATGCCTCCATCGAGGCGCTTGGCGCCGACCCCAAACTCGGAGCTCGGCATGAACCTCGAGCATCGATGTAGCTTTCTCTCACAAAATGCCTCTATCGAGGTGCTCAGCGCCGACTCCAAGCTCGGAGCTCGGCATGAACTTCGAGCATCGATACAAGTTCCTTTCAAATGCCTCTATCAAGGTGCTCGGCGCCGACCCCAAGCTCGGAGCTCGGCATGAACCTTAAGCATCAATGCAGCTTTCTCTCACAAAATGTCTCTATCGAGGCACACGGCAACAACTCCAAGCTCGGAGCTCGGCATGAACCTCGAGCATCGATAAAACTTCCTATCAAAAAACACCTCGCTTGGTATGCTCGACCTCGACCCTCCTGGCTCGACGCTCGGCACCGACCCCTCGAGCTCGACGCTCGGCACGGACTTCGATCAGACCGTATACCATGCTCGGCTCGACGCCGACCCCAAAACACTCCTCAGGAATTCACCCTCTCATCTTCGCAAAACACTCCCCTCCGCTCTTCCCACAAGGACAAATTACTCCTCCATGGCTCGTGCACACAGCCCTCCAGGAGTGGGGGGCTTATGATGTGGTATAAATGACGTGGCCCAATCAGGCCCGTCGGATCTCCTCAGATTTTGCTCATCCCAGAACATCAGGTCAATAGATCCAACCGACCTTCTACCACTTCAGGCCCATAGACAAACGAGTCTGATCCGACCCATCAGGGTCAGGTACCCGTTTGCCCATGCCTATAAATATCAGGCCACCTCCTCACTTTAAAAGGTAATCAATATTTCTCCACCTGAACCCTAGCTGCGCAGTCTCTTTTCCAGTGACTGATTAGATCGTTAGAGGACCTGTCGTAGAGATTGCTCCCGGTGTTTCTAGGCCTTTTTGCAGGTGCTCTGGCCATCAGAGCTTCAGCTGCTCTTCCGAGTCGACCTCTAGGAACAGACCCGAGTCGAGATCGAGATCCGTCCCTTCCACTTCACAAATTATAAGAACTCACACCCGTTGCTCCCGCATCGAAAACAAGCCCAAAACAGGCAGCATCAGCAATTAATTTTATAAACTTACACCTCAATTTGTTTATATCCATTGATTTCGTTGTAAAAAAACTCATACTATGTAAGTTATACGTCTATAGAATTATCTCGATCCACCAATATTTTCAATACAAAATGTTCATTTCTTCTCCACTTGCAACCAATTTTGGTATTGCCAACCAACAACTCTGCCATTACTTTCAGAAATTAAACCCTAATTAATATTAATTATTATCATTTTCTGACTAGGATCCTACTTACATCTGAAGATAATTGATGAGTAGGGTTCAGATCTAGATTTCTCACTATACCGATACCATAAGGTCTGTGTCCTAAGACTTTTAACAGAACAGAGTGTGTCCTCGCTGTTCTCTACTATCATCATACCCTCGACCCCGACTCTCCAAAACTAGTCCATGCACTTCCCATGCAAACCCTATACACAACAACAACAACAACAAAACCCTAATGCCCATACTGCATCACATATACTTATCAAATACTCTACAGTATAAATAGAGATGATGATCACATAGATATATATTTTGAACTGAGAACCAACAAATAACAAGGCTTTGCCATGGATCACCATAATAATAATAGCCTCATTTCAACTAGGCCCCACTCATGTGCATGTGGGACCCACACTCGATTAAAGTCATGAAGGTGGGCCCACCTGTTCTGGTCCCCTCCCCTCCATCTCACCCACTCATTCTTCCATGATTCTAACCTGCTTTGCATTTTGTAATTAATGTATGTGTGTGGTTTTTGAAGCCAGGAAGAGAATTGAAGCAGGCCTTTGCCCATGCTAGGGCAGAGCTTGAAGCAAAAGGTGGGGTCCCACATATGAGTATGAAGGTAGGCCCACAGAGAAAAGTTGTCACAATACTAACAGTCTGGATCTAAATCATGCAGAGAAAAGGCCAGTGTGTAATACTGCCTCTCACCCGGCAAAACTTCAGAGCTGCCGTAAGGTTTGAAAGTCTAATATTTATATTAATCCAATATGTCTAAGCTGGTTGGAGACCATATTTTATGGACCGAGAACTGAACTACACATAACGGTAACTTTTTTTTAAATCCCCATTCAATATTGTAGGAGTAGTTGGTAAGATTCGGTTGATGATATATCATATGAAAGACTCTTATCATTAAACCAGAACTTCAAATTGGAGTAAGGTTTGAGAATTTAGTATATATAATTTAACAAAAGAAGGAAATTTTCTCATATAGAATTATTGGATTACTTATTGGATTACTTGGTGGAAGACCCTAGAGATATCGTAGTGTTCAATTTGATTTTCAAGTTATAGAATGCTTACATAATATGAAGTGGTTCAAACATATTTTATTCATGCTTGAAGTCGTCGTAAATAACCTTTCAGTAATATAATATATAACATGTGGCACCATTGCTACATGAGCAAAAAGCATTCAACTACTTGACTTGATTTTTCATACCAATGCGATGTGAAAAATATGTTAAACAATACATATCGTGAGTACAGATAATTGGAATGCAAGAAAGTGTAGAATCATGTAATGTTTCATTATGATTAAGTGATATAAAGAAGTTAATGTTTCCTCTATCAGATTAAAGAAATTCTCACGATTAGTAACCTAGGGTTGAGGGTTGAGACAAAGACTTGAGGAAATAGACTTGATGTGAAGCAAGTAGGAAGATTGATAGAATACCATAACTGAGGGGAGTGGGAATGAGAGGCTGTTAAAAGATTCTTTGGTCTAGTTTAGAAAAAAACTAGGGGTACAATTATGAGAGTTTGGCATTGACACCCATTCAAGCAACTAACACTAAATAGGACAGCTGATACTGATCACTGTGGATCCCACCACTGGATGGTTAAAAAAATTAAAGATCTGTGTGTGAGATTCATATCAGACGATTCTTATGTTGGTTGTTGGCTACTTAGTAGGTTGAACAAGATTCAGATCGAACCATTCTTATGTTGGTTGTTGGGGCTACTTTGTAGGCTGAACATGACCCGCTTGAACTTTAATGATGGTTGTTTGGAATAGACAGTGGAAAAGTTGAGACTTTAATTAAGCACAACACTGATAGAGTTGCATTGCGTTGGTGCTTAGGAAAAAAGGAGAATGCAAAATGCTAGACATACATGAGTTTTTACTCCAAACATATATTATAAATGCATTGGGGTCCACTTCTCACTAAAAGACAAGGTTAAAACATTGTCTTTTAGTGAGAAGTGGGTTCCAATGCATTTATAATGTATGTTTGGGGTAAAAAGCGATGTATGTGTAGTCATCCTCAAGGAGAATCATGCATCAATTTCAAAATAATTTTATAGGCCAACCATGCATGCAACTAGTATTCCAATTTAAAAATATATGAAGATAAAGATGCATCGTAACAGTATACATCTCATAGCAGATTAAGCAATTAACAGAATGGACTTGGATTATAACTTGTATCTGGGTTAGTTACAAATTCTAATTACTGAGTCAAGACTGCTAATCAGAGCCGACACTTTAAGCAAACTAAGATAAATATGAATGATCCCGAACTGGAAGAATCTTCCAAGAAAAATGGAAACAAACTCGATGAGAAGAAAATACAGTACAAAGATTGGAAATGAAAGAGTTTGTAGTTTGAACGGATAAGAACAATTGGGGTGTCAAAGAAAGGCAGCAAGGTACACACACTGAAGCTGGAAAATTCTTTCTTGTAGACTATAATCATGCTTTGTAGGTAGGTAAGCTGACGGGCGGTCCACCGACAACCTCAGATACCTTCTTGGCTGATAAATATGAACATGTCATGTTTGGTATTAGATCGGTTTTAAACTGAAAATGACAACTATTTGCTTAACAAAATGTCGTTCAAATAAATCGGTAAATAAATTGATAAAGTGGGAGCCTGTTTTCTGCAAAGTTCCGACTTGAGCACAACAGAACGAGATAAAACTAACACTTTACTAGTTGAAGGAAAGTGCAAATTTAACATTTCACAAGATCATTCAACAGTTGACTTACAAATGCGCTAAATAACATACAGTATGTACGAACCCGTGTCCGTGTCCTTAAAAGCTTCGGAGTCAGTGCCATCATTGGATGATTGGAATCCTTCAAATATTGTACCATGTGACATAATTAAAAGCAGCAGCTCCAACAAAAGAATGAAGGAATGTGGCCAGTTCTTCTGATATAATCAGCTTGCTCGGCTGTTTTTGAAGCTTGATGGTTTTTTTTTGCTTCTGCAGCTCCACGCTTTTCCTCGGCTTTATGCCTCATGGCAGTGAGGTTGCTCATAAGCCTGTCGTGCGCATGTGCCTTCATTCTTTCGACCTCAACCTGCCATGTAGTAATATCAACATGAAACAAAATTGAGAGTTGAGATTATTAAACTGCAAGTGAAAAGAAATATGAAACACAGTATAACTTGCTCTAGAGTCTAGACTGATTCTAAATTAGGAGCAATTTAAACACCCTGCCAACCACAGAGGTTAAAACATCACAATCTCCAACAAGGCAATGACCAGGGATGAAGGGGGGTTGAAAGGGAGGGCAATGACACACTAACATAACAAAGTGTATCACAATGTATGTGCTCTCTATTGCATCACTAACAGCCATTCTTCGCTCTCTCACCTCCCTCATTTCAATGTGGAATCAGACTTTACTAGGTTCAACTTCTATTAGACAAGTCTTAAACGCGAATTCAAATTGTTGCACACAGCCCACACTATAGGCAATAAATGTGAGTGAGGCCAAAAGTTCTATTTAACTAGTCTTCCTACATGAAATTTTCCCTCCTACACTACAAAAGAAATGGGATAGGCTAGCGAAACTATCCCGGCATTTGGGTAGTTTCGCCGGGAAAACCCATGTGTTTTTTAAGAAGCGCCAACAGAGTGGATGGATACCCCAGCATTTTTTTGAAAAATGCCGGGACAGAGATATACCCCAGCATTTTAAAATGCCAGCCACTGCACATAGAAACCCAAATGCCAAACCCTATTTTCCCACAAACCCCAATTTCCCTCTCTTTCCCTCTTCGCGCTCGATCCCCCCGTACGCTCTCGCACGCGTCGTCGCCTTCCCGTCATCGCCGTCCCTGTCCCTCACTCTCTCTCACTCCCCGTTGTCGCCTGTCGTTCCCCTCTCCCTTTCTCTCTCTCCCCCCACTGACCCGAACCCCAACCCTAGCCTACTGACCTCATCTCCACCGGCGACTCATTTATTTCGCCCAAACCAAAACCCTAATATGAACCCTATACATGATCTCCATCCTCTCCATCAGAAAGCTATCAGATCTAGGGTTTCACCTCTTGCTAGTTCAACTATCAGAGCTAGGATTTTTTAAGCTCTAAGGGTCTAACCTCTTCCTTTAAGTCCTCGATTCGTAGCCCGGTTGTTTCATTCTTTCAAGGTAAAAGAGGTTAATTTTTCAATTTGATTAGTTAAAGGCTTTTATTTGATCAAAGATGCAATCTTTTAATGTTGTGAATCATAGAACACACGGTGTATGTTAAAATACTAGCAAGAAAATGATGAACACAATGTAAAGTTTTGGGGTTTATTATGAAGAATTTGGGAATGTAATTGGATAAGTATTTATCGTTATTCTTATCAGATTTTAAGTACTTTTCTATGATAGCCATTTACCTGTCCTCTTCATCAGCTTTACCAATTATCTTGTAATTTCCTAGAGATGGAGGATTCACATTTTATAGCATAAAAATGTTTAAGAGGATGTTCTTATTTCAGTTTAATGATGATTTTCTTTCAATTCTTATTTCGTTCAGTATAACTACATGTACTTATATTGTTAAGAACCTTTTCAACATTCCATCGCAAGGCCTTGTACAAGATCCGGTCAGACTTGTCTTATTCAGTTTTGTGCTCAAGTTCATGTATATCTTTATGTTTGTTACTTCTGCCTTACTTTCGACCTCTTAAATTAAAAGTTTGAAATTATTATTTATCCAAGAATGAAATTCAATTGAAGGTGAAGTGTTGCTCTCTTCTGATTGGAGAGTGGTTTTCAATTTATTTGCTCTCTTCATGGCTGCAGTTGTTACTTATACTGTAATTACTAATGGTCTTCCATTTCGTAAGGAATTGTTAACGCCGTAAGCACTTATCCATTTATAATTTTGTTCTCAGTTTTTAAGGAAAACTAAGATTACTTTGTACATGGTTGTTTTCCCCCAGTATTAATTGTTACTCGACATGGGTCTGGTGCATACTTCTCATGGTGATTATTTAAAATTTGTATACCATCTCTTGGTATTAAAAATATTGGGTATTTGTGATTTGATGAATCAACTATATCTAGTTATATGCCAAAGTTTCATGCACTAGGATAATTAAAATGCTGATATATGTGTTTATCACACCCTGTCATCTATTTTGAAGGATGTTTAAGTAAATCGGACGCATGTTTATAATTCCTTCCTTCGGGAAACCCGATAAAAACATGACATGGCCCTTTTTCTCTTGTTCTTTTGCATCGTTGGATTTCTTGCAATTTTGAATATCCACAATTATTCTGTTTTTTAATGCTTAATTTCCTAGACCTGTCATTTTTACACAGAAATCCTGCAGAAACTAATTATTGCTTATGCAGGTGGATGGCTGCAACTTTGATTGACTTCTATATAAATATATTTGCAATATCGGTAAGCCATGATTGAATATTGTTTCTATGTCCTCCTATGGTTTTTATTTTGATTATTCTCAAGAGGAAGACTTTTATGTGAGCCTAGTTAAAAGCAAATATGAGAAGCAACATAGCAAATATACATGGTTGTCAAAATTCGATAAGCTAACAAGTGAAGACAAGCACAAAGATCTCACTTAAAGAAAGTTCTACACTAGCGATAATTCTTCAAATTTGCGAACTCCCTCAAATCGCATTGTTCTGTGTAGCAAAATTTGATCAAATAACATTCTTCTTTTCCTATTATATACTTGCCAGGACATTGTAAGCGTACACATTGTGAGAGTACACACCTCTTCCAAATGTGAAATGCACTATTCACCACAACTCTTGGAAGTCTTTAATACGATAGTTGTAGTTTGATGTGTTAGACGACATATGCTAGACATCTTAAGAAGACTTTGCAGATTTCTTCTGTTCTTAGATGTCGGTACAGGCAAAGTTCTCAGGCAAAGTCTGATGCAGGACTGATTTTCTCAAGTTCTCAGGCAAAGTCTGATGCAGGACTGATTTTCTCAAATTTTGATAAACACGATAAGCACTTGTACTGCAATGACAATACTTGTCACCCCCATTTGTATATATACCCTGTCATTGTTTGTTTCACTTTCTCATCATCAAATTGTGAATTAGCTCCTTGTGTACTATCTCAGTGTGATAAGCTTGCTAATCTTCTTATTTTATTTATCAGGTTTGGGTTGTTCACAAAGAATCAACATGGATAAGTGCATTCAATTGGATTTGTCTTCTAATTTGTTTTGGCAGGTATTTTTCCAATTTATTTCATATCTGACTGATATGTTAGCAGATATCTTGTACTAGAGAACGTTATTGCTAGCTATAACCACTTGTGCTTACCTTTGCTTTCTTTTCTCTTCGCCTTTCCGAGACACTTGTTAATCATTGTGCGTTTTGTAACAAATGCAATAACGACGACGGATCAAAAATAACGAAAACCATGCCTTTACCCAACTTTTAAAATAAAAAAAGAAATTTATCCAATTATGTATCAATAATACAAAATGTAGCACTACATCCTTTTGTGATTATGCTATGGAGTATCTTTTGAACTTTATACATTTGGGTTTGCACTGAGGCTTTGTTGTTTTAATATTTCAGCATCACTACATGTACCTACACTGCCATTCAACTTTTCAAACTCTCTGATCAAGATCCTATCTACCACGTTTTGTTGGACTCTCACAGTAAGCATTCTACAAATACAGCATCAACGTAGCCGGATGGAGTGGTCATTCTTGTATCAATCATCAAAACTTTGTTCCGGAGCTGGCTAATTGCTCCATGCATTCAAGCAATGCTTGTGGTATGATTTGTTCATATAATGACATATGCTCGTGTAATTGTTGTGAAGATTAAATTGATTATTGAATGACATTGAAAATACTAATGAACTGATGTGTCCATATTCTATAATTGTTATTAGATCTTGAATTGATTAGCTTGTAGCTAATAATAACATCCCTTATAGATATTGAATTTCTAGAATTGTAGTACTTCATTTTACCTATAATTTAACCCCCCCCCCTAATAATAATAATAATAATAATAATAATAATAATAATAATAATAATAATAATAAAGAGTCTATATCCCGGTGTTTTAAAACGCCGGGATAGGTTTTTTGGTGAAAAAATTAAAAATAAAAATGAAAATTACCCTATATAGCGAAAAAGCCCCGGCATATTAAAACTCTGGGAAAGATTTGTTGCATCCCCGGTGGGGGCAAACCCGGCGCTTGCGGCGGCGTATCGCAAAGTGCCGGGGCCATCAACCCCGACGTTTTTAAATGCTGGGAATGGAAGAAAAAAAACGGTGGGAATTTTGGTGCCGTTTGTAGTGATATGACTGCTTGGTGTGAGGCCTGCCCAAATCAATCTCTAATCAACAATATCCTTTCATGGGAGCACAACCAATTTTAAGCCTATACTGCGAGTACTAACCACTATATTGCCTCTAACGCTTTCAGCCTTTTAGTGGTCTTGACTCTTGACTCTTGAGTCTTGACTAAAGCAGTTTTACTTTTTCCTTGGTTAATTTCATTTATTGAATTAGCGTTTGATGATTCAAGTGTTTACATTGATGACCCTTTTTTTGAGATATGAGATATCAGTACCAGGAGTGTGTTTGAAACTATCAAGTCTTTACTGGTGTCTTCAGGCTATAATAGAGCCAAGATGTAACAAAACCAAAATGATAGTAAGTTAGTAACTTTGCAGTATCATCTGAACTAATCAATTCAAATCCAAAGGTCCTCTTAGCCGAAATTAGTGGGTGAAATTCCAATAAAATATGATTTGTTGGTGGTGTGTCCAGTGCCGGCCCTGAGCTTTATGGAGGTCCTAGGCGTTCCCACAAAAATTAAATTTTGGGGCCCCTAAAAAATTGTACAAATTGTAATTTGACTTCACTCGTAAAATACATATATATAGCTATAAGTGGGAAAACAAATATTGGGGGACACCTAAAAATGCGCAAAAATTGGGGGCTTCATAAGAAACCAGCAGTCAAGATGCCAAGCAAGTATAAGATGCTCATTAAAAATATTATATCCCCCAAAAAAGGGTTTTTGCATAAATATGATTGGTGGAGTATGACAAGTTATTACCTCCATTTTCCTCATTTCAGCTTCACCTTTTGCTTTCTGATGATTCTCCCATGCTTGGATTTTGATATCTTTTTCCTTAAACCTTCACAAAAACATTTATTTCCCTGAATTAGCTTCAATAAAAGAATGAGATTACTTTAAGAAATACTGCTTGGTACTTAAAGCACGATATCAGTGTAAAAAATCTGAGTAATTAAGCAGTTATCCTTAGTAAAGTTACCTGGCTAAGTACTTGGCTTTCTCTGCCTCTTCCCAGGCGACTGCCCTGCTGTGAATAATACTTTTCTCTTGTTGTTCCGTTGGCAATGTCTGAAATGAAGTAGATGCATCCTTTTCTTCATCTTCCTTGCTTGCCCATGCAGCAATGTTCGCCTTACCCAGTTGGGTGCCAAGCATCATTATCTCTCTTCTAGTTTTTATCTGCTGTTCCTTTTCAGTCAACTTCCTATCTTTATCACCAGATAAACTAGATGACTCAGAAGGGACTGAATTTGGTGTATTTCTCCGTGGTGTGGATGATCTAGAACCAGTCGGGCTGCGAATTGGTGTTGATGCACTAATAGGAGTTCCAGTTCTAGAAGGTTCTTGGCTGGCAATAGGCGTCATTTCAGTGCCCATATCTCTCATAGAAACTGACCTAGCTGTTGATGGGGGAGTTATTGTTGTTGTGACACTCTGAGCAGTTGAGGATGAATCATGTCGACTAAGGTTAACTGCAAAATTATATATAAAGACGAACTATAAGCAATGCACTAATGAAATTAATTTGATGGTTTAACTATGCTATTTGCTAACTATAGCAATAATGTACAAGCCTCAATCTCAAGCCAAAACGAAACAACAGTTCAAACTTAAGCTTCTCAATAAAATATAAGCATCTCTAGATAGGCCGTATTAGTGCTATTCCAAAAACCAATCAATTTCACTTGATTATCTATTTGTAGTTTCTGACAAAGTTCAATCAGGTCACTTTTCAATTTTTCAATCTATAAACAATTTCTTCCTCTTCTCATATATTTTACCAAATGCTGAACTCAAATAATCGAGAAAAGATTACACTGCACCTATTAAGTCGCAAACAATGATATCATGTCAAATTCAGAAATGTGCATTAGTAAGAATCACAATATGCACATGTATAACAAAGACAAATCTGTACATTATAAGATAATAACTATAAGCATTCTACTTAATGGATCACATATCTAGGCAGTAAACAGCAAACATTACTAAATGACCTTCGATTTCTATCCTATTCTCAATCACTTCATCACACAATCACAAACAGAATGAACTAAACAAACAATCTTCCTTACCAGACGCAGTTTGCGATACGGAGCCCCCCTCGACAACAACCCCCATCTTCCCACAACAATCCATCCCTCCAATCTCCCTCTTAATCTCACTCACATCAACCCTCTCCTCCACCTCCACCTTCCTCCCACTCCTCCTCCCTCTCCCACCCCTATTCGACCCTGGACTACTCGCAATCCACTTCTGTGCATCATCCCACTTCGAAGGCGCCGCTTTAGCAAATCCGGAAAGCAATGCTGACCTAGCCTTCTGAAACTCAAACCCTGATCCCCCATCATCTTCAATAGATCTAGCCCTAGTCAAACTACCCACATTGTGATGTTGCACCGAGCTCACCATGCTGACATCCTTCACCACCTCATCAGAATCCTTGCCTGCTCAATTCCCATTCAAATCAGTCCAAGATTCGATTTTTGACCATGGAATCTTCAAAAGATTCAATTTTAAGCAGGGAATGTAAAAAAGATTCGATTTTGTTACCTGGGTCTTCGAGTTCTGGATCTTGCTGTTGCTTCTTCTCGACGCCCAAGAGGATGGCGCGGAGTTTGCGAGGGGAGAAGCCGGCGGCGCTGGACTGAAAGAGGCAAATGGGGGTCAAAATGAGAGGGGAATTAAGGGGAGAAAATGGGGTTGAAGAAGAAGAAGAAGAAGGGGGTGAGTTGGGTACCTGAGTGAAGGGCCTTTCCATTCGTTCGTAGTCCATTTTTGAGGGTTTGGGTTCGGAACACGAGGAGAATAATGGCGGAAACAGTGACTGAGATTTTGATTGAGAAAGAGGATGAAGGTGACTGATGTTTTGCATATCAGTCCCTATACTTTTCACTCTTAGTAGAAAACTATCACATCATTCTCTCTCTCTCTCTACTAACCTGTATAATCTCTGATCTCTAATCTCTAATATTACAATGGGAGAGTTGAGGTTGTAATTTATAGGGCTGTAAATCGAACCGGACGGGATCGGACAACCATATATTCAAGCTCGGACTGAACTTCTACTCGGACGTGCTTATGTCCGGCTCGGTCTATGTCGGACCAAAATTTTTATAGTCCAGACTCGGTTCAATAAAACATCAGACCGTAATAATACTCGGACGGACTTATGTCCGACTTGAGCTCAGTAAAGAATCGGACCTAATAATTTGTTCGAGTTCGGTTCGTATAACAGTTTGGACGGTCCACGGTCGGACCATTTCTTGAGCCGGACTCGGACGGACGACAGACCGTCCTGTTCATTATACACCCCTACATTTGTCAACATACAAACCCGTGTGTTGCACGCGCAACTCTAACTCCCATTAATTACAATAAAAGCAAACAAATAAAAAATTTCACATATTTAATACGTGCAACGCACGTGCAAAACAATTTTATAATATTTTCTAACACTAAATATACACATATGTTGCACATACTATTCCAATTCTACTTATGAACACATGCATTACACGTACAAATCATAGTTTTTTCTTCAAAATATTTTTCTCAATTACGTGCAACGCACATCCAACGTCAAAACTATTTATTAACACGTATATCGCATATAAAAATTATCCAAGTCTTATGAAAACGTGCATCGCACGTGAAAAATACTAGTTTTAAAAAAAAAGGAAAGTTGGAATAATATTGAGAAATACAAAATCTATATCTATATAATAAAACACCAAGAAAGCTATTAAGTGACTATCATTCATTTGGAAGAAAATTAACGGTCTAAATTTTTGCTACCAAAAGACATTTTTACTCCCAAAAGTCCCCCCCCCCCCCCCCCCCCTCCCAAAAAATAAAATTCCCCCCCCCCCCCCCAAACAACTCCTTCATTTATTACTCTTTCTTCCCCCTCTTTTCACCTTTTCCATAATTCTTTCTCTCTTTCTTCTCTTTTTTTTTACCCAGGTATGTCAACAAAAAAAAAATATGAAAGTTTTTTTGGTTATGCAATTTCGGATTATGTTTAATTTTTTTTTTCTTCAATTTTTTTTTCCCGGATTATGCTTTCATAACTCAATAACATTCATCTCTATTTAATTACTTTTGAATTACCATATTTGATCTGATTGTATTATACTTCACTGAGTAATTATTTTAGGTTAGAATGCTTCACTGATTTAATTTTGATTATAATGCTTTTTTTATTATGCAATTTCGGATTATGCTTTTTTTTTGAATATTTGGGCATTTGCTGATTTGAAAGATCGTTGCAAATTCTTTATTTGACTCGCTTGATCGTGCTTTATGGACAAATCCATGCTTAATCCCTGTATTTCGAATTTTTGTAGCTGCAAATTGTATCTTGATCTGCTTTGCTACAATTTCACCTCATGTATACATCACAACAAATTTTCTCTTTTAAATTCATACATAGTTAACTACATAAAAAAACAAACAAGGGGGAACTAACTCATGCAGTTTAAGGCATTAATCGTAACTCATGTAGTTAGAAAATGAATTGCTACTTATGTTAGACTCCAAATCAAAAAAGAAATCTCTTATGCTCAAGTCACACATAGCAAGGAATTTCCGATTCACTACTGTTGTAGATTCATAATACTATTTTTGAATCCCAAGTTGTTGACAAATAATCCTGCACTATACAAACCAATAAACATCAAGGTCACTTCATAATCCTACTTCAAAGTACATCAATACATCAACTTCTACTAGCAAATAAACATCTATATAAATCACCCCTTACTGTTTACATGATTTTTCATATGTTGTATCGTTTCGAATACGTGCCGTAGGTACGTGCCCACGGGCATACCTAGTAATAAAACACAAAGAAAGCTATCAAGTGGCTCTTATTCAATCTCCCTAAAATTAAAGGCGCGGGTTGATTCTCACAAAACACATTTTTCCGCCCAAAATTTCAAACCCCAAAATTTCAAACAAAAAAACAATTTTTTCTCTCTCTCAACTCAGAAAACACCCCCCCTACCGCTACCCTCTCTCTCTCTATCTCTCTGTCTCTCTCATCCGCTCTCTCCTTGGAAAGGTCAGCCCCGCCTCATCGAAACCCCCACCCACTTCCACTCCCGACCTCCTTCGAAGCGTCGTCCGCCCCGCCACATCGAAACCCCCACCTCCTACGAATCTCGAACCTCCACCTCCTTCTCTCTCTTCCCGATCAACCTCCACCCACTTCCACTCCCGACCTCCTTCGAAGCGTCGTCAGCCCCGACTCATCAAAACCCCCACCTCCTTCGAATCTCGAACCTCCACCTCCTTCGAAGCTCCGTCAGCTCCGTCAACCTAACCTCCACCTCAGCGCCACCCGCACTCGAAGCTCCGTCAACCCAACCCCCACTGTAAGTTCGCCTTTGGCGAATTAATATGAATTTCATTGAATTTGAGAGCTAGAAGATTAAAGTTGAATTTGGGTGCATGAAATCTGATATCGATCAAGAATTCTTGATTGATTGAAAAGTTTTACTGTATTGTTTGAAAAATTAAAGATGAGAAGCTGAATTTAAACTTGATTGATTAAAGCTGAATTGTTTGATTGGAATTCTGATATCGATCAAGAACACTAGATGAGAAGCTGAATTGTTTGAGAAATTAAAGATTAGGGTTTTACTGTTGCTAAATTTAGGTAATTTGTGCGTTGCTATTGTTAGATTTGAACATTTTTTTGTATTAGATGTGCAATTAGTGTTGTTTATTATATTAGGAGTAAATTTATGATCCTGATCAGTTATAGCTAGATTAGTTAGTTACATGTAGGAGGTAAAGATATTGCGAGGATTGCGACATTGTCATGGAGGGAATTGCTTTATTAGCTGATAGGTATTGTACTTGAGATCCGAATATAATCTAATTTTAATGGTCATTAAATTGTAGTTTGCATCTCCTTAATTGTGGATGTTAGTCTCAGAAAACCTCACATTTTTACTATTAATAGATTGAAACTGATCTTCATATTGAGCTTTGCTTCCAATTGGATCCTTTTTAAATGGAAAACTCTCTTCTACCCTAAAGTATCATAAGCAACATATCTCATGCAAAATCAAGAACCGAATGCATTTATGTATAGTTTTCTGAAACCTTCAAATAAGTAAACCTTGCTTATGGAGGAAAATTTTCTACTATATAGTATTTTAGATGGAATTATGGAACCAAATCAAATGTCATATATTGTGATGGGGCAAAACCTTTTTTTTTTTTGTAGTTTCGAATAAGAGCTTTCTTGAACAAATCTTGACAAAAGCTAAGTTCACAAACTTAACTGTTTAGGGTTGCATGCTTTCAAATTGATACTAATTTTGTATCTAATTGATACTATTCAGGGTTGCAGGATTTCAAATTTTTAGCTTTGGTTATTACGGAATTATGATGTTCTACTTATCTCTATAATTCTATGATCCTAGCTGTTGTAGTCAAAAGGGTTTCTTTGACATTGTAGTTATCTCTATAATTCTATGATCATGTGGTACTGCAGCCAAAAGAAAATTTTGATGAATTTGGTTCTTGTGATAAGATGTGTGAATAAGTTAATTACCAGTTGATATAGTAAATAGGATGATAGTAATAAATTGTAATATCGCAATGATTCTCTGTGTTTGGTATGGTGTATATGGTTAGTTTTGTAATATCCACGGCCCAATACAAATGATCAGATTTGGTCTTGAGCTGCAGCTGAAATTCGACCACTTGATTCAGGCTAGGGATTATTACAAATAGTATCAGTCTATCAGAGCAATAGAATGATCAACTCAAATTTTCGAATTGCTTATTGATATTGAGAATAGAAATATTTGTTACAAATAGTATCAGTCTATCAGAGCAATAGAAATTTTATAATTGCCTATTGATCTGGAGATCAACTATATACAGCCAAATATATTTGTTTCGCGGTTCTAAAAAGATTATGTGGTTATATAGAGGTTCAAATATTAAAGACAAGTCTAGCACAAGTATGTTTAGGTTGTAGGGAGAGAATTAATCTTTTTGTGTATATATGATTGTGTCAACAGTTCATATCCAATAATTTAATATAGTCTTGGGGACTTGCAATTTCTACTCAGTTGTGTCAATAGTACATAGTTGAAAATGTTGCTCAGCATTGATGTTAATTTGCGGTGTTGCATATATTTGGAGTTTGTTAAGTGTAAAAAAGTTGTATGCTTGCATAGAACTGTTAGCAAGTCCTCGATCAACTGTCATTATGAATTACCTATGGTCTGCATTGTGTGCAAGCCAAACAATAGTGTATTAACTATACTCTTAGAAGCTGTTAACCTGAGATTGCTTAATATTAACTGTTTCCTCTTTGCAACGTAATTAGAAAATCAAAGTCAAGACACTAAGTATGTGTGTTTTGAATTAAAGGATTTGCGAGTTAGAGTTCTTATTAGAATATCATTTGCGAGTTGAGTTCTTATTAGAATCTCATGTAGTTGCTTTCTTTCCAGGTAATGAGAAATAAGCATAAATATATTTAAAACGGAACACATTTATGTAGTAACTATATTGTGTACGTCACTCATAACACTTGACACGTGAATGCAATAGGGTACTTGATACATGTGAATGCAATTAAGAACATTTTTAACAGTAAAGAAATGAATGTATTCATTTTTGTTTAACATGTTTAATTTTGGGATTATGAATATATATCCATCTAATGTATCCATTTTGGGATTATGGATATATCCATTTATGTTGTGAAAAAATGAATGTATCTTTAATGAAAGATTTATTTAGTACTCCTATTAAATCTACCAACTTAAAAGACTATCAGAGCAATAGGATGATCAAATCAAATTTTAGAATTGCTTATTGATCTTGAGAATAGAAATGCTTGTTACAAATTGTATCAGTCTATCAGAGCAATAGAAATTTTTTAGGATTGCTTATTGATCTGGAGATCAACTATATACAACCAAATATAATTGTTTCACGGTTCTAAATGTTGGATCCTGTAGACAAGGCAAGAAACACTAGAGGGAGGGGGGGGGGGGGGGGGTGAATAGAGTTTTATAAAAATAAAAAACGGAATTAAGATTTTCTTCTGCTTAGTCGACTTGAATAGATAAACTAGTCGACTGAAGCGACAATTAAGAAGAGTATTTTTAAAGCGAGTCTGATGAGTCGACTTAGAGATGAGACAGTCGGCTTATCACACAATTTTTCAGAGAGTAGTACGAGTCTGAACAGTCGACTTACAGAAGTACACAGTCGACTGTCCAGACAAGTTTCGCAGAAAAATTATAAAGTGGGAAAATGAAATGCAGGTTCAAAGAGATACAACCACAGAGTGCACACGTTGTATCCTGGTTCGGTCCTTCCGACCTACATCCAGTCCCCAAGTAACCCACTTGAGATTTTCCACTATTCTTGAAAAAATTACAAGAATACCCTACGGCGTTAGACAACAACCTTGTCCAATCCGTAGTCCTTTCTCACAACTAGAGAAAGTAACCCACTCTTTCACCAAGAGTGACAAACCTGACTCTACACCCTAGAGTCCTACTCTCCAACCGAGAGGAAAAGAAAAACAATAAAATTGTTTACAATCAACCTATAGCCTTGTTGTGATTGTGATTTTGTACGTGGCTATTTGGTCAACTTCTGAATTCAGTCCAAAACGAAATCGATGTTATGCTGGACTGAAAACAGAGAACCAAGACTTAGTGAGTTTGAAAACTTTTCTTTCTTGAAGGCACAATACTTAAACTTTTTTCTCAAAAATACTTGGAACTTTTCCATGGTGATTCTAAGGCTCTATTTATAGATTAGAATCCTTGGACGTTGTAAAAACAGTTTCTTACAACTGTTAAACAACGGATAATAACGGATAAGATTTTTTAAATTCGAAAAAATAAGTTGAAATCAGTATTTGTCGAAATGACTTGAACAGTCGACTGGGTTACCGTTATGAGTCGACTGGTCAGAGTTTAAGGAAGATCAGACAGTTTTGTACAGATTCAGTTGACTTGTTCTAAACGGCAGTCGACTGGTACTCAACAGCTGATCTAGTTCAAGCTGTTTCGACCTTTAGATTTTGTAAAACACACAGTTATAAAAATTATGTGTGAGTGTGTGTGTGTGACAAGGCTGTACATCAATCTAAGACTCAACAAAGAGAAAATTACATTGTACAAGACACACAAAAATATAAGACATTTGAAGCTTTGGTCTTGACTTCAGGCTTGAGTCTTGAGTGAAGCTTTAGCCATTGTCTTTATATGGAGCTTTGCTTGATCATTGTTTAGCTTTAGAATATTGTGACTTGCTTGATCAATTTGCTTTGAGGTATTTGTGTATCATACAAGATAAACTTTGATACAACCTGCAATTATATGAAAGATAGCACAATAAACTTTGCATTGTGTTGTAATCATCAAAATCAAGAATCAACACTAAAAAGATTATGTGGTTGTATAGAGGTTCAAATTTCAAGGACAAGCCTAGGACAAGTATATTTAGGTTGTAGGGAGAGAATTTATCTTTTTGTGTATATATGATTGTGTCAACAGTTCATATCCAATAATTTAATATAGGCTTGGGGACTTGCAATTTCTACTCAGTTGTGTCAAGAGTACATAGTTGTAAATGTTGCTCAGCATTGATGTTAATTTGCTATGTTGCATATATTTGGAGTTTGTTAAGTGTAAAAAAGTTGCATGCTTGCATAGAACTGTTAGCAAGTCCTCAATCAACGGTCATTATGAAATACCTATGATCTGCATTGTGTGCGAGCCAAACAATAGTGCATTAACTATACTCTTGGAAGTGTTAACCTGAGATTGCTTTATATTAACTGTTTCCTTTTTGCATCCTAATTAGAAAATCAAAGTCAAGACACTGTGTATGTGTGATTTGATTTAAAGGAATTGTGAGTTGAGTTCTTATTAGAATCTCATTTGCGAGTTGAGTTCTTATTAGAATCTCATGTAGTTGCTTTCTTTCCAGGTAATGAGAAATAAGCACAAATATATTTAAAACGAAACACTTTTATGTAGTAGCTGTTAGATCTGATGAGGAGTAATTAGGGTTAGGGTTTATCTCTTAGCCGTTGAAGATATTATACCCTACTTATCAGTATTGGAATATCACAGGGCACTACCTCTAGACCAGCTTTTAAAGAGATTAGACTGGGTTTAGGGTACTGGACTTTGAGCCCACTCAACCCGTTTCAATAATCAATACATAACACGTGTAAACACGTGTTGCCCCATAGAACAATATACACAATATTATCTTATTATATTGAGAATATACATATGCATCCAACAATCTCCTTCCATATTCTCAATATATTAGGCTAAGCAATGTTATATTATTGGATCACAAAAATTCAAACATCATTGAATCATAAAGAACATGGATCATAGGCTAAATCAATTATAACTTGAATAGTTCAAATATGACTAAACAAAAATAATCAAATAGTTCTAAGACCATAACAAATAAATAGTTCACCAAGACTAAACCAACAAATCAAAATATCATAATCTCAAGTCAACCAAATAATAAACTTCAAAATAAACGAAAAGTTTTAAGCACAATCAAAGTAAAGAGTCTTAAACTCATATAGAAGTTCCTCCAAGTAATGGACAAACTATTCTTGCGAGTTCTTTTGTGTCTACTCCTCCATATCGAGCAAATCATCATTCTCAAAATCAAAGTTGTCTGATTCATTTCCATTGCCTTCGCTGCCATTTGTTGTAAACATAACAAATAGAAATCTCTTGAGTCACTTCTCTTAGAGTTCAAACGAAATGTATAAGAGTATCTAGTTCAAGCTAAAAAACTTAGTACAATTCAATATAGATATGCAAAGTACATCATAAGCATCACAATCAAGTATCTTTATCAAAATAAAGTACAAGAACTATTATTGTTTTTACACAAGAACTATACTGTGTTTCATGTTGGAATGATAGAATTGTTAAATCAATTATGGTTAAATTCTGAATCATCAAGATTGGAATGAAACTTAAACCCCATAATAGAGATATCTTATCAAAGTTGGAATGATATAACAACAATTCTAAACATCAGAAACACATCGACAAATTTTCATGCTTTCTTTTGGAATAAAAGATAATTCTAAGTAAGTTTTGAAATATATATATCATCATCAAATTTGGAATGAAGTTTTATATCAACAGTAAATACATAGAACTTTTCTAATTATCTAAAACATGTCAACTGTCTAAAGATTGATGCTTAAAGTTTGAACTACTCTATGGCTCTAGCTTTGGATTCTAATTTATCAAAATAACTAGGGTGTTAAAACTTATCTTCAATTGTTTTTAACCTTATTTCCCTCACAGTTTTGATAATTAAATCTCTTCTTAGTCCTTTTGTAAAGGCATCAACCACATTCTTTTCTGATCGTACATTAATAAGGGCAACAGTCCCTTGTTTAATGACATAGTTCAACTTAGCCTGTCTAAGGCTCACAACACGTCTCTTACCATTGTAAAGAGTGTTGTTAGCTACAACATTTGCAGCTTGGTTGTCACAATACAGACTGAGAGTGGTTACTCCAAACCTTCTCAAAAGAATATCTAACAATAGGTCTTTCATCCATTCCGCTTCTTCACCAGCACAAGATAGCGCAAAGAATTCTGACTGCATGGATGAAAAAGCAAGACCAGGCTGTCTTTTAGATTTTCATGACACAGTTGCTCCTCCTAGTGTAAACACATAGCCACTAGTGGACTTGCTGTCACCATTTCCTGAGCACCACGATGCATCAGAGTATCCCTCTAGTACTGAAGGATAACCAGAGTAGCACAAAGCAAACTATTGAGTACCGTTTAGGTATCCCAATAGCCTCTCAAGGGCATTCCAGTGTAGTTGACTAGGATTGCTAGTGAACCTGCTTAGCATGCCTATCGCAAAGGCTATGTCAGGTCTAGTGCATGTCATAGCATACATGAGACTCTCAATGAGTTTAGAGTAGTCTAACTGTCTCACTGTTGCACCATCATTAGGTATCAACTTTTTGGTATTATCATAAGGTGTATTAAACCTTTTGCAATCACTGTATCCCCAGTCCTTCAACACAATTTTAATATAGTGGGATTGGCTAAGGGTTATTCCTTTCCTTCTAAAGCCCACTCTCATGCCCAATATGGTGTCCACAATACCTAAGTCTTTTATGTTGAACTGTTTGGATAGCATAGTTTTAACTTTTATAACAACAGAGAGGTCACTCCAACAACTAGTAGGTCATCAACATACAAGCAAATAATGACAATTTTATTCGATTCATCACGATAATAAAGACATTTGTTAGAATTACTAGATTCAAAACCTAAGCTCTTTATTGTTTTATCAACTATTTCATGCCACAGTTTTTGTGCTTGTTTTAGTCCATACAAAGATTTTATTAATTTGCAAACTTTATATTCTGAACCTTTAAGTACAAAACCTTCAGGTTGATTCATTTAGATTTCTTCATTGAGATCACCGTTTAGGAAAGCAGTCTTAACATCCATTTGATGAATAACAAATTTTTCAATAGATGTTATGGCTAGAAGAATTCTTATTGTAGCAATATGAGAAACAGGTGAATAAACATCAAAATAGTCCACCCCCCTTTGTTGAGTATAACCTTTAGCTACTAAGAGTACTTTATACTTAGCTACAGTTCCATCAGGATTAAGTTTCTTCTTCAAACCCCACTTGCTTCCTATAGTTTTAGTCCCTACTGGCAAATTAACTAATTCCCAAGTGTTGTTCTGCAATAAAGAATCCATTTCATCATCAATTGCTTCTTTCCAAAGCAAACCATCCCTAGACCTTAAGGCTTCCTTAACGCTAACATGGTCAGTTGCTAGTGCATAAGTCACAAAGTCATCACCATAGGTTCTAGGAGTTTTATCTCTTGTGGAGAGTCTTCTTAATTCAACACTATGTGAGGGTTCAGTGTCAATTGAAATGTATCTAGATTCCTGTTGTGGATCATTCATTGTGTCTGCATGTTCAGATAATGAGATGCCTTTATCTTTAATGAACATCTCTTCAAAGAATTCTGCATATCTTGATTCTATTACTCTGTTAAGAGATAGATCTAAAAATCTATCTGCAACACTATCAACCGCACCACCTAAATAGACACGTATTTGTCCGAGGTCCCACTTTAGGCCTTCTAGGGTCAGGTATCCTAACAAAAGCAATACAACCCCAAGTTCTTATTTTATTAAAATTAGTTGTGCGCTTATGCCACAGTTCATATGGTGTAGCAGGTAGAGTGTGGCAACATGTTCAAAATATTATTAGCAGTCAATACAGCCTCACCCCAAAAATGTGAAGGTAACCAATAGTCAACAACATAGAATTCAACATCTATGTAAGTGTTCGATTCTTTCTTTCGGCAATGCCATTTGACTGTGGTGAGTAGGGTACTGTAGTTTCTGTTATGATTCCATGTGAGTTACAAAATTCTCTGAATCCTAATGAGACATATTCGCCATCTAAATCTTTTAATTTTAGTATCTAACTGATTCTCAACACGGTCTTTAAATTCTTTGAATTTTTCTAGTGCTTCATCTTTAGTTTTTAACAAATAAATGTGACAATATCTAGAGTAATCATCTATGAATGTGATTAAGTACTTCCGACATCTTTGTGTCATAAAACTCTTGAAATCGCATATGTCAAAATGTATCAACTCAAGTAATTGTGTATTCCTAGGGACGGTATGAAAATATCTTCTAGTTATCTTAGTTTGAGCACACACTTCACATTTGTCACATTTAATGGATGTGTCAATTGGCAAGTTAAAAGTTTTAGCAACATTAAGAATCTTAACACAGTTCACATGTTTCAACCTATTATGCCATGTATGTGGATTACACAATTTGGAACTAAAATTGTTGATTACTTCATCTGCTAAACTAATTCTGTACATGCCATTAACTAAATAAGCACAACCAAAATAAAAAGATTTTATAGACAAGATAGCTCTACCACTAATCATAGTAACAACAATACCAGCATGATTTAGTAAGCTAATAGAGAACAAGTTCTTTGCTAAAGCAGACACATATTTAACATTTCGTAAAATTAAAGTTTTACGTGAAGAGAGATTGAAATTTGCTGTCCCAGTCTGAAGCACCATCATTGATTCTCCATTTGCCATTGAAACTGACTCATCTGCAGCTTTCAGATCAGATAGTAGGATATCATCGTTGCAAGCATGACAGGTAGCTCCCGAATCCAACAACCAATGTAGCACCCCGAATTTCCAATATGATATCTTTGAAATACGTGGCACAATTCCCAGTATCAACTTCAATTGCAATAGTAAACATAGCCAAAAACACAGATAATTTTTATTTTCAAACTTTTATTACATTAATTGTTTACAAAACACAGCGGAATACAAAACATCTTGAATTACAATCTTTCTTTTACAACACTTTCTTTTACAATTTACATAAGCCATAACATCAATTTAGCACATGCATCCAAATCCCAAGCTATAGACACCTACCTGTAAAATATGAGGCCAGAGATAACCCTAACCTCCAAAACTACATGGGTCAGCCATAACGGTGTGAGTGACATAAAAACAAAAGCAACATGAATAAAACATAAACATGGATTCATAACAACAAGTATCAATAGCAAGAACAATTGAAATAAGAAATATCAATAAATAAAACATGAAATCATCAAGGAATATAAGATAATAATAAGTAACACATGAAAACATCAAGTGAATCGAGACTAAGTGTCAAGTGTAGGAAAACAAAAATCATTATGCATAAAACCAAGTCAAGGAAACACAATTGCTATATGCTGACTTTCTAATGCATACTTGTCGGATTCTATGCATTCCATACTACATAGGTCCGGTGCAAGCCCTTAATGTTCTCCACTTTATAGGGTTAGATTCCTCGTTATGCAACTAATCTTACTACGGTAATGGAAACAAGATCCAGAATACTCCGCGAATAGTCACCACAGCCCTCGACGCACAAGCATCATGTAAGAATAGCTCAACAACCGGAGAATCACCTCCTTTCCGTGTACCCCACGAATAGGCTTGCAAGGCCCTCGACATGCAGATACACCAGGTACATTTCGTGAATAGGCCCGCCGACCATCGACACGCGAATGCACCCTGCATGCTCCGTGAATAAGCTTGCAGACCCTCAAGACGCGAACATACAAATGTCATCTCGAGACAGAACAACAAACAGTCATGGAACGCATCCGTTGGACTAACAAAACTAAGAGCATATACTTACGTTTTCCAAGTTCCATCACATCTCCACTAGTGCTTGTCCTTAAGTTTGTTATTATTAAAACACAAAAATTCCTCCTCTTTAGAGTTAGTGTATCCTGCCGGACTTAATTCCACAAAATAAACCCAAGATCCCTCTGGTCTAAATCCACAAAATCTCATTTGCCGGTTCATAGGACTCCCACTCAACTCCTAGAGATTCGCAACTCAACCATCAACACAAAATAACTCTTTCTTTATAAACACTTCATTTCTTTGTTAATTTACTCACTGTGAGAATTTCACTCATTCATATTGATTGTATATGAATATGTATCTGATACAAAAATAAATCTTTACTGAAGTGAAACATACACAAATTAAAATGGAGCTTATGCAGAAACATAGAATATACCGAAAGTTCCTTTCACTGATGTGTATATGTATATATATAAGAAATTTCCCTTTTCCTGATATTATATATATATATATATATATATATATATATATATATATATATATATATATATATATATATATATATATATATATATATATATGATGTATCCAAAAATTCCTTTTCACTGAGTTGAAGAGAACATGCACAAATATAGAAAGTAACCCTTATGCAGATATAAAGAAACTCTTTATTGAATTGAAATATATGCATGTATATATATAACTGACATGTAGAAACCTCTTTCCTGTTTATGAAGTATATGTATATAACTGATATATAGAAAACCCCTTTGGTGTATAAAAGGAACCCCTTTTATACTGATTATGAAAATATGCACATATATAACTGATGTATAAAACCCCTTTACTGAAAGCATAGTAGTGTATATATGCTATATAGAAAATCTCTTTTGTTGAATTAAGCAAATGCAGTGTATAAGGAAAATGAACCATATGCAGGTTGTAGGGGGTATAGAGAATTTCTTCCACTGATATGTAAGTATATATATATATATATATATATATATATATATATATATATATATATATATATATGTGTATCTATGATATATCAAAAAAATCCCTTTCACTGATTGCAGTGAAACATATGCAGAAACATATAGAAGATAAATCCCTTAGTGAATAGAAGTATGTATATGTATGTATATGATACATCTATAGAATCCTCTTTACTGATTTAAGGTGAGAGTATGCAGGTGTAGAAGTGAAAGCAAATGCAGGTTATAGTAGTAGTGAATTATAAGCAGGATTTAGTAGAAACTCTGTTGAGTGAAGTAAGTATATGTATATATATATATGATATATATAGAATCCCCTCACTACAAGGAATTTGACATATAGTGACAGCAAAAATCCGTGGGTAAAAGGCAATAAACCGTAGGTATAGCCCGTAAAACCTATACCAACGGACATATTTTTCCGTCGTTTTTAATTAGCTATACCCACGGCAAAATGCCGTCACTATAGCCTATAACGACGGTTTTTTCACCCGTTGGACAAAACCTCGGTGTTATACCCACGGTTTCGGATCCGTTGGTATAGATTTTAAAGACACATTTTGCTCTCCTATACCCACGGTTGAAGCTCCATTGCTATAGGTTTTAGCGATGGTTTTCGCATCCAATTATTTGAATACATACCCATCGCTCTATACACAATTTTTTCTTTAATTACGCTTATGATTATTTAATATTTTCTTTTATAATATTAATTCAATTATAAACCAAATACACAATGAAATAAATACAAGTGTTTATGAAACAAAATTAAATAATATTAAACTTCAATCATATTAAAAATTAATGAAGTATTACAAGCATGTCAAATTCAAATTACAAAATAGTTAAAATGTCAACCTAAAAGTACCATACTGACACATAATAAGCATATAAAGTCTTATAATAATCTCATCCACTTAATTTCGAGGTTTGCCCCATCAACAGAAAATTAGCTTCCATTGCCAATAAATAGTGTACATCTACAACTCGCCAATAAATATCTCCGATCTACAATGCTGACTGGAAAATCATCTCAGCAAGTTCCTGTACCATCAAAAATTTAAAGGAATAGTTATTAGGCACATTCAGCGAAGGGTAATAAAGAAAACTTGTTCGGCATAAGGGCAAATCTCAAAACTATTTTACCATCAATCTACAAAAAAGAAAACCATGTAACATATCAGGAAATAAATCACTAATGAAAGTAAGTATAAACTCTTAAAAATAAACTTACTTCTAATGTATTAAAGATGGTTTTAGCAAAATCGAGAGCCTTCCACCTACAAATTCATTACCAAGTTACAACTGATCAAAATTGGCTACAAAATTTGCAATTAAAGAAAAAAAAGGTCCTATATATACTAACCAGAGCTCCTCAACGACAACTGTGCAATCTGCGAGATTTCTCCAAGTCCTGTAACTCTTATACACCTAAACATATAAACAAACATTAGTTACTACTTAAAAATTGCAAATATAGCAATAAACAGAACAAGCCATTGGTTCAAACCTGAAAGAATAACTAATCGAATCTAAAACTAACGGACTTCATTGTTACTTCAGCTATTTCGCAATATACTGACATCTGTACACACATCAACTAGTTACTCAACAGTTCAATCACTACAAGACTAACAGCCTTTACCGGCGTTTTTTTGCACATTTACCGGCGTTTATAAACCCCGCTGTAGATACCACCGGCGTTTTATAAATCGCCGGTGCAAGTGTCGCTGAATTGCGTATCGCTGTAGCTTAGGGACATTCACCGGCGTTTTTTACGAACGCCGGTGTAGGTTAAAACTACACCGGCGGTCGTTAAAACGCCGGGGAATGTATGGTTTCGTTTGGAAGTACTGTTTTCGGCCATAATCTACACCGGCGTTTTTAAAACGCCGGTATAGACTGACCATTTTTTGCTGAAAGCTACACCGGCGCTTGTAAAAACGCCGGTGTAGCTATAGATTTAAAAAAAAAAAAAAAAACTGAAACTGAACATGACGCTCTAATTTAAAGATGCCAGTCAGACATATAGCTTAAAACATATACAAACAAAAAAATTAAAAGATGCCAGTCAGCTACATATAGCCTCCCATCATCATCCCCATCAGCATTACTTTTTTGCAATATATTTATGGATCAATCATAATTGTTTCCTTCAAAAAATAATGACAATTATTTCTGTTATGGATCTATTACTAGAAATCTAACTCCTGATCTCAGTATCCAACACATTCACACATTTCATCATTAGCATAAGCATTATTTCATCACAGATACTCCCAGATGCTTATATATATTCTGGAGCAAAACCACAAAGTGAGAGAACCACCGCACATTGCTTATGCCTTTACACTAAGTATAATATAAAAAAAGACAAAGTGAGAGAACCACCGCACCTTTGCAAAAGCATTTTTGTGCATGGCTTCTAATCTGCACTGCGGTCTTTGTACCAATATGCTCTGTGAAGTTAACAAAACAACATAAACATAATTATAAGCTACTCAAATTGAGTCCTATTTTCCATAACACACAGTATTCCAAGCCGCATGATTCATATAAAAACATGGCCTACCTGTATAAATAACATCTCTAATACTTTGCAAGCTGGGTTAAATTGTTGAAGCTCAATTGTGACTATTCTTACCATTCAGTTCAGCCACCTTCCTGGCGAGGTCTTCACATTCTTGCTTCCAGGGAGAAGAAACAATTAATCAGATTCCATGGACAAGTCCACAATGGATGCTTAACAGATAGCCATTTAAAGAAAATATGCTCTTGGTGATAAAGCATTTTTTGAATTGAAAATGTCAGTCTATCTGTTCTGCAAAATTTTTATAAAGCCCCCCAAGGGTAATCCATCTCTTCAGCATATTTTATCAAATAGTTCAACCAATAAATTATTTATTCTTCAAAAACATGAACCATACAATAGATATCAATAATAGGATAAATTAATTAATGTACTTGAAAATTTGTACATTAAAAGGGACCCTAACACATTTAGAGAATTGTATGTTACCCAACCATTTTATATTAGTAGCACTAACATGATGCTAAACACTGCGTTCCTAAACATGTTGAAGGAAAATTAAAAGTTTCAAACTATACAAGAGGATAATGAGTTAATGAGCAATAGCATTTTGAAATTATGATCTGTAAATATCACTTAGGGTTTTGCTTCTGTTGATTTTCACCGTATCATGAAAGTAACTCAATATGTATGTTGATTCGTATCACTTTGACACTACCAGAGGCCAATGGGCAAAGACTAGGCAAATATTAACAATATTTATGAAGTTTTTTAATATATCCAACAAGTTTCTTCTGTAGGTATTAGTATTACAATAAAATCAGCAGGAAGTTTCTTCTGTGATATCAGTTTCTTCTGTAGGTATTACAATAAAGTACCTGCTATGTGAGCACATCCCTACCATCTCCCCGGATCAACTCCCGAATCTGTAAAAAAACTAAAATTTAAAACCCCAATTGAACACAACATTTTTAAAATCCCAATTCAATCGGATGAATCCAAAAATTGGATTAAAGAGGAAGCGAAAACTTACCAGAAATTGAAGTTAGAATAACCTTTTTTTTAAAACTTCTAGAGAGATTCATTTATATTGTTAACATTTTATGTTGAACATTCAAAAAGTTTTACCTCAGTTATGGTAGTGGCAGTATCAGTTGAAAGCAATTCTTGGGCTTATATTATACACTTCACTTTCAAGTCAAGCAGTAGTTCTGCAGTTTTCTGCAGTTTTCTGAGACTGCAATTTGTCGTGGTTCAGTAAGGACAGTGAACACAGTAATCTAATTCTTCAATCTTTGAAATAAGTCTGAAGGGTAATTGTTTGATCTCGCTTTACAAATTTCAAACTTAGCTACCTGAGTAACCCCGAGCATGCTCATGGGGTCGTATCCCATACCAGATAAAATAACCTGGAATGAAAGACATATTTGGTAACAAAATATGTCTTAGATCATAGTTACTGATCCTAAATTCAGATGTGGTGTCTGTAATTGTATGAGATTAACTACCAAAAATCAAACAAGAAAAATAACATTAGTCAAAAGCCCATCACCACCAATTCATCAATCAAGATCTTGTCAAGGTGTAAGAGTATAAGAAAGGAGGAAAAAGCAAAGAAGACAAGTACAGGAGTAGCATACAAAATATTTACTACATTAGAAAAATGAATAAAATTCAAAAACTACCAATTTTGTGTATATAATATATAAAAGACCTATTCTTTATTTTAGAAAAAAGGTAACCGTATGAGTGGAGAACATGATGAAAGAGTGTATAATTGATGGCGATTTTAATTGTTTCGTATGGCATTAGGCCAATACTTCCCCATATATACATGTATATACATTATACTCTATTTTGTTTGAGAAATTTTAAAAGAAGTTGAACACTTAATTTACTGGGAAGCCTTTAGAAAAAGCAACTGTAAGTATGCATATATTGTGTGATATAGATATAGGTTTATACAAACAGAAACGGAGATGAACTTCACTGTGCCAGAGGGGGGTGCATGCACATATCTGACCTCATGTACCTTATTTCAAGAAGGAAATAAGGGATTATTTATTTCCTTCTTGAAATAAACCAAATATGGCTGCCACTGAGCTGAAGCAGACACATTTGGTAAGAAGTTTGCCTAAAAATGAGAGTATATATGCTTCAACTTCAACCTCAGGAGATAGTATTGTTGAAACAGTGGGAATAAATGAAACGACTGACTGAAAAAGCATTATTCAGTGACCTTTCGCACCGGAAACAATTATCTAAAAAATCCTGTAAAATAGTGAACGCAACTCGATTCAACTTCTTCCAATCTACATCGGACATATTCTTTGGTTTTTCTTCCTCCAAAGCAACATCTTGTTCTTGTTGAACCAGAACATCCAACACCTCACACTGCCACATCCCGAAATTGTTTGTTCCATCAAATTTTTCAACTTCAAATTTTGCGTTGTGAATCGTTGTTCTGGACGAACTTGATCCCACAACATCCTTGGTTGCATCTGCTTCACTCGCCATCTCCCTCTAGGTCGAACCGAAAGCTCTGATACCACTTGTTGTGCGGAATACGAATGGACCACCAATCAAAGAGAGAAATAGCGAAGAAAAAACAGAAAACAAACAAGCACAAGGACACAAAGATTTAATGTGGTTCGGCAAAACAAGTGCCTACATCCACGGGGCGGTTGGGGTTTCTTCTTCAAATAATCACCAATGGGTGAAACAAACCCTTACAGAGATGACGGCTGCAAAATCCGAATAGAGGTCTATTTCTTTACAAAACCCTAACGGGTGTATTTATAGGGAAACTACTGGGCCTTTCGAAATGGGACTTTTCTAGTTCACAAACCCGCCTACAGTCGACTGGTCTTCTTACCAGTCGACTGGTCTTTAGTTCTGGACAGTCGACTGAGACACATCTTCAGTCGACTGCTGCTGCTGTATCCTTAGCCTTTGAAACTTCTCTCTGGACAGTCGACTGACTCCATACCTCAGTTGACTGATGTACTGAAACTTTCGATTGCTGCAGATACGACGGATATAAACAAACTGAACCAGAATCGAGCCATTATCCTACAATCTCCACCTTGGCGAGATCTTCCAAGTAGCCCAAGCAATCTCCAAAAATACTCCAAAACAAATGCTCATCACCAAATGTAACAAAAACAAACTCCACCTTAGTATGATATCACATACTAACCAAACAAAACGAAGCACCATTCCAACCGCCCATTCCAAATCATCAAGCATGCAAAATATTAGCCAGGTTCATGCAATGCTTGAACTTGGCTGCCCCAACAATTTTGGTCAACATATCAGCAGGATTATCAGCTGTCCCAATCTTCACCAGAAGAATATCACCATCCTTTATCAAATCACGCACAAAATGATAACGGACACCAATATGTTTGGTCCTCGAATGATGAACTTGGTTCTTCGCTAAATGGATAGCACTCTGACTGTCACAGTGTACCTCCACCTTCTCCCAATGAATTCCCAAGCTCTTCAAAAGTCCATGAATCCAAATAGCTTCCTTCATGGCCTCAGCAACTGCCATGTATTCAGCCTTAGTAGTAGACAACGCTACAGTGGACTGCAAATTGGACCTCCAACTTATAGGTGCTCTAGCCATAGTAAACAGATAGCCTGTAGTAGACCGCCTCTTATCTAGATCACCTGCATAGTCAGAATCAACATAACCCACCAATAACCTGCTAATATTGTCATCCCTCTCAAACTTCAAACCCACATCTGTGGTGCTACTTATGTACCTCAAAATCCATTTAGCTGCTTGCCAATGCTCTCTGCCTGGATCATGCATATATCGACTAACCATACTCACCGCCTGAGAGATGTCTGGTCGAGTACAAACCATGGCATACATCAAACTGCCAACCACACTAGTGTAAGGTACATTAGCCATATACTGTCTCTCTTCATCTGTACTTGGTGACTGAGAAGCACTAATTCTGAAATGAGTGGCTAAGGGTGTACTGACTGGTTTAGTTTTCTCATCTATACCAAACCGTTTCAGCACCTTCAAAAGATATTGCTTCTGTGTCAAACTTACTATGCCCTTTGCTCTGTCTCTAGCTATCTCCATCCCAAGTATTTTCTTGGCTTCACCAAGATCCTTCATCTCGAATTCAGAACTCAGCTGATTCTTCAAATTTTGAATCTCCTTAGCATTTTTAGAGGCAATCAACATGTCATCCACATATAATAACAGATATATGAAAGAGCTATCCTGCAATTTTCTGAAATAGACACAATGATCATACTCACTTCTGGAATATCCCTGCACTTTCATAAACTGATCAAACCTCAAATACCACTGCCTTGGAGATTGCTTCAACCCATAGAGAGACTTCTTCAACCTGCAAACAGAACTTTCCTTCCCAGCAATCTTAAACCCATCTGGCTGCAACATATAAATTTCTTCATCTAGGTCCCCATGTAAGAATGCAGTCTTCACATCCATCTGTGTCAATTCAAGATCAAACTGTGCTACCAATGCCAACAAAATCCGAATAGAAGGATGCTTCACAACCGGAGAGAACACTTCATTATAGTCAATTCCTTCCTTTTGAGCATACCCCTTTGCAACTAGTCTAGCCTTGAACCGAACACTGCCTTTGGGACCTTCTTTCTTCGTATATACCCACTTGCAACCGATAGCTTTCTTCCCCTTTGGCAATTGCACTAGATCCCAAGTCTTGTTCTTATGAAGAGAGTTCATCTCTTCATCCATAGCAACTTTCCAATCTGCATTTTCAGAACTTCTAGTAGCTTCTTTGAAGTTGGAGGGAACTTCATCATCAACAATGGGAAGAGCAAATGCAATTGTTTCTGTAAAGCGAGATGGTCGTTTGATATCTCTTCTTTGCCTTCTTGCTGCAATTGATTCTTCCTGCTGGGGAGGGTCTTTGATAGGAACTTCTTCCTCATCCTCAGTATCAACCACATCATCTTCATTTTGGGCAGGAGTAGAATTTTCAACTGAACGCTTTTCTAACTCCACCTGTTGGAGAACTCTCGCACCAGTCGACTGAGAGCACCTATCAGTCGACTGTCCCGAGCTAATCTTTTGCTTCTCTTCATCAGGATCACCAGTCGACTGCATATGAGTACCAGTCGACTGTCCCGAGCTGATCATGCTGGTCTCATCAAAGGTAACATCCCTGCTGATTACTAACTTTTTCTGTTCTGGACACCACAACCTGTAACCTTTGACACCAGTACTGAAACCAACAAATATAGCCTTTTTGGCTCTTGCATCAAGTTTAGTTTCAGTTACATGAAAATAAGCAGGACAACCAAATATATGCAAAAAACAATAATCAGATGCAGGTTTACCACTCCATACCTCAATAGGCGTTTTGCCTTCAAGTGCTGCCGATGGTAAACGGTTGACAATGTGGCTTGCATATATAACAGCTTCTGCCCAAAATGTCTTCTTCAATCCAGACTGTGCTAGCATACATCTCACCTTCTCAAGTAAGGTTCTGTTCATCCTTTCTGCAACCCCATTTTGCTGTGGAGTCTTCCTAACTGTGAAGTGCCTCTGGATCCCTTCATCTTCACACAATTTCAGAAACGGATCGTTCTTGTATTCCCCTCCATTATCTGACCTCAGAACCTTAATCTTCCTTCCAGTCTGGTTTTCAACTTTCTTCTTCCAACTTGTGAACAATGTCAAAACTTCATCTTTGTGTTTCATGGTATATACCCAAACTCGTCTGGAGTAGTCATCAACAAATGTAACAAACCAGTGTCTACCACTCATAGAAGGTGTCTGAGTAGGGCCCCAAACATCTGTGTGCACATAATCGAGGATACCCTTTGTCTGATGTACAGCTGTACCAAATTTCACCCTAGTTTGCTTACCCAAAACACAATGTTCACAAAATTCCAACTTGCAATCTTTAGCATCTTTAAGCAACCCTTGCTTCACAAGCCCCTGCAAGGCCTTTTCTCCTGCATGCCCGAGTCGCATATGCCACAACCTAGTAGAGTCGGGAACAACCTGTTTAGGCTTTTCAGTTACACTGGCAGCCTGACCCAAATATGTTTTTTCCTACAAGAAAAACAAGTTCCTTTTCCTTTGCCCTTTCATCACCACAAGTGCTCCGTTAGTCACCTTCAGAATGCCACCTTCACTAGCAAATTTCAATCCACTGGCCTCCAAAACACCAAGTGAAATCAAATTCTTTTTCAAATCTGGAACATACCATACATCTGAAAGCTCCCTAATAAGACCATCGTGCATTAGCAATTCAATCTTCCCGATTCCTACCTTCTTACAAGGTGCATCATTTCCCATCAAAACTACCCCACCATCCATATACTCTAAGGAAGTAAACCACTCATTTTTTCAAGACATGTGATAGGAGGCTGCTGTATCAAGAAACCATACTTCTTGATAAAGTGAGGGACTAGTTGCAAGTGCATAAGAAAAATCATCGTCACTATCTACATTATCAACAATCACATTTGCAGTCGAATTTTCCTTATTTCGTAGCTTAGGACAATCCTTTTTCCAATGCCCCCTTTCATGACAGAAAGCACATTCATCTCTGGCTGGTATCTTTCTGTCCTTTGAAACTCCTCTCGATTTGGAACGAGATTTGTTTCCTTTATTCCCAGATTTGGTCTCAGATCTGGTCTCAGTTCTGCCCCTTACAATCAATGCTTCAGAAGTTTCTCTATCAACCATTTTATCCCTTCTCCTAGTTTCATTATTCAACAGAGCATTTGCAACATCTTCATATTTAACAGTGTCTTTTTCATATATTAAAGTAGTTGCTAAATGATCATAACATTCGGGTAATGAATTCAACAGAATTAGGGCTTTGTCTTTATCTTTAATTTGCTCATCCAAATTTAACAAATAAGCCAATAATTTATTAAATGATTCAACATGAGCGTTCATAGACATACCTTCAGTATAGGTGAAGCGAAAAAGTCTCTTCTTCAAATACAGCCGATTCTCCAAACTTTTTCTCATGTATTTGTCTTCGAGTTTCTTCCACAACACCGCAGCAATGGTATCCCTCATCAAATCATACTTCTGAGCCTTCGCGATAAAGAGCCGAATAGTCCCTCACGCAACTCGATTCAACTTCTTCCAATCTACATCGGACATATTCTTTGGTTTTTCTTCCTCCAAAGCAACATCTTGTTCTTGTTGAACCAGAACATCCAACACCTCACACTGCCACATCCCGAAATTGTTTGTTCCATCAAAATTTTCAACTTCAAATTTTGCGTTGTGAATCGTTGTTCTGGACGAACTTGATCCCACAACATCCTTGGTTGCATCTGCTTCACTCGCCATCTCCCTCTAGGTCGAACCGAAAGCTCTGATACCACTTGTTGTGCGGAATACGAATGGACCACCAATCAAAGAGAGAAATAGCGAAGAAAAAATAGAAAACAAACAAGCACAAGGACACAAAGATTTAATGTGGTTCGGCAAAACAAGTGCCTACATCCACGGGGCGGTTGGGGTTTCTTCTTCAAATAATCACCAATGGGTGAAACAAACCCTTACAGAGATGACGACTGCAAAATCCGAATAGAGGTCTATTTCTTTACAAAACCCTAACGGGTGTATTTATAGGGAAACTACTGGGCCTTTCGAAATGGGCCTTTTCTAGTTCACAAACCCGCCTACAGTCGACTGGTCTTCTTACCAGTCGACTGGTCTTTAGTTCTGGACAGTCGACTGAGACACATCTTCAGTCGACTGCTGCTGCTGTATCCTTAGCCTTTGAAACTTCTCTCTGGACAGTCGACTGACTCCATACCTCAGTCGACTGATGTACTGAAACTTTCGATTGCTGCAGATACGACGGATATAAACAAACTGAACCAGAATCGAGCATTATCCTACAGAAGCGAACAACGGCGACGGCGGAAGCGAGAGCGAATGGTGACGGCGGCGGAAGCGAACAACGACGACGGCGGAAGCGAGATTGGGGGTTTAGCCAATCGAAATAGGGTTCGCGAGATTGGGGGTTTAGCCAATCGGAAGCCAGAGCGAAATCTCCTGAGGTAAAAATCGACATAGGGTTTAGCCGAGAAGAATTGAGCGAGATTGGGGGTTTCGGAGAGAAATCGAAGAGCGAAATCGAGCGTGAGAGAGAGAGAGAGACAGAGAGGGGATTCTGGTGAGAGAGAGAAAGAAAGAAATTGTATAGTTTGGGAATTTAAGATTTGGGGGGAAAATGAAAAAGTTTGGAGGCAAATGAAATAATTTAGGAGGGTTAATTGGCAGATAAATAACTTAAACTTTTCAAGTGGGTGGACTATACCCACAGTGTTTTAAGATATAAAATTATAGGATACCTATACCCATAGTTTACTACACGTCTGTAGGTATATGATGTCTATACCCACGGTTTTAGTGACCCATCACTACAGGTGTCCGTTGGTATATGGCAAATTTCTTGTAGTGCCTTTTTGTTGATATGCAACATATAGAAATTGGTCCTATGTAGGTATATAGAAAATTGATTCTCTATGCATACACAAAGAACTACCAACACAACACTCAACTACTACTTAATCACATATACTGGATGTGTGGATGGAGATGAACTCTTGTTCATATGTGCACCTGCACAAGGGTGCAGCAGCAACAACAGCAATCTGCAGCTAAAAAGGAAAACATATACTCTACAGAACTTATCATCTTATCAATTATTTGAAGACATAGGACTGGTTTACTTGGTAGTAATTAAGTGTATTAGGATCTTCAAAGCATCAATGCTTGCATGTATAAACTCATACAGATATGAATAGTAACAGTTATATACTTAGGTTGGCTCTTGTGCACGTTTATGACTGATACCACTTAAGTCTTGTAAAAACAAAATTCTAATTCCCTGAGTATCCCCAGTATAACATGTAGGGTTATTTAATAGTGCATCAAAATCCATCAGGTTCTCAAATTTAGATTTTCACAAATTTCCCCAAAAGACAACAAGTAATACATATAAATAAGCATAGGTTAATTAACCATCAGTGTTTGCTCTTAGCATGGCAATTCTATAAGCATATATTCATATATTAGATCATGAATGCAATGGAAAACTCACCCTCAGTTCAGCCAGTCCAATACTTCAACCAAAACCAATTCTATTAGCTTCTTTACTTATGTATCAGTTTTGAAACAAAGACAACTCAACTTGCACATGAAGACTTTGACTTTAAAACCTGATTTCGTTCAAAGTTTCATTATGGGTGTTTGTTAAATTCAAACTCAAGTGGTTCTATCATCTCAGCCCTCAATTTGCCCAAAAATCAACCAAAATCCTTTCTTATTCTGTGCATATCCCATGAAAACACAGCAGACAGCTCGAGGGGTTAACTTATTGCGTTCATGTTGATGAAGATGAACAAATGCAACACACCCAAACACACGAGGTGGCAAGTTCATGACTTTTGGTGCATTCACAGCTTCAGTTAATGCTTGAAATGGTGTGAGGAAGTTTAGGATACTAGAGAAAACTCGGTTGATTAAATATGCAGCAGAAGTAAGGGCTTCCCCCCAATAAATGAGTGGCATATTTCCATGGATGAGAGAAGCATGGACCACCTCGAGCAAGTGTCTATTTTTTCTTTTTGTAACCATATTCTGTTGAGGTGTATATGAGCATGTAGTCTGGTGAACAATTCCGTGTTCCACCAAATGTTGTTGCAGATTCGAACTCAGGTACTCTCCGCCATTATCACTTCTAAGAACTTGAATCTGTGATTTATGCTGAATCATAACATGCTTGTAAAATTTCTGAAACAAGCCGGTAACTTCACTTTTCGACTTCATCAAATAAATCCAGGTCATACGGGTATAATCATCAATAAATATCACAAACTATTTAGCTTCTCCAAATGTAGTGGTTTTGGATGGACCCCAAACGTCAGAATGAATCATCATAAATGGAAGGGAGCTTCTACTTGGACTTGGAGGAAAAGAGACACGGGGACCTTTTGCAAGTTCACACACATCACACTGAAAGGCAGATATATCCAAATTCAAAAATAAACTTGGAAATAACTTCTTCAAATAACCGAAAGAAGCATGCTCTAGACATCGATGCCATAGCCAAATATCTAATTTCTTCTTCTCATCTTTGGATCCTTCCACGCTTAGAGCTTGAGTCAACTTGCTTGAACTTTCAGATTCCAAATCTAGGTAATAGAGCTTCTCGTGTCTAACCTCATAACCAATTGTCTTACGAGTCCGAATATCCTTAAACACACAATGTGAAAGCCAAAAGACTACAATACAATATAAGACAGTAGTTATTTGAGCAACCGATAATAGGTTGAAATTCAAGGATGGCACAACTAGGAAAGTATCTAAGGTTAGGTTGTTTGTGAGATGTATGGTACCCTCCCCAGTAACAGTGGCAGGATCACCATTGGCAGTGGACACAGTTGATTTAGTGAACGGTTGAAAATTTTGAACTTGTCTAAATCAAAAGTCATATCATCGGTAGCACCCGAATTAATTATCCATGCACTATTCATAACAGAAGCAGAAATATTAAATACCTTACCATTATTACCTGCAACTGTAACTAATGTAGAGGCGAGTCCAATACCCTTCTTAGCTCCATCAGTTTGTCCCATGGTAGCGGCACAAGAAAAACAATGGATCTGATCTTCAATAGCCAATAACAAACGACACAACTTGGCCAAGAATAGCTCCAAGTCTTCAACAAACAGCAAAACAACAACAATCCAACACCCAAACAGCAACTCTACAGCGGATCAAAATACCAAACACCGAGATCCAAATGCCAAACACAAGATCAAGATCCCTCCTTCACAAAACACCAAACACCAGCCCAAATCAATCCTTCATCTTCACCTAACAGCAAAGAGAGAGAGAGAGAGGCAGCAGCAACAGTAGAAGGGAGAGAGGGCAAAAGGGAGGATCTGGATGGCGGCGGTCGAAGGCTGACGTCGACGAGAGGCAGCGTCGCTGGTGACGACGAGGAGCAAGGGGGGTCGGCTTTGGGCGGGGAAATAGAGAGCAAGGGGTATCGGGTGTTAAGCGGGAGCAGGGGAAGGCCAGGGGAGGTGGTCGGCCTGGCTATTGGCGGTGCGCTGGCTGAGGGCGGGGGGGAGAGGGTCGCCGGAGGTATGGCGATGGGTTGGTGGTTGGTCGGAGAAGATGACAGAGGGAGAAGGGGTTTTTTGGTTGCTGTCGATCGAAACGGAAGAGGAGATAGTGGGGGAGGTCGGGATTGGGATTTGGGCGTCGATGGGGGCAGCACCGGGATGTGGCACGACGACTGGAGAGGGGCTGGGCGACGAGGGGTGGATAGAGGACGGGGAAGATCGGAGACGGAAGCAGATGACTGGGGCTGAGGGATCGGTGTCGATGAAGGTCAGTGACGGGTTCAATGGCAGCGAGGATCGGGGTTGACGAGGAGGTTCGGGGATCGGGGTTTGGTCGGGATCGGATCGAGATGGAGGCGTCAGATCCGATCGCCTCTGTCTCTTCTTCTTCTTCTTCAACTAGCCTAGATCTTTTTAGCCTCTAATACCATGAAGAAAACAGATTTGGTGAAGAAAATAGATTTGGGGGGAAAATGATTCTTATTCTTGTTATTCTTTTGTTCTTTATTGTATACATCAATATATAAGGATTACATTCTTGGAGGAGGAGAAAGGAGATTGAAAGAAGATTGAGGGATAAGAGATTTGGGGAATCTGTTTCCTCTAGATTAGGAAACAGAATATACATATTAGTACTTACTACATTTCAACAGTTGTAGATTCACAACATTAGAAAATTAAAGAAGTGACTTGATTTTGTACTTGATCTACATCATAAGAGGTATTTTGTTCATGAATTCAAATTTTTTCTGACAGGTACAGACATAGACATAACGTAACATGACAACATGAATTATCGATACACAATAGATTTTGAAAAACTATCATAAAGTATCAAGTACCCTATTGTATTCGTGTGTCAAGTGTTATGAGTGACGTACACAATATAGTTACTACATAAAAGTTTTCCGTTTTAAAAATATTTATGCTTATTTCTCATTACCTGGAAAGAAAGCAACTACATGAGATTCTAATAAGAACTCAACTAAAAAATGAGATTCTAATGAGAACTCTAACTCGCAGATCCTTTAATTCAAAACACACATACTCAGTGTCTTGACTTTGATTTTCTAATTACGATGCAAAAGAGGAAACAGTTAATATTAAGCAATCTCAGGTTAACAACTTTGAAGAGTATAGTTAATACACTATTGTTTGGCTTGCACATAATGCAGATCATAGGTAATCCATAATGACAGTTGATTGAGGACTTGCTAACAGTTCTATGTAAGCATACAACTTTTTTACACTTAACAAACTCCGAATATATGCAACATAGCAATTTAACATCAACGCTGAGCAACATTTACAACTATGTACTCTTCACACAACTGAGTAGAAATTGCACATCCCCAAGCCTATATTCAATTATTGGATATGAACACTTGACACAATCATACATACACAAAAAGATAAATTCTCTCCCAACAACCTAAACATACATGTGCTAGGCTTGTCCTTGAAATTTAAACCTCTATACAACCACATAATCTTTTTAGAACCGCGAAACAAATATATTTGGCTGTATATAGTTGATCTCTGATCAATAAGCAATTCTAAAATTTCTATTGCTCTGATAGACTGATACTATTTGTAACAAACATTTCTATTCTCAAAATCAATAAGCAATTCTAAAATTCGATTTGATCATCCTATTGCTCTGATAGACTGATACTATTTGTAACAACCCCTAGCCTGAATCAAGTGGTCGAATTCCAGTTGCAGCTCAACACCAAATCTGATCATTTGTATTGGGCCCTGGACATTACAAAACTAACCATATACACCATACCAAACACCGAGAATCATTGTGATATTACAATTTATTACTATAATCCTATTTACTATATCAACTGGTAATTAACTTATTCACACATCTTATCACAAGAACCAAATCCATCAAAATTTTCATTTGGCTGCAGTACCACATGATCATAGAATTATAGAGATAACTACAATGTCAAAGTAACCCTTTTGACTGCAACAACTAGGACCATAGAATTATAGAGATAAGTAGAACATCATAATTCCCTAATAACAAAAGCTAAAAATTTGAAATCCTGCAACCCTAAACAGTATTAATTAGATACAAAATTAGTATCAATTTGAAAGTCTACAACCCTAAACAGTTATGTTTGTGAACTTAACTTTTGTCAAGATTTGTTCATGAAAGACTTTTATTCGAAACTACGCAAAAAAAAAACAAAAAAAAACAAAAAAAAAACATTTTGCCCATCACAATATATGACATTTAATTTGTTTCCATAATTCCATCTAAAATACTATATAGTAGGAAATTTTCCTCCATAAGCAAGGTTTACTGATTTGAAGGTTTCATAAAACTATACATTAATGCATTCGGTTCTTGATTTTGCATGAGATATGTTGCTTATGATACTTTAGGGTAGAGGAGAGTTTTCCGTTTAAAAAAGATCCAATTAGAAGCAAAGCTCAATATGAAGATCAATTTCAATCTATTAATAGTAAACATGTGTGGTTTACTGAGACTAACATCCACAATTAAGGAGATGCAAACTATGATTTAATGACCATTAAAATTAGATTATATTCGGATCTCAAGTACAATACCTATCAGCTAATAAAGCAATTCCCTCCATGACATTGTCTCAATCCTCACAATACCTTTACCTTCTACATGTAACTAACTAATCTAGTTATAACTGATCAAGATCATAAATTTACTTCTAATATAATAAACAACACTAATTGCACATCTAATACAAAAAAATGTTCAAATCTAACAATAACAATGCACAAATTACCTAAAATTATCAACAATAAAACCCTAATATTTAATTTCTCAAACAATTCAGCTTCTCATCTAGTGTTCTTGATCGATATCAGAATTTCAATCAAACAATTTAGCTTTAATCAGTCAAGTTTAAATTCCGCTTCTCATCTTTAATTTCTCAAACAATTCAGCTTCTCAAACAATACAGTAAAAAATTTAATCAATTAAGAATTCTTGATCGATATCAGATCTCATACACTCAAATTCAACTTTAATCTTCTAGATCTCAAATTCAATGAAATTCATATTAATTTTCCTAAGGCGAACTTACAGTGGGGGTTGGGTTGACGGAGCTTCGAGTGTGGGTGGTGCTGAGGTGGAGGTTGGGTTGACGGAGCTGATGGAGCTTCGAGATTTGAAGGAGGTGGGGGTTTCGATGAGGTGGGGCTGACGGCGCTTCGAAGAAGGTCAGGAGTGGAAGTGGGTGGGGGTTTCGATGAGGCAGAGCTGACCTTTCCAAGGAGAGAGCGGATGAGAGACACACACACACATAGAGAGAGAGAGAGAGAGGGGTTCTGAGTTTGAGGGGGGGGGGGGGGTGTTTTCTGAGTTGAGAGAGAGAGAGAATTATTTTTCTGTTTGAAATTTTGGATGTTAAAATGTATTTTGTGAGAATCAATCTGGACTTGATTTTGGGGAGTTTCGAATGAGAGCCACTTGATAACTTTCTTTGTGTTTTATTATATAGATAAATATGAACTTACTAAAATATTATTTTGAATATTAGGTACCCATATATCAGTTATTAGGTTTTAAGCTCCATAGGGTAAGTTATAGCGAGGTAATAAAACCTTGAAGATATAGAAAATACGTTACACAGGAATGTTGTAGTCCTCCGCAAATTTGAAACATTTGCACACCATGTTAGTTCAAGAACTATAAATAAATCAAAATTGTTATATTATCATGTTTAGTTGAATTTTATATTTAAAAAAAATCCGCTAAAATACTTTTTCTAGGACCAATATGCAAAAAGACATGACATTCATTACCGATTTTTTCCCGTGCTGACCCACTTTTAAAAAAATATTGACCAATCTAACCCACTTTCGAAAACATTTACCCAACCGATCCAATTTTGGACACGTCGGCATTAACTGCTATTGAAAATAACGGTATAGGTTATTTATATCTCGTTGTTTTCAATAGCGGCATCTCTAGAAATTTTTTTCCACGTGCCGCTAATTTGAGTAACGTCATCAATTAACTTCATCACAATTGTGTACTCTCTGGCTTGGAGAAAAAATTGCAAGTGTGAGAAAATCTTATAGTGATGTCGCTATCCCCAACAACGGCATTTGCATTACTGATGTCGTTGTTGGAATAGCGACATCATCTATAATAGCGGTTACATATAAATAGTGGCTCTCTTTTCTCCTACCCCTTTTACTTTAGATTTTTTTCTCTCTCCCTCTCCCTCCCGAAACCCAAAAACCCTAAATCCCAATTTAAAACCTTAAAACTCTCCTCTTTCATATCCTAAATAAATTCACAAAAAACTAATCCTTAAACCTTAATTGTCAACACCTCTTATCCCTCATTCACTTGGATTTTGACGCAGATTTTTTCTACATATCACCTCAGCCTCGAAATTGTGGTAGGTATTCGGAAACCCTTAATTCCTTTGAAAATATTCACTTTGTGATTGAGATTTATATTAAGGGTGTAATATGAGAAGTTGTGGAGATTGATATGAGCTGTAGAATCCTATGGATGAGAATAGATTTTGGGGTTGTAAGAATTGACAATGTAGTATATTTGATGTTGGAGAAATTTGTATAAACTATAATTGAATTGTTATCTTTGTAAAGGTTAATAAGATTTATGTTTATATATGAATGGATGTTGATATGATATGTGTTTATATATAAATATGTAGTGTATAAAGATATTGTGGTGGGGATTGTTATATGTGCAAGTAGTTTGATATGAATATTGAGACATTTTTATTATATTGACTCAAACTTGATTAATGTTGACACATGGTTTATTAATTTGGAATTCATGATACATAGTTTATTAAACTAGTTACATTGACACACCGTTTATTAATTTTGTTCATGACACATTGTTTATTCTTGCTGACAGAGAAATGAATGCCGCCCTACCATCTTCTTCGTGTGCAGTAGGTGCGTCGTCTTCCGCCGCACATGGAGGACCGGGTCTACGAGACCCAACCCTACTATATTTGCAAGAAGAGCATAGGTCTCAAGCGGTGTAGAAAGGAGAGGAAAATAATGTTAGTTTCTGAATGCACACAACTTTGCCGGCCGACCCACGTATACAGAACTTGGTAAATGCCGGTTTCCATGAAATGTCGAAGTTGACAAAAGTGAAATGCGACCACACATTACTTACTGCTTTTGTCGAACGATGGAGGTCAGAGACACACGTTCCACCTACCCGTTGGTGAAATGTTAGTGACGCTACAAGATATAGCGATTATATCGGGACTTCCAATCGATGAGGTGGCCGTGATCGGTAACATCTCGTTTAACTAAGTTATGTTAGTCAGATATTATCTTGGAAGAGAGGTTGAAAAGGATGACAAAGGTGTTTTCGTCGGCGAATCAATCCGACGTTCGTTGCTCTTTCAAGAGTTCAACTAGTTTGAGAAATGAACCGACCGATTTTCAAGTGCAATGTTACACTCGGGCATATTTAATTAGTATGATTGGTGGTGTTCTCATACCGAATTCTTCGGGTGATGTCATCCATCTAATGTACATTCCCTTGATTGCCATATATATAGAGCCAGACGTTATAGTTGGGGAAGTGCGGCGTTGGCTTCTCTCTACCGTGCTTTGTGCAACTGTGCAATGAGGTTGATTCAAATGACCGGGCCAATGGGGATATTACAGATTTGGGGTTGGGAACAAATACACATTGGTCGTCTTCGAATAACAGTTCTTTCAAATGCATGGAGAGTGGTTGAGGAGAACATAGTGATGAAGGCTCCGTTAGGGGTCTATTGGACCGGCCGCCACACGTGGAGAAAAACCCACGTGGAGTGTTGACATATTATAGGGATGAGCTCGATCAACTCCAGGAAGAGTAAGTCAATTGGACACTGTACACGCCGAAAGGCAACAACGGCTACCCCCACTGTGCATGACAAACAATTAACTTTGATTGACACGAGCTCCACTTATAGATTTCAACATCGCAAAATTTTATTACCCCGATCGAGTCCTCCGACAATTCATTGCACAACAACAAATCCCGAAGAACCGGATGTACGGCTGAAGACTACACAATATTACTGGTCAAGGTCGATTGCCGACTATGGATTGGGCCGTTCACCATCGCTCTAATGTTGCAATGTGGAATGAGATAAAGTATAATTTTGTGTTTGAAGGGATCGTACCATACGATGGGTCTTTGCAAGAAGCTTACATGGCATGGTACCATCGTGTTACACGTTTGTTTGTTGCTCCACCATCAGCTATCCCGGTGGGTATCCAAATACTGATCCCAAAGATCCAAAGTCGAACCACAACCGGCACATTCTACTTCTCAATCTATATATCAACCAAAGACCTCCTCGTACCGAATCATGGTAAATTTATGCTTTTTGTTAATAATTATTCATTTAAAAATTTTCGTACACATTTTGCTTATACTTGTTAAACATAATTTGGTTTGTTTCCTTTATTATATTTTATTGTTGTGGTTGATTGACAATACATGAGATATTGCGCGAAAATGTGCTCGTGTATTGAAAACCAATGCCTCGAAAACTTGTAAGGAAATAGTGCCAGAAATTCTCCATCCGTGTCAATTGTCACTTGAAGAAGTTGGAGACGGTCCGACATTGGCTGCTCTTTTCGAACTAATACAAGCTACAAATTAACCTCCCCCCCCACCTACAAGATGAGCTCAACCTCCCCCCCCCCCCCCCCCCCCTCACCACACCACCAAGACAAGCTCAATCTCCCCCACCACCACCAAGACAAACCCGATCAAGACAAACAGAATCATCATCTTCGCATGGGCAACAATGGAAGAGTCTAAGTCGGCCGAGAGAGGGTTCTCAATTACAATCATAAGAGATTAGAGAAGAGAAAGCTGAGCATGAAGAGGAGGTTGACCCCCGTATACATGTGACATAGGATATTGTATAACGTAGGAGGAGAGTCACATATCGGAAGAGGAGCAAGCCGCAACACTATGCGCCTAGTTAGGGGGTGTATGGATTTGTGTGAGTTTCTAATTGTGTACTTGCAAGTGGCTTTTGTGAACTTTTATAAATGTGTACTTCAAGCAAATTTAATTGAGAGTGTGGAAATTTATGAACTTGATGTTATAAAGCTTAGTTCAATTTGGGGTAAATGTGATCTTATTCGTTGTGGATTATTGTGTTATGATATATGGTATTTAACAATCATCTAACACATGAGTATGCATGTAAACTTATTGATAAAGATTGTTTGGCAAAATAGTTGTTGATGTGAATGTATAACATCGATTCATTGAGAAATTGAAGTCTGATACTTGAAGATAAGCACTTGATGTTTGTGCATGTTTTGATGTAAATTAAAATAATTGATGTCATTGTTGAAAATAACAGCATCAGATACATGTAACGTTATTCCTAACAACGACATCAGTTGAAAACATGCATAAGGTTTTCAGTTTTTATAAAGCATGTTGTCGCTCTTTACAATAACGGTAGTAGTTATTTGATGTCGTTGTTTGGAACGACGACATCAATTATCCTATTTTTCCAACCAAAAAACATATCTGCCAAACTCTTTATCTCCACAGTTGTTATTGGTAATAACTACATGAAAATAACCGATGCCGTTTGTCACGCCCCGCTTCCCAGAATACAGAAACACAAGCACGTAACTGAGGCCCAACGAATGATATAAATACGCCAACTCATATCATCCATAAGCTGTACCAGTCTTAATTCAACAATATAAGAAAAATGAATCACAACCACGCAGAAAACATAATCACATAGACGAGAATGAAATTCAATAACCAAACCTGGGATATAAGAACTTACCAAATAGCTCGAGAGACTCATGCTCCAATTGTAGAGAAACTGCTCATCAATGCCTTCTGGAAATTCTCCTTGTACACCTGTACTTGTTCATCTAAAATGAAAGAATAATTTGTCCTTAGAGCAAGTACGGACAGCAAGATGTGAAAGCAGAGAGTAAGGAACAAGGTACACGAAGAAATATGAATCAAGATCAAATTACAAGGACAATAATGGTGTTAATAAACAATGGTCTTAATCGAGTATACATGTTAAAAAGTTAGTTCATTAGAATGTCATTTCTCTTATCTAGTGCACGTACTACTGCGTCCCATACCACAGGTTCGATGCACGCACAACAGTGTTCGATTTAGACTTCGTGGTGGGATCTACAGAGCGTGTACTCGGTTTCAATAACAATCATTTACAATTTTCAATTTCCAATCAATCATTCACAATCAATACTTCTCCATCCATGTCAATACGATATCAATTTACAATTTACAATCAATCATTCATTGTCAATACTTCTCCTTCCATGTCAATACGATATCACGATAGGCCTTACCGTGTACATTTTCTGAGACTACCCACTACTAAGTCAACCCTTATAAACCCCGGCTTGTTTAGTATTTTATTATTAAGTCATTCATGTACATGTAAGTGTGTATAAGGATGTCAAGGGAATGATAATAATGCAGCAACATGATGCATTGCACAATAATAACATGAAATAGTAAATCTGAAACAACAATTCTCTTTATATTATTTTAACTGATTCCAATTATAACTGGGTCGAAACCTCAGTACAAGACAACAATGCAGCAGTAACTTATAAAAAGCCATCACATATATGTTCATTCAAGTCGATAATTAACATGCTATTGTATCATGAAATGCATTACACTATTATACAGCAATTCGAATGTTCATTACCGTGTACGAGTCAATTCACGATGTCATTGTTCAAGTCACGATATTTCAATCAATCAATCAATGTATTCAATCACCATTCATCTTAATTCTAGTCATTTCATTTATGTCAAGTATGTGTCTAGGCTTGGGTTTGCGTCAATGGATATAAATAAGAAGTCAAGAGTACGTCGGGTTAGTTCGTGTAAACCCTCGATACTCCCAATGAAAGGGCACAATGTAAATTAGAATAATTGAAATGGAACTACTTGCATAGAGGTCAAAAATTATGAACTAGAATAAATAACAGAGTTCAAGTGGACTTGCCTTTTTCCTTGTAGACGATTCGATAATTTAATAAGAATAACGGGATCAGAACCCGGGGAGCAATCCCAAGAGCACGTGCGAAGAAAATCCCAGCAATAACAGCAACAACAACTTAGTGAATTATACCCACTTCAGATCAGACAGAACGGAAAACAGGGTTCGAATCCGCTGCGCCCAGAACACGAGACACCGAAACGCTCTAATGGATTTCTTCCTACACACCGGATCGGGATCCAAATAGGGGACAGCTAAAGGGATTTGGTGCGGCCGAAACACGGGACAACGAGATGGACCACTCGCTGGTCGCCTTCTTCCTTCGATCGGAGAGAGAGAATGAGGGCGAACGGCGCGACGACTGTACTGGGCACGGCACGACTGCGACGGCGGCGAGGGACGGCGGCACTGGTCGGGAAGCGACGCAGTGGCGAGAACTTTCGACGTCGAGAGCGACTCTATTTTCGCTAGAAAACAGAGGAGGGGAACTGGGCGTCTTTGGGCTTATGTGGCGGCAAGCTTCTATGGGTTCAGCGAAGTTCTTCGTCAATTGGGGACGACGAGGTGATTATAGCGATGGCGGAGGAACGGTGGAGAGCAGCGATCAGGAGGTGCTTGCACTGCGGGGAGTGAGCGGCAATGGCGAGGAAGATGAAGGTTGAAGACGAAGTCGATGGGTACGATGGTGGAGCTCCGGTGCAGCTATAGAGGGCATTGCTGCGGGGCGATGGCGGAGGCTAGCGACGACTGTGGTGAGGGTGTTCGGAACGACACAGATGAGGGGATGATGACGACTGTTGCGGAATGCAGCTTCGATGGGTTCTCGGCAATGGCGATAGCGACGTAATGAGGAGGCGCTGCGGCGGTGCAAGGAACGCTTCAGAATGGCGGCAATGATGGTCTACAATGTCCGGTTGAGTTCGATAGAAGGGATTGGTAGGCTCAAGTGGCGTTAAGGAGCAGCCATGGCGACGAGCTCAAGGCAAGGGCTCGAAGGTGAGCGCGCGAGTGGGAGGAGGAGCAGGGAGGCATGCGATCGGGAGGTTGAAGACGGCGGCGAGACGAGGGTTGGGAGGTTGGATAAGGAGAGGGCGTCTAAGCTTGCGGTTTGGGGAGAAGAAGAACGAAGAAGTTGAAGAAGGGGGCATTCTGTTGGTTGGGGAAACAACAGAGAGAGGGAGGGATATAAGGAGTAACGGCAGAGAGTGGGAGTAACCGGAGAAAATAATAAATATAATATAAAATAAGGGAGGTAGTTAGAGAGAGTGGGGATGTGGTTACGGGGATGTGGGAAGAGTGGAGAAAAGTAGGAAAATTTGTATGCAGGTGAGTGTACAGGTTTGTGGGTTTGGGTTTAGGCTAAAATCCAACACGAGATGGGCTACTCTTTGGGCTTCAAATGAATATAACATAAATTCAATAATAATTGTGGGCTTCAAACCAAAAAGAGGAGAGACAAGATTTGTAGTTTGGAATATAAATTTGGGTTTCAATAGGAGATTCAAAAGGCTTTAGATGCATTGGAATGATTTATACGGAATTTGAAATACCAGAATACATGGAGAAAAGAAAAGAAATGGAAATCCATATAATCGGAAACAGGGGTTACACCGTTATTTGAAATATCGGCAACTGTTCAAATTATTACTTATACAAATTCATCTATTTCTTCCAACTGTTGCCGCTATTTCTGATGGCGGCAATAGTTGTGTTATGTCGTTATTTGGAACAATGACATTAAGGTTAGAAAAAATTCATACTAAACAACTTCTCTGCCAAACTCTCTGTCTCCACAGTCGTTGTTCCAAACAACAACATCAAATAACTGTTGCCATTATTTTCAAGAGCGACAATAGCTCAAATTGTTATTTTTATAACTGCGTAATCTCTACAACTATTGCCGTTTTTTTAAAGGCAACAATTATCTCATGATGTTGTTCCAAACAACGACTGTGGAGACAAAGAGAATGACAGAAAAGTTGTTTGGAAGAAAAAATTTCTAACCTTAATGTCGTTGCTCGAAAGAACGACATGAGAGAACTGTTGCCGTTCTCATAAATAGCGGCAACAGTTAGAAAAAATAGATGAATTTGTATAACTAATAATTTGAACTGTTGTCGATCTTTCAGTAACGACATCAGTTATTTTCATGCCGTTATTGTTAATAACGACTGTGGAGACATAAAGTTTGACAGAGAAGTTTTTTGGTTGGAAAAAATAGGATAACCGATGTCGTTGTTCCAAACAACGTCATCAAATAATTGTTGCCGTTATTGCAAAGAATGGCAACGAGTTTTATAAAATATCAAAAACTTTGTGAATGTTTTGAACTAATGTCGTTGTTGGAAATAATGTTACAGTTATATGATGTTGTTATTCTTAACAACGACATTAGTTATTTTAATTTTACATAAGAACATGCACAAACATCAGGTGCATAAAAATGGATCATACTCAGACTTAGATTGACATAATCACATATTCGAAAAAATATTCAACATTAACAACTTCAGTAAATGATAATAAGTAACAAATACATATTTCAAATATTAATAATGACCATTCCGTATATTAGAAGTGATCCATCAACTGCTTACAATTTATGGCACCCAAGTATTACAATCACATAAAAATAAATAACGGATACAACTTCAAGTATCGGTCGTTTCAGATGAACCTACATTGGCTACATTCTTACAGCTGCGCCTATTGTGTTCACTTAAGCCGCATTTAGAATCAATTTTACCAATGCCCCACCTTCTCGAGCATCCATATCATTGCGGATACGAGTACTCCTAGGGCGACCTTTCATCCTATGTAGACTCGCATCGACTACGAGTTTCAGTCCACTCGGTGCCGGCCAATAAGATTCATCTTGGATAGGAAAATTAGGTGCCCACGTTAGTACTAATGAACTTGTAAAGTAAAATGAATCAATGTAAGGTTGATAATCAATTTCACGGGAGGCACAAACCGACAATACATAAGAACATGGAATGTGGCAGAGTTGGAATTTTTCACAAGTACACGTACGGCTATCGAGGTCAACAGTGTGTCAATGTCCACTATTTTGATGTCCATTATCCATTCTAATGCCGAATTTAACTCTGAAAACACCAGGCCGGTTATTAAAGATTATAGCCTCATGAAAATTTGATTTCTCACGCCGTAAAGATAATTTCTTGAACACGTGGTGCCCACAAATTTCCTTCGCTAATAAGGGACTCTGCCGCTTTACGATGGTCAGTAAAGTACTAGTTGAGATGAAAGAATATCATCTCCATAATTGTCATGACGGTAAGCTACAAACATCTTTTAAAACTGAATTGAACACTTCTGATAGATTTGTACTCATTATATCATATCAACGACTTCCATCGGCGGAAAGTGCCAACTTCTCAATCGGCTTCTCCTTCAATCAATGAGCCCCATCAACATTAGCCGCTTCAATTTGTGCAAATTTCCGCTCAAACTTCTTAGACTGACTTTGACACGCGATCACCTTGATCTTATTCATCAAAAACTTGCTACCATTTAAAAAAAAAATAGTAGCAAAATGATGCATACAATAACGATGATATGCAAGTGGTTTCTTCCATGTTCCATACTCATTGTCCATTGCCGACAAAATATCTGGATGACGAACAGAAATAACACATAGACCTGCACGGTCTGTGAAAAAGCAACAAATATAGCTCATGACCCATGTCCATGTTTCTATGCTCTCTCCATCAACTATTGCAAACACAAATGGAAACAACATACTGTTTGCATCAGGCGAAACAACTATCAACAAATAACCTTTATTTTTTCCATACAACTGTGTTCCGTCGATCCCCAAAAGACCCCCTTGAATGTTTCCTCTGCGGGACCAAACACAACCTTGGCCCAATGGATTGCCGTTCTTGGATTTGAAGCTTGAATTACTGTGAGAATAGAATGCAATTTATTGTAAGCTTTTTGAAAGGAACCATACAACCTCTATATCGCTTTATGTTTCGCCTTCCAAGCTTTTCTGTATGAAATAGTGTAATTGAAGTGAAGCTTGACTATTTCAATTATGGCCTTTGGTGTTACTCCTAGTTGTGCCTTCACAATATTCAATATCATTGTTGATACAATCTTATAATCAATTTTACTATAATCTTGATTCAATGTCGGATTCACATATGTATGCGAACATTCAATGTTCTTCACCATAAATAAATATTGCCCTTTTGGAACAATTGCACGCAATCACCATGGACAACCCACCTCATTTACGAGCTCCAAATTTTCTGCAATCTCATCGGGCGTAAGTTTGATCGGTGTGTATTTACATTTGACATAGTATAAACTTAGGGTCGATTTCATCGTCACAAATGCTCGATGGTTCTTCACGGAGTACATCTTAACCTGGTATTGTATACTATCTTTAGTTGGAAATATTTGACCAATAGAGAGTTCATCCTTGTTCGAAGAGCCGACGGAAGACTGTGGATGTTCATGTACGGTCGCACGGGTCATCCACTCACTCGATTGAACCTCATGTACAGATGCACAAATGGATTGATTTGGCGACACCACATTGTTAACATGTACATTAACGTTAACAGCATTAACCAGACATTCTCTGACATCCTCCTCCTCCTCAATTTCTAGCCCTTGATCCACATCTTCTTTTTCTTCTACCAAATTGTTATTAACAATGGTTGTCAAAGTCTTGCATGACCATGTCGGTATGGAGAATACTTTGTGTCGATGTGAAAGGATGTACCGACTCATATTATTGGTTATAGGCTATGTTGGAGTTGTGCTAATGTCTTCTTATGTATTTGGTATTCTTGCATGTGGCTCAGCAGATGGTTTCAAACTCTTAACAGGGCTTGGACTTAGAATAAAAACTGACATAGTGTTTGGAAGTTTAATTTGCTCAATATATAACTCCAATGCAGTCCAACTACAACTTGGATCAAGTGTCTTAGTAGTCATGGATCTTGGTGCATTATCATTATCTATGGGTACCACCATGGAATATTGTCCTTCTCCTTTACCGGTAGCATAACAGGCTTTGATTTTGTAACTCAATTCACATCTATCCCAATTCGTAACTTCAAATATCTTATCTACTAGTTGTGAGTATATAAAGTTACACGAAGTCCAAATAATGGCTGGTTCAACATCACTATAACAATATCCAATCTTCGGATCTTGAATTATTTCACCCTCAAAATATAACCAAAAATATAACCAAATAGGTATATCATAATTCATATCTAAACATAAATGGACATATATTCAAGTCATTAACTACTCACAAGCATAACCTATGCATACATATAAAACATATGGTTATAAAAATACATTCAAATTAGACCGTCACTTGGATAGTTTGAAAATAAGTCGTGGATGAAGAATGAGACGACCCAATACAATGTTGGAGATTTTCAGAATGGGGATTTGAATTTCAGTAGGAGAGGGAGAGGGATGTAGGAGATATGAAGTTAGAAAAGAAACAATCACTTGGATTTTGGGTTTTAGGGTTTTAGGGTTTTAGAGTTTTGGGTTCGGGAGTGGGGGGGGGGGGGGAAGATCTAAAGTGAAAGAGGAAGGAGAAGATGGGGCAACTATTTATATTAACCGCCATTATAGCAAATGTTGCTATCCCCAAGAACGACACCATAATGTGAATGCCGTTGTTGGGGATAGCAGCACTAGCTATAAGATCTACACTTGCAAAAAAAATTCAAGTCAGAGGGTACACAATTGGGAAGAAGTTAGCTGATGTCGGTACTTGATGCTGTTTATTTCTGAGAAACGTGTGGAAGCACCAGGTGTGAGTTCGAACTCAATTTGTATTGAAGGAGATTGCCGCTCGTCTGCCGACCTTCAGTTGACCTTCTGGGACCTACGATGAGCTCGGAAAGATGTTGAAGGTTGGGCTCGGATCGGAAGGGTCGGATCCGAGGTCTTGTGTACCTGCAGACGGTCCTGAAACACCGGGGTTTGTCCCGGTGGCGGACCCTCCGACGCTCTAGTCAGTCTCTGTGAGAGAGTAGCAATAACTAGGTATATTTAAGTGGCAAAAGATTGATTACCTCAAAAAGGTGGGTGTGGGTCTAGTATTTATAGAGAATCCCAACCGGGTTTGGTTCCACTTGGGGGCCGGGTTTGGATCCGAAAGCCCATGGGCCTGACGTGGCAGAAGGCCCAGGGGGTTTAGGGCGGACGTGGTGATACCAGGAGTGGTATAGGGCTGACGTGGCGAAACCCTTGGCGGTATTTGGAGCTGACGTGGCCCATCGTGAGCCCTCTGTGCCTCTGGGGGAATCGGAGGGCCTAGGCTGTGCCAGGTCATCCTTCTGCCCCGCCGGAGAGGGGGGACGGCCTGAGGGACTGCTCTGGATCGGACTCCGGGGGATACTGAGGCTCGTCAGTACGAGGAGGCCGGCACTGTGAGGGCAAACACGAGGTTCGGCGCCGACCCTGAAGTGGTCCGGAGCCGAACCAGGTTGTTATTTTTGCTTTTCTGAGTAGGAATTGTATTGGGCCCTGGTTGGGCCTCAGGCCATTTTTACCCTGTCACACAAGCCCCCCACTCCTGCAGGGGGTGCGGGAGCTAGCCGTGGAGGAGTGTTCATGATTGTAACAAAAATGGGAGGGCGGATCATAGGGCCTTCCTGGTGGTGCTGCCCTGAGGCTTGGATAGGACCTCGAGCTAGTCGAGGGTCAACGTGTAGGTGAAGGCGATGGCGAACCGTTGTCTCTTCCGGAGAAGAGTACCCTGGTGTTCGACTGAACCTCGAGAGGTCGAGGGATTACGTGTCGACAAGGGTGATGGCGAGCCGTTGCTTCTTCCTGAGAAGAGTACCCGGGTGCCAGACCGAACCTCGAGAGGAGGGGGAATTATGGGCTGGTAAGGGTGATGGCTAGCCGATGGATCTTCCGAAGAAGAGTACCCGGGTGCCAGACCGGACCTCGAGCTGGCGAGGGATTATGGGTCGGTAAGGGTGAAGGCGAGCCGTTGTTTCTTCCTGAGAAGAGTACCCCGGTGCCAGGCCGAACCTTGAGACGAGGGAGAATTACGGGCTGGTAAGGGTGATGGCCCGCCGGTGGATCTTCCGAAGAAGAGTACCCCGGTGCCAGACCGGACCTCGAGCTGGCGAGGGATTATGGGTCGGTAAGGGTGAAGGCGAGCCGTTGTTTCTTCCTGAGAAGAGTACCCGGGTGCCAGACCTAACCTCGAGACGAGGGGGAATTACGGGCTGGTAAGGGTGATGGCCAGCCGGTGGATCTTCCGAAGAAGAGTACCCGGGTGCCGGGCCGGACCTCGAGCTGGCGAGGGATTATGGGCTGGTGAGGGTGAAGGCGAGCCGTTGTTTCTTCTTGGGAAGAGTACCCCGGTGCCAAGCCGAACCTCGAGACGAGGGGGGATTACGGGCTGGTAAGGGTGATGGCCAGCCGGTGGATCTTCTGAAGAAGAGTACTTTAGTGCTGGCGAAGGCGAGCCGTTATTTTGCCCGAACCGACCCCCGTATCGGGCTGTCAGTCTGGCACTGGCTGACGTCAGCAGCACATGTTTCGAGGACGTGGCGTGATTTCCTAGGCGGTAGTTGCACGTCAATCGGTGAATAGTGACTGCGAAAATCGAGGAGTTGTTCCTATCCCCTATAAATGTTCCCCCCTCTCCTCCCATCGCCTATTTCTCTCTTGCCTCTTACTTTTCAAAAAAAAAAATCCTTCAACTCTACAGCGCTCGCCCCTTCAGCTTCCTGCAGCAAGGTCGTTTTTCCGAGGTGATTCCAGGTTAGTTGGTAACCCCGTTTAACTTAGGCACGGATGGATAGGGCTCAGTCCGGCTCGTTGGCGTCGACCTCTGGGGAGGGGCCGGTAGGCAAGGAGGAGGTCGTACACAGTGTGAAGCCATTGCGATCTCGGAGGCATTTCGTGGTAGAAAGCAGCGACTCTGAGGAGGGGGGAGGCAGCTCAGACGAAGTCCAGACCCTAGGGTCGGCTTCCGGAGAGGAGGGTGGCTCCGAGGGAGATGGCTCCGCAGGATCTCTGAATCCGCCCGTTCTGGGGCGTTTGTCTACACCTTCGCCGGAACGGACTAAGAGGAGGAGGGCTCCGAAGAAGAAGAAATCGAAGATTGGCGGCCCGAGCGACTTGGTGATAGGGTCGTCTGCACAACCCCGGTCTTTCCGTTGCTACCCCGACGATCTCTCAAATAAGGAGTCCTCGGGGGTCCAGCCGTCGTCGTCAAGCCGGAAGAGGTTGATGGTGGACGCCTCCCCGACCGCTCTGGAGGCAAGCGACTTGGGGGCTCTGCAGTTGGCCTACCACATAGGGCCCAGTTATGAGCTTATGCTGCCGAGTTCTACTCTTCAACCGACCGATCCCCTGCCGGACAGGTATTGTATCTTCCCTGTGGACGCCTTTATCTCCGGCCTGAGGCTACCCATCCACCCATTCGTTCGGGAGGTGTTAAATTGGTCGTCCCTGGCGCCGATGCAGTTTGGGCCGAACTCCTGGAAGCAGATCATCTGCTTCGTGCTGTTGTGCGAGGAGCAGAGGGTACCCCTGCGGCTGGGCGTGTTCCGAGCGATGCTGTTGATTGGCTCATCGGCAGAAGGAGTATATTACATCTCGCCTCGAGGTAAGGCGAAGGTTGTCCACAGTCATCCAGATTCCATTAAGTTCTGGAAGAAAAAGTATCTGGTGATCCGGAGTGAGGATCCTTGGGCTATCCCTACTCGGTGGAACCATTCTAAGCCGAGCTACGCAGTACCGGGGCCGGGGGATTTGACGGCGGAGGAGTGGAGACTCGTTGAGCGCCTCCGTCTGTCGTATAGCATCAATTGGGGGAAGGTGACGGAGGCCCATCTGGCAAGCGTCGGACTGAGCCCTAGCCCGGCCGTGCCTCGTACGTGGTTGTTTCTTTCCTCACACTCTTCTTGTACTTTTTTGCTCATTTGTTCTTAATGGATCTTTTTACAGAAATGGATGAGGAGTCGATTAAGGCGCTGAGGCTCGCCATGAAGAAGAAGAAGGTCGAGAAGAAGGATGTCGCGGTGAAGACCACCGAGTTGTCCCAGGTGGTCTCCGAGGCCCCCATTCAGCCGAGGATGAAAAGGACTCGGTCAGAGACGGGTGGGGACGCGGTGGTCCAGGGGGGTTCGGATCAGGGTGCGGCCGCCGACCCTGATAAGGGGAAGGGTCCCCTGGTGGATCCCGGACTAGAGGAGAGACTTCGGCGAAGGTGGGTGCCAGATTGGTCGATCCGCGAGGGTGATTGCCTGGTCCGGGGGCGCCAGGCCGTGGAGGTTGCAGATAAGCTGGCGACCCCTCGGGACCGCTCGGATATGAAGTCCCAGACCCTGGACGAGGCGTACGTGCGTCTTGCGCAGGCCACTGTGCTGGTAAGTCGATCGAACCTCCTAGCTTTCAGGTGATGTTGTTTTAAGGAAGATTTCTTAGTAGTGTCTGGTCATGGCAGGCGACCGTGCAGGGGGCCCATGTGAGGGGCCTCTACGAGGCGGCGTTGCAGCGAGAGCGAGATCGGGCTGACAAGGCCGAGCAGGAGGTGACGGAATTGAAGGGAGAGATCGAAGGCTCTCGTAAGAAGGAGGCGGAGACGAAGGCGGCTTTTGACAAGGAGAAGGAGGAATGGGCGAAGGCGAGGGCGGCTCAGGAGGAGAGGTCGGAGAAGGAGAAGGATGAGGTGACTAAGTCGTGTCAGATCCTGGTGATCAACGCCCAGGATAGCAGTTACGCGAAGGCCCTCAGCCATGTGAGGCACTTTTATCCGACTATCGACCTGTCCAACTTCGAGTATGATATGGAGATTGAGGGGACACCGAAGACCCCTGGCGGACAAGGGTCGGATGATAAATCGGTTGCCGACCCTCCAACGGATCCGGCTGATACCGAGGTGGGAAAACCAGCTGTATAATTTTTGTCCTTCTTTTTCCTTCTCTCGATTGTATTTGCCTTCCGCGGACTGGCCACCGCATTTTTTGTATGGGAAAACTGAATTTATAAAAAGAGGGTTTTTGGCTGGCTAAGTGTTCCAACTTCGAAAAATTTCTGAACCTCTTTGCTTATATGTCTTGAGCGGGCTGGTTCTCTTGTAGGTCACGGCTCCCCTTCCTGAGGTGGACCCCCTTCGTTCCGACGTGGCGTGGCTTCGGGGCAAGGTCGAGGCCTTAGAGGCCACTTTGGTTCGGTATCGAAAGAGGGCTCGCGACACTGATGCGGCCTTCCATTATTACAGGAACAAGTCTGAAGCCCTAAGTGAGGAGGCAAGCCGGCTGAGGAGGGCGATGGTGGATCGGGAGCTAGGGGGCGTTGGTCTTGGATACACCATGTCAAGTTCCTCGGTGCAGAGGCCTTCCTCCGAGAAGCTACTTCGCGATGTGATAGTGGAGAAGGAGATGGAGATACACCGCTATAGGACCATGTTGGGTGTTTCGACATCTTCCTCGAGGGGTCGGCGAGCAGAGGGGGCTCCCTCGGCGTTGCCACTGATGGAGCGCATTCGATCCGTGGATGCCCAGAGCTCCGTGGCCGGGGTGTCGACGGTGGCAGAACCGAAGGACCGTCATGACGAAGGGAGAGTCCCAAGTCGTTTGGTCGGAGTGATCCCGCCCTTCACCGGGTCCGAGGGGCCCTAAGTCGGCGATCCCCTTTAGTTTGAGATGAGTGGAGTGGTCCTGTAACGGTATTTGCTTGTTTTCTCCGTACAAAAATAAAAGAGTATGAATAAAGCTTCTTTTCCTTCTTTGCTCTGGCTATCGGGGTGGTGAAGGGCGGTGTAGGTGAGGTCGGGCTCCGCCGATTCGTGAGGGATCGATGCGGGGCGATAGGGAGACCTCCGGCCCGGAGTTGGGTCGAACCTGCCGAGGCGTTTGGGGATGAGACCCGAGGGAGAACCCAGATGCCGCCCCCATTGCCCGGTACCGGGTCGGCATTGCCGAGGTATTTAACTTTTGACAAAAGGAGACTTCTTTTATACCAGACCGGGGGGGGGGTCGCTGAAGCGGCCCTTTACACACGAATGTTTACAAAAGTTTTAATTTACTTAAGCCACGCTAGAACCTAAGCTTGCTCTCCCCGGAATTTCATGAGGTGCTCAGCGTTCCAGGGTCGGCTGATGGGTCGGTCGTTCATATCCGTCAGTCGGTATGTACCAGGGCGTACAGCCTCGACTACGCGGTATGGGCCTTCCCAGTTGGGAGCCAGTTTCCTCTTCTTGGTTGGATCAGAGACAGATAGCTTTCGCAAAACTAGGTCCCCTGCCTGGATGCTGGTGGGGCGGACTTTCTTGTTGTAAAATCTCTCGATCCGTTGCTGGTAAATGCTCCTTCGGACCGCGGACTTTTCCCGTACTTCGGCGACGAGGTCCAGGTTAGCCCTCAGGGCGGACGCATTGTCGTCTTCATCGAAGGCTATGATCCGGGGAGAAGGCAATCCGACTTCGACGGGGATGACTGCCTCAGTCCCATAGGTCAGATTGAATGGTGTCTCCCCCGTGGGGATCCTCTGTGTGGTTCGGTGTGCCCATAGTACGCTGGGCAGCTCTTTGTCAAGGCGCTTTTTGAGGCCGTCGAGGATTTGCCTGTTCGCATTCTCTGCTTGGCCGTTAGACTGAGGGTGGCAAATGGCGGAGAAACGTTGCTGGATGCCGATGTCCTGACAGAAAGATTGGAAGTTCTGCCCTTGGAACTGGGTTCCGTTGTCCGTGACGAGGATTCGGGGGATCCCGAATCGACAAATGATGTTCTTCCAAAAGAATTGTTGCACTTGGCGCTCGGTGATGCTGGATAGTGGTTCGGCTTCGATCCACTTGGTGAAGTAGTCGATGGCGACAATCAGGAATTTCTTTTGCCCTACCGCTGGGGGGAAGGGCCCCACAAGGTCCATACCCCACATGGCGAAGGGCGTAGGGCTCGCCAGGGATCGGAGGTTGGCTTGAGGAAGCCTTTTGATGGGGGAGAATCTTTGGCAGGGGCCGCACCTCTTGACTAAGTCTTGTGAGTCTTGGAGCATGGTGGGCCAATAGTACCCTTGATTCAGGGCCTTTCGGGCAAGTGTCCTACTCCCCATGTGGCATCCGCCGATCCCCTCGTGCAGGTCTTTGAGGACGTAGCTGGCCTCGTCCCTGGCGAGGCAGCGGAGGTAGGGTTTGCCGTCGGCCAAGGTGTACGAGCGTTTGAAGAGGATGTTATCGATTATGACGAACCTTTCAGCTCGGATTCTGATTCGCCTGGCCTCGGCTTTGTCTTCAGGAAGCTCGGCCCGGTTTAAGAATTTTCGGATGGGAGTGGTCCAGTCGTCCGGGCTGGTTCCTTCTTGCACGCACATCGCTTCCGGCTCTGGGCTAATGATGCTTGGCTCCAAGAGGACCTCGACGAGCACCGTACGATCGAGGCCTTCGAAGGAAGAAGAGGCGAGTTTGGATAGCGCGTCGGCTTGGGCGTTCTGTTCCCTGGGGACTCTGACAACCGTAGCGTCGTCGAAGAACGCCAAGAGTCATCGGGCCGCCGCCAAATACCTCATCATTCGGTCGTCGCGGGCTTCGTACTCTCCGTTGATTTGATGGATCACGAGCTGAGAGTCGCTAAACGCCCGGATTCGCTTGGCACCGGCTCGGTGGGCGAGGGTCAGTCCGGCGATCATGGCCTCGTATTCTGCCTCGTTGTTGGAGGCTGGAAAGTTGAGGCGCAGGGAGTATTGAAGTAGGAATTGGTCGGGGCCACGAAGGATGACGCCCGCCCCACTCCCCGTTTCGCAGGATGAGCCGTCAACAAAGACCTCCCAGGTCGGATCCGGTTCTTCTACGTCAGGTTGCTCGGAGACAGTGCATTCAGTTATGAACTCGGCGAGGGCCTGCCCTTTAATGGCTGCCCTGGGATGATAGCTAATGTCGAACTGGCTCAGCTCGATCGACCACTTGACTAATCGGCCGGAGTTTTCGGGCTTGTGGAGGACGGTCTTCAGTGGTTGGTCGGTCAGAACTTGGACGGAGTGGGCCTGGAAGTAAGGTCGGAGTTTTCGGGCTGCCATAACCAGGGCATAGGCCACCTTTTCTATCTTCGCGTATCTCGTCCCGGCCGGGTGCAGCACTTTGCTTACATAGTACAGGGGTTTCTGAACTCCTTCCTCCTCTCGGACGAGGACGGCGCTGAGGGCGTGGTCCGAGGCGGACAGGTAGAGCCAAAGCGGCTCGCCTGGTTCGGGCTTGCTGAGGAGAGGCGGGTTGGCGAGGTACCGTTTCAGCTGTTCGAAGGCTTCTTGTTGATGGGTACCCCACTCGAAGCCCCCTTTCCCGCGCAAGGCTTTGAAGAAGGGGAGAGATTTCTCCCCTGATTTGGAGAGAAAACGGCCGATCGCCGCCAACCGACCCGTGAGCCTCTGAACCTCTTTGACATTCCGGGGCGGGGACATGTTGATGATGGCCTGTATTTTTTCGGGGTTTGCCTCAATGCCGCGCTGGCTGACAATGAATCCTAAGAACTTCCCCGTGGAGACGCCGAAGGCGCATTTAGCCGGGTTAAGCCTCATGTTGTGGCGTCGGAGGACACCGAAGGCTTCCTCGAGGTCGGCGACGTGGTCCGGCCCAGCCCGGCTCTTGACAAGCATGTCGTCGACGTAAACTTCTACGTTGCGGCCGATCAGGTCCTTGAAGACTCTGTTGACGAGTCGCTGGTACGTGGCTCCGGCGTTTTTCAGCCCGAAGGGCATGACACGGTAACAATAAAGACCTTGGTCGGTGACGAATGAGGTCTTGGAGATGTCTGGCGGAAACATCCGGATCTGATTGTACCCCGAGAAAGCGTCCATGAAGGACAGCAGCTCGTGCCCTGAGGTCGCGTCTATTAAAGCGTCGATGCGCGGGAGGGGGAAAGGATCTTTCGGACACGCTTTGTTAAGGTCCGTGAAGTCAATGCATATTCGCCAATCCCCTGTCGCTTTCTTCACCATGACGATATTGGCCAACCACTCGGGGTAGGTGACTTCCTGGATGAATCGAGCGGACAAGAGCTTGTCCACTTCTGTTTTTACAATTAGTTGCCTCTCCGGGGCGACTTTGCACCTCTTTTGGACGATCGGTTTAGAGTCAGGGAGGACGCTCAGTCGGTGCATGATCAAGTCTTCAGAGATTCCGGGCATATCGGAGGGCTTCCAAGCGAAGAGATCAACGTTGCGGCGGACGCAAGCGATGATGCCCGCCTTCAGGTCGTCGGCGAGTGAGCAGCTCACCCGGAACCATTTCGACTCATCCTCAGTGTCGAATAGGACCTCCTCCAGTTCGTCCACGGGCTCGGGGGCGGGGCCGTCTTTCTCGGGCTCGAGTTCAACGGCGCTGAGGGGGAGTACGCCCCCTCCCCTGGTGGTAACGGAACATGACCGTGCTGCTTCGACGCTGTCTCGGACGATGCTGACCCCTTGGGGGGGGAATTTGAGTTCCAGATGGTGGGCCGAAGGTATCGCCTGGAGGGAGTTTAGCCCGGGTCGGCCGAGGATGGCGTTGTAGGCCGCCTTGGCGTGGATGACCATGAAATCCAAGGACTCGGTCCTCTTGTCAGGGTCCGGTCCAGCGGTGACGTTGAGGGCAATAATTCCCTTCACTACGACCGGGACGCCCGAAAGTTTGAGCAACGTGCATCCTGCTGGTTTGAGTTTCCCTCTGGATAATCTGAGGCTTTCAAAGGTTCTGAGGAAGAGAATATTTACCGGGTTGCCGTTGTCAACAAGGATTCGGCGAACCTCACAATTGGCCATGCGGAGGCTAACGACGAGGGCCTCGCAGTGGGGGAGGTGAACTCCTTCGGGGCCCTCTCCTGAGAAGGAGACTGGCCGCGGTTGTAGCTCAGGAGAGGGGCTGTACTGAATGGCGTTCGTCTCCTGGGTGAAGGTTCTTTGGGAAGTATCGTTTTCTCCCCCCACCGGTCCCCCGTGGATGTAGTGTAGGGTGAATGGCGTATCCATGGATACCTCGGATTCGGGATCCTGACCCTGGGTGCGGTTTGGGTTAGGCTTCGGGGTTGGTGATCCCCGGTTCCTATCACCTTGCCGACCCCGTGGGCCGTCATCCCTGTGGGTCCTCCTCGGATGGTTCGGGGCCGAGTTGGAAGCGGCCCTTCCCCAGTTGTGGGTAATCTTGCGGTTGAGGATTACTCCCCGTAGGTCGGGCTGGGCTGTCCAGCCGATGCTCGTTTGGGACTCCCGAGGGGGAGCCTTGTGTTTCGACGTGCGGGGCCTGGCTTCATCAGAGGGTGGGGGCGAGTCCCGTTGGTTGACGGAGGGAGCAGCCCCCTTGCCTTTGGAGGCCATGAGGATTCGGCTGTCGGTGGCCTTTGAGGGTCTGGGTCGGATCGGCTTCTGGAGCAGCTGTTTCCCACAGACGGCGCCAACCTGATGCTGTTTATTTCTGAGAAACGTGTGGAAGCACCAGGTGTGAGTTCGAACTCAATTTGTATTGAAGGAGATTGCCGCTCGTCTGCCGACCTTCAGTTGACCTTCTGGGACCTACGATGAGCTCAGAAAGATGTTGAAGGTTGGGCTCGGATCGGAAGGGTCGGATCCGAGGTCTTGTGTACCTGCAGACGGTCCTGAAACACCGGGGTTTGTCCCGGTGGCGGACCCTCCGACGCTCTAGTCAGTCTCTGTGAGAGAGTAGCAATAACTAGGTATATTTAAGTGGCAAAAGATTGATTACCTCAAAAAGGTGGGTGTGGGTCTAGTATTTATAGAGAATCCCAACCGGGTTTGGTTCCACTTGGGGGCCGGGTTTGGATCCGAAAGCCCATGGGCCTGACGTGGCAGAAGGCCCAGGGGGTTTAGGGCGGACGTGGTGATACCAGGAGTGGTATAGGGCTGACGTGGCGAAACCCTTGGCGGTATTTGGAGCTGACGTGGCCCATCGTGAGCCCTCTGTGCCTCTGGGGGAATCGGAGGGCCTAGGCTGTGCCAGGTCATCCTTCTGCCCCGCCGGAGAGGGGGGACGGCCTGAGGGACTGCTCTGGATCGGACTCCGGGGGATACTGAGGCTCGTCAGTACGAGGAGGCCGGCACTGTGAGGGCAAACACGAGGTTCGGCGCCGACCCTGAAGTGGTCCGGAGCCGAACCAGGTTGTTATTTTTGCTTTTCTGAGTAGGAATTGTATTGGGCCCTGGTTGGGCCTCAGACCATTTTTACCCTGTCACAGTACTCAAAATAGCGACATGTGAATTATTTTTATGGAGATGCTATTATTGAAAACAACAGCACATGGAAATAACCTATGTCGTTATTTTCAATAGTGGTTAATGCTGACGTGTCCAAGGTTGAGTTATTTGGATAAATATTTTCGAAATGGGTTAGATTAGGCAATATTTTGAAAACGTGGGTCAGTACGGATATTGTTTTTCATTACCTCCGTTGACGGTCAAAGTTAGCCGATCCCACCTCCACACCTTGTTCGGCTGCACGCGAAGCCCATTTTATCATGACCACGTGTCCAAATCTAATTGGATGACATTTGCTGCTGAAACTTGCACCACACTGTTCGTTGTCAAGTGGCTGTTTGCGCTGTACAGAAGGAGCGTGCACTGCACGTGGAAACTACGGGCCCCACTAAGATAGATATGTGAACCGTGGGTCGTTTTCTGGGTCCTTTTAAATGAAGTGTTGTTGTCTTGTCTTCATTTTGAGTGATATTTGCAGACAAGGTTGTGTGATTTTAAAATTACACACATGGGCCAATATGTCGGCAGATTTGTAAAAGGACGATTTGTTGGGTCCATAGCTGTATTTAAAAAATTTTAAAAATTAAAAATAATGATACAGTCACAATGCTTCGTTAATGAGTTAACCACAAAATCGGACACACACTATTAGTAAGTTTGACTTTGATATCATACGTGATCGAATTATGAACGATACGAACAATGTTTAATTATTTATGTAGATAAATATCACCTCCATGCTTGCGGTATAATTGGTGGTTTAGTTGAAATTTACAGTGCACCAAGTGCACGTGGTTTAGTGATAGTGTTAGAATATCTCCAACCACGTTAGCTATTTTGGCTAACTAAAATAGTCAAAATAGATAACAAATGGATAATTTGGCTAGCGAAAAAAGTCTCCACTCCAACCATGTTATCTATTTTGAATAACCATTAATAATTTAAAGTCTAAAATTAAATAAAATAAAAATATAAAACCAAAACACCAAACAGCAAAAACGATCCCCTCTCCTTCGAGCAGCAAACACACGAGCACCCAATCTCCTCTCTTCTTCTTCACATCGACGGAGAGAAAGAGAGGGAGACAGCGGCGGGACACTGGCGACTGCGGGATGCGGTGTAGCGGCGAGGGCGAGGGCAAGGGCGGCTAACGACTGGGACGAGGCGATGACGGTGGTGGCGCTCGCGGTCGGGAAGCGATGCAGCGACGAGGCTCTCGATGCTCTATTTCTCTACACCGAAATAGAGGAGTCGGATGGCGGCGCTTCGACGAGGAGGATAGGGAGAGTAGAGGTGAAGATTTGAGGTGCGGTAAAGGCGACTCGGAGTGGGTGGAGATTGAGGAAGGAGATGAGCGGCAATGGCAGTCGATGGGTTCGACGAGAACCCAGAGGAAGAAGAAGACGGCGACGAGCGTGTTAGAACTTGAATATAAAATAATAAGAAATTCCAACAAAGTTGTGAAGAAATCAAATACAGGAAGAAAAACAATAAGCAATAAACTTGTACAGAGTCGAGATTTTTAGAATCTCTGTCCTTAAAGCAGAATTCGCCCCGTAGTGTGACGGTTACCGGCGAATTGCTTCACAGGATACAACTGTACCTTCTCTGAAGAATGCAGCACTCTTCAGAGCCAACGAACTTCTGTCTGTGGTGTACTCTCAGTGACAGTGACTGACGCAGAGGAGAAGAAGAGGAAGACCCAAGTGCAAAAAATTTCTATCTCTGTATAGGAGTTGATGTCTGGATATATAGAGAAGAGTTGGACTGGAGACTGTTCAGCAGCCATTACTCTGTAACAGCAGAGTAATGGGGACTCTTCAGATTCATAACTGGTGAGCCATTACTCTGCTGTTACAGAGTAATGGGCACCAGTTACTGAATGAATCTGAATAGCCAAGCCAAGCCGAGCCGAAGCCGAAGCCGAAGCCGAAGCCGAAGCCGAAGCCGAGGCGGGGCTGGGGCCGGGGCCGGGCCGGGCGCGCGCGCGCGTGTTTGTCATTTTGGCTAAGTCCTCTCTCTACTACACGTTAGTGGTAACCCCCGGGCCACGCCCTTTAGTCCAGTTTTCTAGTATATATACTAGACAAAATCATTTCCAATTTCCGATATGGGACTATCTATTTTCTCCAAGTTGCCAATTTAGTACATTTCAAGTACCCAACTTTGGATCAACATTTCTCATTCATACGGAATTAGTTTTTGGCAAGTGAGTATACTACGGAATAGTACTCGTCGAGAGGATCGCAATCCACTCACTTTCCGGTGCCGCCGGTGGCCGGAGCTCGCCGGAATCCGGCCCGAAAAACTGCAAAAATTAATTCCAACAGAGCGAAGGTTGGCGGTGGGGGAGCGATGAAGATGATAACGGTGGGATGTCGAGCGGGGTCGCGATTGGGCGACAAGGAGTAAGACAGGAGAGGTGCTTCAGGGCTCTTCGATGGGTTCTATAGTCGATGATGGAGGGTGAGTTCGGTGGGTTGTTACGGGGCAATCGAAGGATGAAGACGGGAGGCAGTTGCGGCGAAGGGAGTCGTCGAGGTGACGAGGGCGCTCAGGAGTTGGATGAGGAAGACGAAGGAGGAGCTCGAACGATTTCTCTATTTTGGTTTCGAAACAGAGGGAAAGATAGGAGATGGAGGAGAGAGAAAGGGACGGGAGAGAGAGAAACAAAGTGGGGCTTTTCGATCGCGATTTTTTTTTAGCGAGCGGTACATACTCGCCAGATCTGGCGAGTGAATATTAGAAATCTATTTTGGCAAGTGGTTTGGCTAGTCCCGTTGGAGCATATTTTTATCTTTATATTAGCTATTTCGGCTAAAATTTAAAGATAGCTAGCATGGTTGGAGATGGTCTTAGTTGAATATTTTAACAATGTTTTATATTGTAGAAAAAAATCAGTCATAGAAAAAATCTCATTTAGAACTCAAATGAATATATAGTATGATCACTATATATTAATTATGTACATAAAATATTTAAACTTTTAATACTAAAGACTCTAAACATTATAACCAATCTTGAGTAATACAAAATAACATGTAAATAATTGTATCATCTAAAACATAAAAAATATAAGAAAAGATATTAAAAAAAATTAGTGATTCTTTTTTTCAGAACAATAAAGGCTTATAAAGATTGAATCTTTATGGTTTATAAAGACTGAGAGTGCGTCATGATTTTGATTTCTAGAATTCCAAACTTACCGATATTTAATATGGTAGCACGAATTTGCAATCCAATAATAAATGATTAAACTACAAGGAACCAAATTAAGAAGTCGTGGGAGAAGGCCTTCGAGTCGTCGGAGGCGTCGATAGTCGAAGGCGAAAGGGTCGTCAAAGTCGTGGGAGATGGAAAGTGCTGCAGGAGGAAAAGTAGGGTGGGGCTGGGGAAAGGGTTTGAGAGAGGAGGAGGAGGATGCGAGGATTTAGGGTTTCGATTGAGAACGAGATCAATTTTGGGATTCAAGTTTTCCAATTTGGGTTTGATTTGAGGGTTTTGATCAGAATTCTTTGGGGATATGGATGTCAGGATTAAGATGATGATATGAAAAAATAACCGCTCATCAAGTGCACGCTGCTTTGCTATCAAAGTTAGTGAGAACATGTCAATTTTTTTATTGATAATACAACTTATGAGAGTTTACAACTACTTCATCATTTGATTCTATTCTGATACCACTTCCTAAAACAGTCTAGTTAGTCCTCGCAATTAGGATAAATTGATGAAGAGTTAAATCTATTTGCAATAGCTAATGAAGAATTAGTTTCTGTTAGTTATATAGATAGTTTCTTAGTAAAGCCATTTGAAGCATATTTGAATTGTTAAGTTTTTGCTCTAAGTTGGGCTCAAAAGCTTTGATACCAACACTATAAGCAGGCCTCGTAATGGAAAGTTGATGAGCAGGGGCAAGTTAAAAGATTAGCAGGGGCATATATGGACTTTGGATAAAACTTACTTGATAGTTAATTCAGTAGCATAAGAATGTTTTAGGGTAAGATCCTCCTTTCCAGACGCTTAAAAGATTTCTCCAGTTGCATTTGAATTGTCTTAAATTCTACTATTCGAAGATGAGCACAACTATTCAACTATATATAGTAATAATAATAACCCTTTCCCTTGCAGTGTAAGATATAGGAGGTTCATATCAATAGCACAACAAAGGAGCCGGAGAAGTAATTATACTCTAATAAATATAATTATATCTCAATAAATACTGAATTCAAACTTTTGTTAATGATGAGTTGTATATTCCTAGTGAGGTTGCTAAAGAATTTGTACTCAGGGTTCTGATTGATCGTGTCTATTAGTAAACTGTCTTGGTCTTGAATATTCGGCACTTGATCAAAACCCTTGCAGAAGTTTCAAAGGATATTATTGTCTACTTGGGCCTTTCCTTCCATTCCCCATAGTTTCTAATAAGGATGATCAATTGTTATAAATGAGAGTTTAAATTCAGAAAAATAGAAGGTTCTAGAGGGCTGATTGATTTCTAAATAACTTTCATGAAAGAATGATAAACAAAAATTTAGCCACAATTAAGAATTCTTAAAAGGTTACTGAATAAGAAATGCAAAATCTGAGGGGAAAAAACAATTTTCTCACCACAACTCATTCTTCCACAATGGAATGGGAATGATCCATTGATTCTTTAGTTGTGAATTTTTACATCAAAAACTGGATCTTCATCTCTATGTGAACAAGAAATTAATCGCCTGTTGATACTCATGTGCAAACTTAACTACCAAAGCAGTCTGAGACGTTATATCTATGTACTGAGTAAAAAGTTTAAACACTGAAATCCAAATTCAAAAAGATTGCAACTATTCAAACTTTAATACACAATTTCACTTAAAAGTCTGTTAGTGCCTATTGCACTATAAATAAAAAGGACAACAAAGAAAGAAGGAGAAGAAAAAAACCAAAGATAAAAATGTTTCAATAAAAAAGTTTTTTTTGTGTGTGTGTGTGTATACATAATCACAAATATTTCTATTTCTTCTCTTCTCTACTCGTGAAGGCCTGAGACAACATTGAATGCAGACTGTAATGCTGACAAGAAATGCGAAGCAATAGTTTGAGCCATGAATTATTGGATCTGTTTCTTGACATCTAAATAACACAACAAACAAACAATAAAAGAAATATATATATTTTTAAAATGCAATGAAATAAATAACACAAATGCATGTTGATTCCAAATAAAACCAACACATGCATCTTCGTAATGAACAATCACTTATCCACATAAAGAAATTAAATATAATATGTATCGGTATCCAAAAATATATCATGCTCATTGCTCAATAGCAGCAAGACAGAACCTACCTTACAAATAGGTAAATAGTCACAAAATATAAATTTGCTTAGTTAAAAAAAATGAAAGAATTACAAACCTTTTCCTTCTTGAAATGTGGAACTGAAATAGATCTATGCAAACGAGTAACATTTCAGTGAAGTAGAAACACAATTGTACCACTAACTTGAAGAAAGGAATTTCTCTCTCTAGAAATTCTAGAGAGAGAAGCTCCCCCAAAAAGAAACAAACTCAAAACAAAAAAAAAACCTAGATCTACTCTTGGGGGGCGGCAGCTAGGGTTCGTCGCCCCCCCTCCCTCCTGTCCGCCGTTGCTCCCCTCATCTTTCTTCTCCGCTTCCTTCCCCGCCCCAATCAGATCCCGACGCCAGTGCCACTATCCCTAGGTTCCGATGCTGGTATGACGGGATCGATGACTTTGTCGCCATGGGGTGCTGGTGGGATCGACGGATTTGACAGCATGGGGTGTCGAGATCGGCTTCGCTGGTGAGTTCGACGACATCGACGATCGGTCAGGCACAAGCCGAAGGGGGTTTGTTGGTGGGTTTCGCTGGCGAGTTCGACGACTTCGACGATCGGCCAGGCACAAGTCGAAGGGGGTTTCGTTGAGGTAGACGAGATCGTCGACATGGGATTCCGGATGTCGGACGGCGTCAACTTGGGTCATGGAGTCGGTCGTAGGGGCCCTCGTCGGACTGTGGTAGAGTCGCGATCTAGTTGGGTGTGTCCCTCATCATCAACATGTTAGTGTAGGTGCCCTAGAGGCAATACAATGATATCATGTAATCAATATTATTGACATTATGTTCTATTTGATTATATTAATAATTTATTATGCTTCGTATTTACTGCGTTATAAATGTTAGCATGATAAATGTTCTTAGATTATTAATACGAACTATATGAACATGAGATTATATATAGTATAATAATCTTAAATGCCCCTAGTCGAGTATTATTATTATTAGGACAGTAATAATACATTGAGACTAGTATGTTGATTGATTGATGACCACCTCTCATGGGTCATTAGTATAGAGATACTAAAATCAATACATAGATAAATGTAAGAGTACATTGTACTGGACAGACCCACTGTGAGATTCAACATGGAATAAATAAATAAGTGTCATAAGTAATCTCACTGTGATAATGGTGTAATGGTCCTCTGACCTGAAATCATTATATTTCTACACGAGAATTAATGTACTTTGATTCTATCAAAAGTTATCTTTAATCGGGTAATGATAAAGATAGTATTGGGTTCATTATGAATCGTGTGAGAAATGTGAATGATCTAGATGGAATTTAACCCTCCTAATTTTAGGAGCGATATTATCGGCCTCTTGTTTGAGTGAGACTATGAAATGCATGGCCATGCTCAAATATTGATTTGTTTGAATAGTCTACTCATTGATCAAGAAAATAAAGATTAAATTATTAAGAGGATGACACGAACCATGCCTCTAGTTTAATCTATAATATCAAGGTTAAAAGAATTATATTACATGGAGACATTAGTCACGAAAGATTTAATTGAATCACCAATTATTATTATTACTTGGGTAGCAATGATGTATTACTAGATGCCGCTCATTGTTTATAATTTTATTATTAGATAATAAAATTATTGCCAACGTAATAATAACCTAATGGGTCACACACTTAGAACGTTTAAAAGGAGTTTTAATTTAAATTCGGAATTTAAATTAAATGATTCGAAATTAGTTATTTAATTAATTGAGTTGGACTTAATTAATTAAAGTATAATTCGAATTTAAATGATAAAACCAAATCAGATTGGTCTTATCAGAAGCCAAACTGATTACGGTTAAGCCCACCTCATTCTCTCTTATAAATACATAGAGATGTATTGGTTTAGGGTTTATCTTTTGGCAACTTAGTTTTCCAAAGAAATCCTAGCCGCTCCAATTGTTGAGAGGCAAGAGAGAGAGAGAGATAGAGGCAAGCTTCATCGGCTAGTACCGGCTCCCTTGATCGTTGGACGATCGGACGTTCGTGTGGACTGGTTTAGAGACGCGGATCTTGCTACAAGGGTTGCGTGGTGATTGAGGACCTCCATCTTTCAGCCTTCGTAAAGCTCCTAAAAGGTAAAATTTCGTTTCTCCATAATCAGCCATGTCTTGTACACAGATCCTAGGGTTAGGGTTTCGGATTTTTATCTATGGTTTTTCGCTGCATTTGTGCCCCGAATCCCTACAATGGTATCAGAGCTGCGTGTATAAGGGGCTGATTGGGTTACGTGTTTACTGCATTCGATGCATGTATGCATGTTTTATGAATCTGCCTTGATACGGTTATATGATATGTCGATTATAATATGTTATGTCGATCATATATGATTCTGTTATACTATATATTGTGATTTGATCATACTGGTATGTTTTACAATCTGTCATGACTGATCAGTAAGAGATTTTGTATGTTATCCATGATGTTTGGTTTATATGGTGATATAAACTGATGGACAGATGGTGTTTGGACACGATCTGTAAACTGAGATATGATATGAATGTATATGATACATGGTTCCGGAACTGTATATGATGCAGTGGCGGCAGAGACTAAAAGATATGATCTGTTGTTCGAAATCGATGATTTCTGAATAGGGATAGTCTTCTGGAATTAAAAAAATTTCTGATTTCGAGCTGACCGGTCAGCTCGACCCCCGCCCGGGGCTGCCGCCCCCGGACCTCGCCCGGGGGCTGCCGCCCCCGGACCCCGCCCGGGGGCTGCCGCCCCCAGACCCCTGCTGTATATTTTTTTTTTTGGTGTTCTTAATTGTTTACTTGAGCATGGTGCTGGTTATGGCCTTAAGACCCTTAGATTAATGGTTTATGGTTTTGGTTTTGTAAATATGACTTGCATGTCGTTTTCTTCATTCTTGTAATTGTATAATCTCGAATGTAACTCGAGTTTTATTATGTAAGTACATTAGTATAGGTTGTTTTCAATTATTCAATGTAATGTACTTGAAGATTGAAGGACGATCCAAGAAGTGGAGCAACCAAGGAGAATGAAGACATGTAATTGTATTTATATTTTCCACCATAGATTGACCTCGATCCTTTCATTAGCTTGAAAGGATCATGTAGGATAAAGGCCATAACCAAGCACGTTTACATACTGCACTTTACATATTGATGTTTGAATGTTTGTGTAGAATACATTATGATGCATGCTTCAATTAGATTAATAATGTATTAATGTATGTATTAGATACATCACCCATGCCATGCCTACTTAAACAAGATAAAATCTGTAACGATTTAAGATGAACTTTAAACAAACGATCATGAGATTCTCGTGTTTATGAAACACGGCAATTAAATATGAATTTTCATTGATTCAACGATTGAATGATTTTGTCAACAACCGATTACAAATCTGTAAGAAAAGGGGTGCCAATAATGCCGTCTGTGCGTTAACCTCTGATCTGGAAATCATTCATTCAACGAATTTTTGATTTGAAATATTTAGTTCCAAGACAAATTGGGAATCTCTTTATGATGGGATCATGATCGTTTATAAGTAAACCCCTTAACAAAATATTAAGTTAATTAGATGCTTTCCAATGAATTAACACTCATCAAAGCCTAGATCATAAGGGGTGGGTTTGCCAAAGTAGAGCACTCCTTTTAATCGTGGTTAGGTGCGAAAGAATAAATGTGATATTCGTCATGTTAATCATTGGGTCCAACTTAACTAAGTCGTCACAATAGGATTGTGGATAGTGAACTTAGAAGCATAGAGTTTGGCAAAATTTATTAGATAAATTTGAACAATAGTTGTTCACCAAACTATCCAAGAATTATATGTGATATAATTGACAAATGTTGTCTACCTAAATAGTTATGTTTTGGGAGAATTGGCCAACGCTGACTCAAGGCATAATGAAATATGGATCTTGGCTCACTAGAAAATCAGTTTCCGAATTGATAGTAAGGGCTATTAGTTTGAACAAAATAGTGGGAGGTATATTGAGTTGAATGTACCATGATCACTTGAACATAATTATTAATTATTTGACAATCTAACTTATCTTATGCATTTTAAACATTGTAGATACTAAATGGCGCAAAACACAAACAACTCTTTCTCCGTGCGATCAGTCCTTGAGAAGGACAAGCTGACAGGAACAAACTTCCTTGACTGGTCTAGGAATTTGAGGATTGTCCTCAGGCAGGAGCGTAAGCTCCATGTTGTTGAAATTCCTCCACCGGTCCATCCTGGTGACGGTGCAACTCGTGCTCAACTAAATGCTTACCAGAAGCATATTGATGATGCGACGGATGTTGCTTGTCTCATGCTTGCAACTATGAGTGCTGAGCTTCAGAAGCAGCATGAGCATATGGATGCTTATGCTATGCTTGAGCATCTTCAGACGATGTTTCAAGTACATGCTCGTCAAGAAAGGTTCAATACGTACAAAGCAATTTTTAACTGCAAGCAAGGAAATAACCCGGTTGGACCGCATGTTCTGAAGATGATTGGGTATTTTGAATACCTAGACCGTTTGGGCTCCGGGCTTACTCGAGAGGCTCAAATAGATATTATCTTACAATCTTTGAACAACAACTATGCCCAGTTTATTATGACTTTCATCATGACCGAGCAAGACAAAACATCCACTGAATTGTTGGCACTATTAAGAACTACCGAAGCCAACATGCAAAAGGCACCTGAGAATGCTCCCACAATGATGGTGGGCAATAAAGGTGCTAAGGGAAAGGGGAAATGGAAGGGCAAGAAAAAGATTGGATCTAATGCAGTTGCTCCTTCCAAGCCCACTTTCAAGAAAGCTCTCAAGCCTAAAGGTGGTGTTGCTAAACCTGATAAGGGTGATTGTCACTGGTGTAAGAAACCAGGTCATTGGAAGAGAAACTGTCCAGCTTATTTGGAAAGTCTGAAGAGCGTGAAATCTCTGAATATTTCTGATTCAGGTATTCATGTTATAGAAGTCAATTTATCTACTTCTACATCTTGGGTATTGAATACTGGATGTGGTTCTCACATTTGTATTAATGTGCAGGGACTTCAAAGGAGTAGATCTTTGGCAAAGGGAGAGATCGACCTACGCGTTGGCAATGGAGCAAAGGTTGCTGCTTTGGCCGTAGGGACTTATTATTTGTCGTTGCCCTCTGGGCTTATTTTAGAACTTGAGAACTGTTATTACGTGCCTGCGATTTGCAGAAACATTATTTCTATTTCTTGTTTGGACAAGAAGGGTTTTTCGTTTATAATAAAAGACAATTGTTGCTCTTTTGCTTTAAATGATTTAACTTGTGGTGTAGCGCGTTTATTTAATGGTTTATATGTTCTAGATCTTGATCTTACTCCCGTCTATAATATGAATAAACGTCTTAAAGCAAATGACTCAAATCAAACATACCTTTGGCATTGTCGATTAGGCCATATAAATGAGAATCGCATATCCAAACTACATAAAGATGGATTTTTGGATAAGTTTGATTTTGAATTATACGATGAATGTGATGCTTGTTTACTTGGTAAAATGGCAAAAGCTCCTTTTACTAAACAAGGTGAAAGGGCCAACGAACGATTAGAACTGATACATAGTGATGTATGTGGTCCAATGCGTTCTATGGCAAGAGGTGGCTTTTATTACTTCATAACATTTACTGATGATTTCAGTAGATTCGGATATGTGTATCTTTTGAAACACAAATCTGAATCCTTTGAAAAGTTCAAAGAATTTAAAGCTGAAGTAGAAAAGCAAATAGGCGGAAGTATTAAAACTCTTCGATCTGATCGAGGAGGTGAATACTTAAGCCATGATTTTAAGAATTACTTAAAGGAGTGTGGTATAGTATCACAACTCACTCCTCCTGGAACACCACAATGGAATGGGGTTTCTAAAAGGAGAAATCGTACCTTGTTGGACATGGTATGATCGATGATGAGTCATGCTGATCTTCCAATAAGTTTCTGGGGTTATGCCCTAGAAACGGCTGCATATACACTAAACCGAGTTCCAACTAAAGCGGTTCAAAAGACTCCATATGAGATATGGACTGAGAAACGTCAAAGCATGTCATTTATGAAAATATGGGGATGTGAAGCGTTTGTGAAACGTATGATCTCTGACAAGCTTGGACCAAAATCAGACAAGTGTTATTTTGTGGGGTACCCGAAGGAAACTAAGGGTTACTTCTTCTATAATCCGACCGAGAACAAAATAGTTGTTTCTCGCACTGCTGTATTTCTTGAACGAGAGCTAGTCTCCAAAAGAAACAGTGGGAGGAAAATAGAACTCGATGTAGCTCGAGACCCACAAGATAATGTTGAACCCGAATTGGAACTTGAGCAGGATATTCAAGATAATATTCAAGATGACACTGCTCAAGAAATACAGATTGTTCGTAGATCTGGTAGGATTCGCCATAAACCTGAGAGATATTATGGATTTCTCTTAATAGAGAATGGTGATTTGATGCTCATAGATCAAGATGAGCCCCTCACCTACCAAGATGCTATGAACAGTCCTGACTCTGAGAGATGGCTAGAAGCCATGAAATCTGAAATGGATTCCATGTATGATAACCAAGTATGGACTTTGGTTGATCCACCTGAAGGGGTAAAACCTATAGGGTGCAAATGGGTTTTCAAAAAGAAAATCGACATGGAAGGAAATGCTCAGACCTATAAAGCTAGGTTGGTTGCAAAAGGTTTCAAACAAATTCATGGTATTGACTATGATGAAACTTTTTCACCTGTAGTTATGGTCAAATCCATTAGGATTTTGCTTGCAATAGTAGCTTATCATGATTATGAGATCTGGCAGATGGATGTCAAAACAGCCTTCCTTAATGGGAGCCTTGAAGAGGATGTGTACATGACACAACCTGAAGGTTTTGTCAGTCCAAGGGATGCTAGAAGGATATGTAAGTTGCGTCGATCCATTTATGGACTGAAGCAGGCCTCAAGGAGGTGGAATATTCGTTTTGACCAGACAGTCAAGGAATTTGGCTTTATTCAAAACGAAGATGAATCTTGTGTTTACAAAAGGGTTAGTGGGAGCCACGTGGCATTCATAGTATTATATGTTGATGATATATTACTTATCGGGAATGACATACCTTCTCTACAGGCTGTTAAGACTTGGTTGGGAAAAAATTTCTCCATGAAAGATTTAGGCGAGGCGACCTATATATTAGGGATCAGGATCTATAGAGATAGATCCAGAAGATTGATCGGCCTAAATCAGAGTACATATATTGACAAAGTACTGCATCGTTTTGGGATGCAAGATGCTAAAAGGGGATTTGTCCCAATGTCTCATGGGATATCGATCTCGAGTGACAATAGTCCTAAAACATTGGATGAAAAGGACCGCATGAGTAAGATTCCATATGCTTCTGCAATTGGATCTATCATGTATGCAATGATATGTACTCGTCCTGATGTGTCGTATGCTTTGAGTATGACGAGCAGGTTCCAGTCTAATCCAGGTGAAGGTCACTGGACAGCTGTCAAGAATATTCTTAAGTACTTGAAGAGGACTAAAGATTCATTCTTGGTATATGGGGGAGAAGAGAGACTAGTGGTAAAAGGTTACACTGATTCTAGTTTCCAAACAGACAAGGATGATTCTATATCCCAGTCTGGTTTCGTGTTTTGTCTCAACGGAGGTGCTGTAAGCTGGAAAAGTTCAAAGCAAGAAACAGTAGCTGATTCTACAATGGAGGCTGAGTATATTGCTGCTTGCGAAGCAGCTAAGGAGGCAGTTTGGATCCGAAATTTCATCACAGGGCTTGGTGTGGTTCCCTCGATCGCAGATCCTATCGATCTTTATTGCGATAACAGTGGAGCCATAGCACAAGCAAAGGAACCAAGATCGCACTCCAGGGCAAAACATATACTTAGAAGATATTACCTTATTCGTGAGATTAATGAACGAGGAGATATACATATATGTAAAGTGCAAACAAATGATAACGTAGCTGACCCACTGACTAAGGCTTTGTCGCAGCAGAAGCACGAGGGTCACACTAGTTCCATTGGTATTCGATACATGAGTGATTGGCTCTAGTGCAAGTAGGAGATTATTAGTGTAGGTGCCCTAGAGGCAATACAATGATATCATGTAATCAGTATTATTGACATTATGTTCTATTTGATTATATTAATAATTTATTATGCTTCGTATTTACTGCGTTATAAATGTTAGCATTATAAATGTCCTTAGATTATTAATACGAACTATATGAACATGAGATTATATATAGTATAATAATCTTAAATGTCCCTAGTCGAGTATTATTATTATTAGGACAGTAATAATACATTGAGACTAGTATGTTGATTGATTGATTACCACCTCTCATGGGTCATTAGTATAGAGATACTAAAATCAATACATAGGTAAATGTAAGAGTACATTGTACTGGACAGACCCACTGTGAGATTCAACATGGAATAAATAAATAAGTGTCATAAGTAATCTCACTGTGATAATGGTGTAATGGTCCTCTGACCTGAAATCATTATATTTCTACACGAGAATTAATGTACTTTGATTCTATCAAAAATTATCTTTAATCGGGTAATGATAAAGATAGTATTGGGTTCATTATGAATCGTGTGAGAAATGTGAATGATCTAGATGGAATTTAACCCTCCTAATTTTAGGAGCGATATTATCGGCCTCTTGTTTGAGTGAGACTATGAAATGCATGGCCATGCTCAAATATTGATTTGTTTGAATAGTCTACTCATCGATCAAGAAAATGAAGATTAAATTATTAAGAGGATGACACGAACCATGCCTCTAGTTTAATCTATAATATCAAGGTTAAAAGGATTATATTACATGGAGACATTAGTCACGAAAGGTTTAATTGAATCACTAATTATTATTACTACTTGGGTAGCAATGATGTATTACTAGATGCCGCTCATTGTTTATAATTTTATTATTAGATAATAAAATTATTGCCAACGTAATAATAACCTAATGGGTCACACACTTAGAACGTTTAAAAGGAGTTTTAATTTAAATTCGGAATTTAAATTAAATGATTCGAAATTAGTTATTTAATTAATTGAGTTGGACTTAATTAATTAAAGTATAATTCGAATTTAAATGATAAAACCAAATCAGATTGGTCTTATCAGAAGCCAAACTGATTACGGTTAAGCCCACCTCATTCTCTCTTATAAATACATAAAGATGTATTGGTTTAGGGTTTATCTTTTGGCAACTTAGTTTTCCAAAGAAACCCTAGCCGCTCCAATTGTTGAGAGGCAAGAGGGAAAACCCTAGCCGCTCCAATTGTTGAGAGGCAAGAGAGAGAGAGAGATAGAGGCAAGCTTCATCGGCTAGTACCGGCTCCCTTGATCGTTGGACGATCGGACGTTCGTGTGGACTGGTTTAGAGACGCGGATCTTGCTACAAGGGTTGCGTGGTGATTGAGGACCTCCATCTTTCAGCCTTCGTAAAGCTCCTAAAAGGTAAAATTTCGTTTCTCCATAATCAGCCATGTCTTGTACACAGATCCTAGGGTTAGGGTTTCGGATTTTTATCTATGGTTTTTCGCTGCATTTGTGCCCCGAATCCCTACAATAGAGATGGTTGTGACTAGTTATGGACAGGAATCGGTGGTAAGCAACTGTAAGGGTGATTCTTTCTAGATGGGTGTTCATTGTACCGTCATTGGTGTTTACGGTTCCTCAAACGCGCAGCTTCAATCTGCGGCTTTGATTGGTAGGTATGGTTTATTTGGTTTGGTGCGGGAGAGTGTTTGGTGAGGCAATTGGAATGAGGAAAGTGGTGTTTGAGCTTGGATTTGTGTTGGGAGATGTGGAGAAGGGGAGAGAGGAGATTGGGTTGTGTGTGTGAGAGAAAGGAGTAGCGGAGGAGTCCCTAATATCCAAATTTTCTCCCTAAATATCCAAATTACAACCAACTTACAATTAGCAAGAAAATGTACCCTAGTTGGTGGGGCGACGGTAGTCTGACAATTTTCTTATTTGTGCTCTACTTTGTCCTATTCAGGTCAAAGTGATGGGTGCCTACGGTCTCTCTTATGTCAGGGAGCTTGGAGGGGGTGGTGGCATTTGTTCAGCAGTCAGGGGACTGGACAACCTACGTTGCAAGGGGCTAGTGAGAGTCAACGAGGGTCAAGCGAGGGGATGAGAACCAGGACTCAATTTGTACAGGGAGTTGTCAGATTGGTGGAGTGTCTGCGGTCTCTCATAGGGTGCTTGAAGTTGACGCGTGAGTCATTAATGGTAGCGACAGAGGTGTCAGTGCGAGCAGTCAGGAGAGAGAACATCCTTCGTTGCGAGGTGTCAGTGAGAATCAACGAGGGTCAAGCAAGGAGATGAGAACCAGGACTCAATCTGTACAGGGAGTTGTCAGATTGGTGGAGTGTCTGCGGTTTCTCATATGGTGCTTCAAGTTGACATATGATTCATTATGGGGGCGATGAAGGTGTCCGTGCGAGCTACGGTGCGGATAAACGGTGTACAAACAAGGGACTGAGAGAGAGAATGAGCTCAAATTGGCATGAGAAATTGATTAGGACAAGGTCACCCGATTAGTAGGATTAGATTTCGTTGTATTTTTGTTTGTTGGCTGGGGTGTATGAATTCCAGAACCCAACCTGTTAGGATCTGAACTTTATAAGCCTTATGTTTGGTTGTTTGTTTTGTTAAATTTTTTAATGAAACACGGGGGGGGGGGGGGGGGGGGGGGGGCACAAGGCCAACCTTTTACGATAAAAAAAAAATTCAGTGAAGTGTTTCTCCTGTGTCACATAAGTAAATAGTTCGGTTCACAATTATGACAATGAATGATTAGATATATCTAAATGATGTGTGTGTAAGGAGCTTCTACCCGAAAGTAGGCTAAAACCTCTTATCAAACCTAATCATCGTATCTCAAAATGATACAACAGACATGATAGGCATCCTAAACAATACACTCCTGAATTAATTATAAAAGATATCAATATATCCACATTTGAGTACAAATTCAGACTTTGTAAATGAACAAAAATAGTTCTAGGACATACCGAAAAACTACCTTGCTTCGATTATGTAAGAAATATATTAATATATTTCCCATGAGACACCATAAGAAATAATCAGAAATGGAATGGAAACAAGGAGAATCTAGACTCCAGTATAGCAGACAGAATCCCCACATCGAAATTATACCAAAGAAAAACAATAATGTTATCAACTTTATTTTATTTATTGATGCTTGAAATTAAAGGTTTCTAGAGATTCTGATATAGTAAAAATTAATTTCACAGATTTATTTAAATAAATAATTTTCACGGAACAAGCAAGGAATCCGAAATTTTATGTCATAAGGGTTAAAATAAACAGTATATATAATGGCAATGTATCAATGCTTTCTTCATTCTTTAAAAAAATGGAGAAAATAGTAGCAGATTTTTTCAGGTATTACCTTCTTGCAACTCTGCCCGCAAAAAGAATTGTTTGATTTACTGGAACAGACAGAAATATTGAAGAAAATAATTTTGGGGAAAATAATTCTTATTCTTCTTGTTGTTTTTTTTATTCTTTACTGTATACATCTATATATAAGGATTACATCTTGGAGAAGAAGAAAAAGAGATTGAGTGAAGATTGAGAAGATGAGAGATTTGGGGAATCTGTTTCCTATATTAGGAAACAGAATATATAATTACTATATCTCAACACTCCCCTTCAAGTTGGTGCATAGATATCGAGCATGCCCAACTTGTCAACAAATTTCAAGAAGAGCCGAGTCGAAACGGCCTTGGTTAGGATATCTGCGAGTTGATCTTCTGACTTCACTTTGGATATCTCAATAACTTTCTCATCTAATTTTTCTTTGATGAAGAATCTGTCCACCTCTACATGTTTCGTCCTATTATGCTGAACTGGATTAGCCGCAATATCACACACCGCTTGACTGTCACAATACACCTTCATAGGTTCCTTTGGACCATAGCCTAAGTCCTGCAACAGGAGTTTTAGCCATAAAGCTTCTGTTATACTTAAAGCTACTCCGCAATACTCAGCCTTTGCACTAGAGCGTGCAACAATATTTTTCTTCTTGCTCCTCCATGTAACTAAATTTCCTCCAACAAAGGTGAAATATCCTGAAGCGGGGCGCCTATCGATTGTAGATCCTGCCCAATCAGCATCAGTATATGCCCCAACCTTCAAGTGACCATGTTTCGCAAATAAGACTCCTTTTCCTGGGGCTGTCTTAATGTATCTCATAATTCTCATTACCGTATCCATATGTTGTTCCCGAGGTGCATGCATAAACTGACTTACCTCACTTAAAGCATATGAAAAATCTGGCCGTGTATGTGCAAGATACATTAGTCTTCCAACCAATCTCTGATATCTTTCCTTATCACAAGGCACTTGATCAGCTTCGTTGCATAGTTTCAGTCCTTCTTCCAATGGTGTACTAATCGGTTGACAAGCGGACATTCCAGTTTTCTTCAATAAATCCAGAGCATATTTTCTTTGAGAAAGAAATATCCCCTTTCTTAAGTGAGAAACTTCAATACACAGGAAGTATCTCAAAGGACCAAGATCTTTCATTTCGAACTCTTGTGACAAGTAGTTCTTTAATGCCTTCATCTCCTCAGGATCATCTCCAGTTACAATCATATCATCAACATAAATAATGAGAGCAGTAATTCTACCTTCTTTCCTTTTTAGAAATAGAGTATGATCAGAATTACTCTGATCGTATCCGAATGTCCTCATTGATTTTGTAAATCTCCCAAACTAGGCTCTTGGTGACTACTTCAGTCCATACAATGCTTTCTTCAGACGACATACTTTGTTGCTGTGTTGGACTGGTCTGTTCGACCCTGGTGGAAGATCCATATAAACTTCTTCTGTCAATTCCCCATGCAAAAATGCATTCTTCATATCAAATTGCTCCAACGGCCAGTCAAGATTTGCAGCAAGTGACAGTAGAACTCGAATAGTGTTGAACTTTGCCACATGTGTAAATATTTCGTCATAATCAATTCCATAAGTTTGAGTGTACCCTTTGGCAACCAGCCTTGCCTTGTACCGCTCTATCGAACCATCTGATTTATATTTCACTGTATAAATCCATCTGCATCCTACTGGCTTCTTCCCTGCTGTCAGCTCGACTATCTCTCAAGTCTCATTCTTCTTCAAGGACTTCATCTCCTCATCCATAGCTGCTTTCCACCTTGGATCGGCTAAGGCTTCCTACACATTGTTAGGAATAGATACAGCAGATAATTGATTCACAAATGACTTATTTGATTCAGACAATCGGTGAATGGACACATAATGACTCATGGGATACTTGACTTTACTAGTGGGATTAGGCTCGTAAGTGGGTTTTGGGATACCTCTAGTAGTACGGTTTGGGAGTTCTCTTCTTGGAGCTTCGGACAGCGATGACGATTGGTTTTGGGGTTCTGCTGGGAGTAGAGATAGATCTGATGGTACTGGTGGTGGAGATGGTTCAGATGGTGCTGGTGGTGGAGATGGCTCATCTTCATGGAGGTTCGGCACTGACTGTAGATCTTCGTGGAAATTTTCTTCCTCAACCAAGTCTTGGTTCGAGTGATCGTCATTACTTACATCCTGATTTTCTCCCCTTATATCTAATTGTTCAGTTTGAATAGTAACCGCTTCATCATAGGCAAGAGTTTGAACTTCACTTCGGTACTCCCCTCTGAAGTTCAACCTCAGAGGAAAAATACATCTCATCTTCATGGAACACAACATCCATAGTCACAAATATCTTTTGAGTTGGTGGGTGATAGCACTGATACCCTTTCTTATTCTGTGCATATCCCACGAAAACACAGCGGATAGCTCGAGGAGTTAACTTATTGCGTTCATGTTGATGAAGATTAACAAATGCAACACAACCAAACACACGAGGTGGCAAGTTGAAGACTTTTGGTGCATTCACAGCTTCAGTTAATGCTTGAAATGGTGTGAGGAAGTTTAGAATATTAGAGGGAACTCGGTTGATTAAGTATGCAGCAGAAGCAAGGGCTTCTCCCCAATAAATGAGTGGCATATTTCCAAGGATGAGAGAAGCACGGACCACTTCGAGCAAGTGTCTATTTTTCCTTTCTGTAATCCCATTCTGTTGAGGTGTATACGAGCATGTAGTCTGATGAACAATTCCGTGTTCCACCAAATATTGTTGCAGATTTGAACTCAGGTATTCTTCGCCATTATCACTCCTGAGAACTTGAATCTGTGATTTATACTGAATCAGAACATGCTTGTAAAATTTCTGAAACAAACCACTAACTTCACTTTTCGACTTCATCAAACAAACCCAGGTCATACGGGTACAGTCATCAATAAAGGTCACAAACCATTTGGCTCCTCCAAATGTAGTGGTTTTGGATGGACCCCAAACATCAGAATGAATAATCATAAAAGGTAGAGAGCTTTTACTTGGACTTGGAGGAAAGAAGACACAATGACCTTTTGCAAGTTCACACACATCACACCGAAAGGCAGATATATCCAACTTCAAAAATAAATTTGAAAATAATTTCTTCAAATAACCAAAAGAAGCATGCCCTGGACGTTGATGCCATAGCCAAATATCTGATTTCTTCTTCTCATCTTTGGATCCTTCCACACTTAGAGCTTGAGTCAACTTGCTCGAACATTCAGATTCTAAATCCAGATAATAGAGCTTCTCGTGCCTAACCTCATAACCAATCGTCTTGCGAGTCCGAATATCCTTAAACACGCAATGGGAAGGCCAAAAGACTACAATACAATGTAAGGCAGTAGTTATTTGAGCAACAGATAATAGGTTGAAATTCAAGGATGGCACAACTAGGGCAGTATCTAAGGTTAGGTTGTTTATGAGATGTATGGTACCCTCGCCAGTAACAGTGGCAGGATCACCATTGGCAGTGGATACAGTCGATTTAGTGGTTGGTTGAAAATTTTGAACTTTTCTAGAATCAAAAGTCATATGGTCGGTAGCACCCGAATCAATTATCCATGCACTATTCATAACAAAAGCAGAAATATTAAATACATTACCATCATTACCTACAGCTGTGACTAATGTAGAGGCGAGTCCAATACTTTTCTCAGCTCTATCAGTTTGTCCCATGGTAGTGGCACAAAGAGAAAAAAAATGGATCTGATCTTCAGCAACCAATAGCAAACAACACAACTTGGTCAAGAACAGCTCCAAGTCTTCAACAACCAGTAAAAACAGCAACAATCCAACACCCAAACAGCAACTCCACTGCAGATCAGAACACCAAACTCTGAGATCCAAATGCCAAACACAAGATCAAGATCCCTCCTTCACAAAACACCAAACACCAGCCCAAATTGCAGTTCAAGTTCGGATTTGGGTTCAGATCTGACACAGTAGCACATGGCAAGTTCACCAGGCAGCAATCCAAAGACCTTTCTTCAACCAACGAGAATGAACAGAGGTGGCACCTAGGATTTCCTGAGTGCTTTGATGATGCGATCGTAGTAATCGTAAGGGACTCACTCTGACTCCTAGGGTTTGGAGAACGTTTAAAAGGTAGAGCTCTGTCGAGTGTCCACTGCCTTCGGTGAGGGTGGTACCGGCGATGTTGTCGTGGTCATCGGAGATGGAGAGGTAGGTGAGGAGGGTGACCTTGAGAAGAGTTTGAGATCGGCGATTTGGTGGAGGATATGGGTTTTTTTTATGGGGAAGGGAATGCATTAGGTGGAGGTCGGGATCTTGACGGGGTTTCGTCGGGAGGACGGAGGGGGAAGAAGACAGGGGGTCGACGATCAGATCAGCAGCAGAGTGGTCAGATGAAGGTGGACGAAGATCTAATCGGGCAGTTAGATCGGCAGCAGCGTGGTCAGTGGTGGATGAAGACGGTGGTTGACTGCGATGGCAGTGGTGGACAAAAATGGTGGATCGAGTGATGGATCTGGAGGTCTCGAAATCAACAGGTGACAGGATCTGACGGGATCAAGGTCGATGATCGGTGACGGGATCAACAACGGGATCAGATCAAGATGGAAATGATCAGCCTCTTCTTCTTCTTTAGTTGGCCTAGATCTGATTAGGCTCTGATACCATGGAGAAAATAATTTTGGGAAAATAATTCTTATTCTTCTTCTTGTTTTTTTTATTCTTTACTGTATCTATATAATAAAATACAAAGAAAGCTATCAAGTGGCTCTCCTTCAATCCCCCCAAAATCAAAGGCCCAGATCTAACCTCAAAAAACATATTTCCCCTCCAAAAGTTTCCCCCCAAAATTCAAATTTAAATCCCTACCCAAAACAACTCCTTTATTTATTTATTTATTTCTTTCTCTCTCTCTCTCTTTCTTTCTCTCTCTCTTCTATTCAGAAAATAAAATTTTTTATTTTTTTAAAAAAAAATTTTAAAACCCAAAAATTTAAAAATTTAAAAACTTTAAAAATAATTCAAAAAAATTAAAAAATCAAAAACTTATAAAAAAATTTAAAAAATATTAATTTTTTAAATTTAAAATTGTTAATTTAAAATTTTTTGAAATTTTAGAAATAAAACTTTAAAATTTAAAAAATAAATGTTTAGATTATTAGTATTGTAGATACCTTCACACCTGCACTTGCGTTACCATTGTATTTAGATATGCTCATAGTGGTTATAGGATTAGAGTAAGCTCTATAAAACCTATATGATAATGTCCTTGCATAACTATTAAAAGTATCTAAAATTGATGCTGAAGTTAAAAAAAACTCTATGCAGTGTTTCTAACAAACTATATGCATTTCAAGTAAGTTCAAGCTAATGATCAGGAAGACGATAATTGAGCTTAAAGGTAGATATACTGTTTCCTCATATAATATGTTTACTACTTCAATTAATTTGATGGACCTCCAAAACTATTTTATATAATCAAACCAGGTGCACCATTCCGAAGATGTGCCGTAGGCACGTGTCAACAGACAAACCTAGTACATCTATATATAAGGATTACATTCTTGGAGAAGAAGAAAAAGAGATTGAGAGAAGATTGGGAAGATAAGAGATTTGGGGAATCTGTTTCCTATATTAGGAAACAGAATATACAATTACTATATTTCAACAAATATCATCCACTTCTGGGGTGCACTCCTGATGATCTTCACGAATTTGCCAACAAAAAGAAAGTAAGAAATTATGCATGTATCTGAGTGGCCTACAAGGCAGAAATGATGAATAAAAACACAGCAACGATCAACCCGGTATGTTTATCACGAACTCCATACATTTTTATCACACTGAGAACATGTGAGCAGCTTAAGAATAGTTGAAGCACTTTCTTTCAGAATAATATCAGAGACTGACCCACAATATATACATGAACAGTTTGTGCAGTGCCAATCATCAAGAGGAAGCATCTGTAAGTAACTTACAGATATTAGAAATCTTCAGTGTGGTTTACACCGAGCTACTGCAAAGACCAGATTCGTAACAAAATGATGGAGAACATAAAGAATATGCAGAAACTAAAAGGGAAGGTTAAAAATAATAATTAACAAAGAAAAGATGAATCGACATAACCTAAGAATTACTTCAGTACAGAAACTATCTGCATACCTGAATACCCATGCAATTTAGATGGAAAGTAGAATGGCAACTAATATGGATTAGATGATGTGGCCCATCCTGGGCCACCAGATCTCCTCAAAACCCGCTCTCTCCTGATCATCGAGTCAACAGAAGTCAAACGGGCCGTTACCGTCTTAGGCCCACAGGCAAACGGGTGCGACCCGGCCCGCTCAGGTCCCAAACCCATTTGCTCTGCCTATAAATACCAGGCCCCCTCCCCCACTACCAAGGTAATCAATATTTTCCCTCTAAAAACCCTAGTTCCTGTTGCTTCCCAGTGACTGACTAGATCGTCGGAGGGCCTGTCGTCGGGATCTCTCCTGAAGTTTCTAGGCACAGTACAGGTACACAAGACCGAGCCGAGCCCCATAGATCCGAGCCGAGCTGCTGGATCCAAGCCGAACATCTGTCCTCCACCTCATTCCTGTTACTCCCGAGCCGTTCTCAGCCGAGGGTCGAACATATAGCCAGTACCGCGACTTCCACTATACAAATTGAGAGAACTCACACCTGTTGCAGCCACACCCCAAAAACAAACCGCATCAGCAACCATCACAACAGATCAAATCACTGCCATCTCCACAGATACCACAGGTCCACAAGTGTCATCATTCGGATCAGCTGCTTTTCCCATGCTTTTATTTGGCACTGCAAAAGGGACATCCCTGCCTCCACCACAAATATATTTTGGTATGGTTGATGCCATTTGCTACCAGCATGAATCTCAAATTTTTCTACAGAAATAATTTTACTACAACAGCTGCAGCGAATACTATCTCTTGTAATAGAACCCTCCAGTAAAGCTTGTGAATGGCTTTTGTTCATATAGTTCACTTTTCCATCTGCATGAATAATGCTCAAATCTATCATCCATGAGAGAATTGTCCTCTTCCCAACATACGACACATAATCATCATCTTCATCGGCCTCTGCATCTTTATTTGCTCCACAGACTAATAGTTTACAGCCTCTCCGCTTCTTGTTTCTCCCCTTTAAATGATGCTTATGAGCTGTTGAACCTACACCTTCACTATTTTTCTTTGATTCTTATGTAAGGCACCATGTAAATAATGTCCAATCTACACATCTGCAATGTTCCTTCCTCTCCCTCTCCACCATCCTCGAAGCAGCATAGCTTGCTAAATAACCTCTCTAGTAACACATTGAATTGTATGATGACATAATTTATTGTTATTTAGTGTAATATAAATGGTGAGGATATAGAAGTTGGTATGCACGAAAGTTAATGATCATATGCTAGCAAAATAACAAAAAACTTAGTTCTATACATGTACGCTTCTCGAACTCATTATTTACTATCACCGTTAATTTATATTTTAATGTTATTGGACTTACATTCTATTGAATGCAATCATAAATATTCAATCTTTAGATATTGGAGATAAACGAATATCTCTCAAGATATTACAAGTTGTATTTTATGATAATTGCCAACAAACTACAAGGTTGTAGAAAATAATTGAAGTTACTCAAACTAATACTCATTCTACACCATTGACTCTTAGTTTGGTGTGCACAAAACGTGCTCACTCATACTAATAAGTTTGAATTTAGTGTGTCAGATTTTCAGGATCAAATAACATAAAAAAGAGACCCAAGAGAGATTCACAAATATACAAACAAGGAAAGTAATAAAGGAAGATTGCATATACAAGCAAAAGAGAAAGATATTCAAAAAGAGTTCATGATTAATTGGTCTACAAGCACTATTTTTGTGAGTTTTTAAATGTATAAGATTGATTAAAGATGGATTAGTTTATGGTAAGAAAACAGGGTGAATTCGGAATATACAGCACAATACCGGTCGACCGTACTTCATGACCAGTCGACCGCATCGCACTCGACTGCAACCTTGAGTTGCTTGAGAAGCGGTCGACCTTTCACCTATTTACTTTACGTCAGAGAGCTGAACGGTTGACCGCATCAAAATGACGGTCGACCGCACTTTGCGCTGTGTATATTCTTAGAAAGTATCGTTTTCATTTTTGATCGATACACTTCTCCGTCTATTAATATTGACGAATCCACTGTGTATTCTTAACCTAATTACTTCTGAGAAAATTTTTGAACTAATCCTTCATTGTAATCAATCCGAGTGTGAGCGTTTATTTGGTTGTGTTCTTCAGTCAAGATCATTAACGATCTTGAGTTTTCTTTTCATTTCTTTTCCACTTCGGTGAGATTGATGGGAGTTGGATTAGAAGTTCTGTGGGTGTAATAGGTCTCTCGGCCTAAATCCGAGAATCACTGTACAGGGGTTTTGAGTATAGTGGAACGCTTGTGGCGGAGAATTGCTACAAGTAGGTGGTGTGGACGTAGACCTGGGGGCCGAACCTTGTTATATCGCTGCGTCATCTGTGTTTGCTTTTCTTATCACTCTTACATTTACTTTACTTTATTTTATTGTTTTTAATTCCGCACAATCACCCTATTCACTCCCCCTTAGGGTGATTAACATACACAACGAGATTCAAGATAATATTTTACTTATAATATTTTGCTATGTGAAAATGGATAAAATTTTTCATTTCTTCCTAAGACAGTCAAGTTTACAATGACAAACCTGAAGTTTCAATGTGGCCGAATTTGTTTAGCTAAAAAGCTACTATCATATCTTTGCAGGAATGCTTGATCCAAATCACAGTCATCCTTGCTTATTTAGTCGAAATCCCACGTATATATTGTGATTTAGATGGTCAAAAGAAAATGCGAGATAGTTGACGTGACGAAAACTGAGTCTTAGATTTCTAGGGATGGCAACTGGGCCGGGTCAACCAGCGACCCACCCGCGACCCGGCCCGCCAACCCGGCCCGCTTAGTTGCTAGGCGGGTTCGGGTCGAACCCGGTGAACAGTACCGGGTCGACCCGGATCGCAATTTACGTGAATTCGGCTCGCAAAACCCGGCCCACGAACCCGGCCCAACTCGCGAATTGGACCCGCCAACCCGCGGGTCGACCTGCGGGTTTCGACCCGTTCGACCCGTGACGGGTCGACTGTTGACCCGCGGGTCGAACGGTCGAAATTCCCGTTGCCGAGAGCTGATGCGCTCTGTCTGGGATAGAGCCGTTTGGAACGGCTCTTTGAGCCGTTGGGTGGGTTTTTTTTTTTGTTTTTTTTTGTTTTTCCCCACATATTTAGCCTATAAATATCCCCAAAAATTTCATAAAAAATCACACCTCACTCTCTTACTCTCTCTACTATTATACATCATTTGTAAAGAATTTTTGAACAATCGTAGTATTCATCAAACAAAGAACAAGGAGGCATATACACGATCGAATTTCGGTCGTATCGGAATCAAAATTCAACATCTTCAACGTCTTCAACTCTCTTCAACCCTCGTCAAATCTACTTCAACCTCTTCTCAACTCTTCAATTGCGAAATTGGCAAAGCGCTCCTCCATCTTTTCTATTCTATTCTTATTTTAACGGTTTTTTTTACATACGCGTATTCCACGGTGAACGGTATCAAAATATCTCTATCTCTCTCGTTAATTTTTTTTTTGCGTTGTAGTTAAAGTTATTGTTCGTTTTTTTGAACTTCTCTATCTCAACCCTCTTGTTTTTTAGATTTTTTTTGTATAATTCACCGCTCCTACATTGTATTTTTTTTTACATACTTTACTTTAGCACATTACTACATTATGTCTAGATCACGCGGTAGCGGTCGTAGCGGACAAGATTCCTCCTCTTCTTCACGTAGGCCACCAATTGTCCCAACTAGTGAGCCCGCCCAAGATTACATTGATCCTACTATGGAACAATGGGGTACACACGACGTTGTTGTAGGTGACATACAATTAGAAGAAGAAGAACAACAACAACAAACCGAAACCACACAACCCCGTAGTAGTAGGAAAAGTAGAGGAGAAACTAGCGATTGGCATAAGTTTTATGATTATATCCCGGACGAACATACTCCAGGTATAGGTTTGAAAGTGTGTAAAACATGTAGTAAAATATACAAATTCAAGAGGGGTGACGACACCGGTACAATTAGTAGGCACATCCAACATAATCATAAAGAACTTCCTGATCAAATACAAGGCCAACAAAAAATCAACCCTAGGACCGGTCAAGTAGATAGCCACCCTTATGATCCCGAACTTGTTCGTCGGGAAATGACCCGATTAGTCATTAAGGAAAAGTTGCCATTTTCCTATCCCGAGAGTAGGAACTTGGAAAATTTTAATCAAACGGCCTTAAACCCTCATTTTAAAAGAATTCTGAGAAATACTTGCAAATCGGATTGTTTTAAAATGTATGTTGAAATGAAGGATGCGTTGATTGCAATTTTATGGAGTTTAACTTGTAGGGTTAGTTTAACTTCGGATTGTTGGATGGGTGTCAACAATATTCCAACGATGGGAATAACCTGTCATTGGATCGACAATGATTGGATTCTTCAAAAAAGAATCATATCACTTGCGGCGTTGCCTTATCCCCATAGTGGCGCTGAAATAGCAAACCGTATTATAGAAATTTGTGATGTTTTTCATATTCGCGATAAAATTATGGCTATTAGTTTTGATAAAGCATCTAACAACAATGTAGCAATTACTACTTTAAAATCTGTATTAAACCCTCCATCTGACAATATTTTTCATGTTAGATGTGCATGTCATATTATAAATTTATGTGTTCAAGATGCATTAAGAATAGCTGATCCATATATAGTTAAAATTAGGAATTGTGTACATTTCATTGCATTAAGTCCAAGCATTTTACAAGAATGGAAAGCTTGGTGTAGGGTTAGAAATGTTCCTTTTAGAAAATTTCCAAAGGATGTTAGACACCGATGGAATTCTATTTTTGATTTACTAAATGTTGTCACCGATTATAAAGTAGTTGTAAATGATTTTTGTATCGCAAAAAATATGCACAATTTTGAAATGACTCCCCCCGATTGGTTTTTTGCCGAATCTTAGTTGAAATTTTTAGAACCTTTTAAAATCGCAACTTTAAAATTTTCAAAAACATATGAATCTATTTCTAGTAGCATTTTTATTGAATTAGTTAGCATGATGCAAATATTTAACGAAATGTTAAATGATCCCTATATTAATGACATTGTAATACCTGCATTTCAAAAATTTTTGAAGTATTATTTTCCTCCTCCTATGTTGATTTGTGTTGCTATTGTTATGGATCCCCGTATCAAATTAGAAGGTACGAAGAATTTGATACAAATGTTTTTTGGATATTTAGAGGACAATGTAGAATTAACAATTGATTGCGCTACTTTTTTAGTTCAGTTTGAATCTACGTTAAATAACTTGTATGACGTTTTGCTTCTAGTAATACAACTTCTGTAGTTAGTTCTTCTTCTGGTAGTTCTAAAGGTAAGGGTAAAAGTAGAATTGGTGATAGAACATTTAGTTTACTTGAACAAATTCAATCTAAAAAACCTAGGACTAATCAACCAAATGAATTAAATTGGTATAACCAACAGGATACTGAGCCTACTCTTTCTGCACTAGATATTTTACAATGGTGGAAAGAACATGAACACACTTTTAGTATTCTGTCAATTATGGCTAAAGATTTACTAACTCCTCCTGTCTTTACAGTTGCTTCTGAGAGTGCATTTTCTACAAGTGGCAGGGTTCTATCTGATTACAGGAATCGGTTGAAGCCCGAGACGTTAGAGATGCTCGTTTGCACAGAAGACTGGCTGAAGGCTGAAGATAGGATGCAAGGGAAAGCACTATCAAGTTCCACAAGTGGGAGCAACTCGCCCGAAGAACAACAACAACAACAACAACAACAATAGCTTTGCTTGTTATGTCAAATTAGAAAACTTGTACTCAATTAAAATTGTATACAAGAAATATATTATTGTATAGAACTTATTTGTGAATTGAATTCTTCATTTTGTTATAAATTGTTAAAATTGTATAACTTAAATTCATATGAATAATATTTCAAAATTTGTTGTCAATTTCACTCTTTCAATCTTATTATTATTATTACGATTTTTATTGTTTATTAATATTATTACTTACTTAGTATTATAATTATAATTATTATTATTTTAATTTAAGCTACCAATATATATATATATATATATATATATATATATATATATATATATATATATATATATATATTAAACGGGCCAACCCACGGGTTGACCCGGCCCAACCCGGGTTGAACCCTAAAGGGTTCACGGGTTGGGCGGGCCACCCAAACGAAAACTTAGCCCGGCCCGGCCCGTATAAGAGTGCAACCCGGCCCGGACCGGCTAAGTATACGTGCCAACCCGTACGGGTTGGGCCCGGCCCGGCCCACTCGACCCGTTCGCCATCCCTATAGATTTCACAATTTATATTAACAACCATGTTCTTTCATATCGCACTACAAGTTGCTCCAATGAGAGAGCATCCTTTGTCTTTCTCAATCTTGAATTGACAAAATAAGAATAAAAGCAAAAGCCCTAATTACTCTAAATTCAATTCAAGATTTCAACTAAAAGCAAAAAAAAAACAAGGGATATTTTAGCAAATGCCTCCATTCAATATGTAGAAACTAGCATATACCCCCACTATTTTTAAAAACTAAGAAATACCCCTAGTTTGGACGGAATCGTTAAAATTCCGTTAAGTTAACTTACGTGCATCACATGTGACACAGTAAAATGACCAAAATACCCCTAATAAAATTATTTTAGCAAATACCCCTATTCGGAATATAAAAACTAGCATATACCCCCACTATTTAAAAAAACTAAGATATACCCTCAGTTTGGAAAAGAAAAAATTTATATGTATAATTATGCCATCAGGTAAGCTCGAAAATTTTCCAAAAGTGCTATGTATAGAGAAAGGAGAGCTAATTGGCCTACCCCTCTTTCCTTTCTCCATTTTGAAATAGAGAAAGGAGAGCAAAAGTAGGGATTCCCACTTTCTAAACACGTGCGCATCACATTATACTAATAGGAGAGAGAGTGTTAACCTCTCTCCTCTCTCCTCTCTCTATTTTGAAATAAAGAAAGGAGAGAGAAATGAGGAATTCACATTTATTAACACCTGCAGTATGCACATTTTCATTAAAAAAATTTATAAAAGCCCCAAACCTATAAATATGGAACTTAATTACTAGAACTATGCTTTGCTCATTAACTGTTCGATGAAATGTCTATGTAGCACACAATGTGTTTGTGAAAAAATGGTTTTGAAATTTTTTGCTCAACTAAATCAATTGTACCTATGTATGTACTAATTTTTGAAACTCTAATTTACTACCTCATTTTCTTTTCAATTTTTAATTTGTGTTTTTGAAATCCTGAAATTTAAATTTGGGGAAGAGTACGGCTTGAAGATTGGGATGACTGTAGTATCGAATCCAAGAATGAGATTTGGTATGGAGGTAGATGGTGGAGAGCAGGGTGAGGCGAACAGAGAGATGAAGGAGGATATTGGAGAAGGGGACGTCGATGTGGTTGAAGACAGTGGAGACACAGGAGATGAGTGATAAGGCATCTGATAGGGTGTGAATTTGGGGGGGAGGGGAGAGGGGGGGGTGGGGTTGAGATGAGACAGGCCAAGAGCTGACTGTTCCGATCATGATGTATACAAAGGCGGGACTATATATGAGCATATTTTTTAGGATAAATTTTACTAAACTATACACTTGAAGAATTAATTTCTCTCAATTCTCGCACACTTTTTTAAAGTTCCGTATAATTTTATGAGTTCATTAAAATTATTTTAGTCTGTGCAATTTGCACAGGGTAACACTAGTGTATAATTATGCCATCAGGTAAGCTCGAAAATTTCCCAAAAGTGCTATGTATAATAATGCCATCACTACTTTATATTGAAGGATTTACAACTGAACTTGCTTCTGCAGATAAATACTTAGAAAAGAGCTATAACAAGACAAGTATGGTACTTCTTCATTGAATCTGTACCTACCACCCTACATAGACAATAAATTTCTCATCAACCCAATTCCTGTTACGACTCCACACAATTAAAAAGTACCAAAATAAAATCATTCTAAATGGCTCATCTTGACTATTTGTTCCATAGATTTCAAGGAATTTCTTGAATATTTTTCAAAAAAAGTTTGATGTTTAATTTTTTTTTTTTTTACAGTTTTGGGCATTTATATTTGCATGCTTTAAACGTCAGAATAGCATTACTTTTAACAAATAATTTTCTAAACATAACCGACCTTTATTTATTCTTCCACCAAGGCCCAATTCGGATATGGAGGTTAGGTAAGGTAAGTCAAGATTAGTGAAGGTGACTTGTATATTTGTACATATATTTGATGGACAACAAAGGAGTTATATGCATATGCTGATATTACATATGAGATTCCATATAAGTGTATGTGCTTTGTAGCTAGCTATAGAACTATTCCACACATTTTCCAGTAGGTTGCATATCTACTAATCTACAAGAATATAAATGTGCAATTTAAGATTATTGTAAGTCATTCCCCTTTGGGTCAAAGTTCGGTTGTAGCTCCCCCTTTATTCATTGTTGTAGCTCCTTTATAAGTATTTATTTGCAGAAGCAAGTTCGGGTGTAAATCCTTCAATTTAAAGTAGTGATGGCATAATTATACATAGCACTTTTGAGAAATTTTCGAGCTTACCTGATGGCATAATTATACATACAAATTTTTCCTTTCCCAAACTGAGGGTATATCTTAGTTGTTTAAAATAGTGGGGGTATATGCTAGTTTTTATACTCTGAATAGGGGTATTTACTAAAATAATTTTATTGGGGGTATTTTGGTCATTTTACTGTGTCACATGTGATGCACGTAAGTAAACTTAACAGAATTTTAACAATTCCGTCCAAACTAAGGGTATTTCTTAGTTTTTAAAAATAGTGGGGGTATATGATAGTTTCCACATTTTGAATAGGGGCATTTGCTAAAATATCCCAAAAAACAAAAAAGAAGAAGAAGTAGGTTTTTCCTTACCGCTCGGATTTCGGAGTCATCAGGATCATCAAAGGGGGACCCACATCATCGGGGCTGTCGACAATATAGAGGGACTCGATCTTCTTCAGTTCATGTTTGGTTTTCTCTTTCACCCCTTCGCTACCGCCAGTTTTAGCAGTGGAATCCATTGGTTTCTCGTCTAGTTCTTCGCCCACCCCACAATTTCTTCTTCGGCTCTCCTCTCACCGCCACCATCCTTACTCTCTATCGACAACATTAATCAATCTACCGCCCATCGAATCCCCCAAAAAACCCTAATCGCGATCCGAAACTCTAAATCGCGATCGAATCTGCCAAATTCTTTTACTAAATAGATATTTAGTAAAAGAATTCGGATAAATTTCACAAAACCATAATGGGTTTTCATGAATTTAAAGTTCACCATACTCAGCTTTTTTTGGTAACTTAACATACTATTGTATAAAGTCTTTGACACTTTAGTAAAAATCGACTGACGCCGTCTATTTTTGTGTGGAATATCTATTTTAGCTTCAAATTTTAGAAGGTTATTTTACAAATTTTCTTTTCCCCCTCTTTTTCCTTCTCTGCTCAAATACAAATCTATCAAAATCCAAATCCAAACATGAATTCAAAATCACAACAAAACTACTCATCTCCTTCATCATCTCTGTTATTCCTTCTCAAACATAATTTAAACCCAAATCCAAATCCATATCAAAACCCAAACCCAAAAGTATTCTTCTCTCTTTCCTCCCTTCTTCTCAATCCCAAACCCATCCACCTCTTCCTCCCAATTCTCTTTATCCCCCCCCCCCCCCCCCCCCCCCCCCCCTCACTTTTCTTGTCTTCACCCACAATGCTCTTGTTTCAAATACAACTCAAATTGAAACCCACATCCAAACTCAAATATGAATTTGAAAACCCAAACTGACATTAACAAAATAGTACTCTCTATCTCTCCCTCCCTCCCTCCGTGCCCTCTCAAGTCCAACTCCAAACCAACATGTGACATTAATATTAGTGTCCTTTGTCATTTTGTTATTCTACCAACATGTGCAACGCACGTACATAACTAATATAAATGAGATTTTTGGTTTAAACTCTTCCTGCGTCAGAGTTTTTTTTAATTATTAAAACGTGCATCGCACGTGTAAATTACTAGTGTATATGAACCCAAATCATGATGTAACAACAATGCAACTAAAATTAAGTTATATACAAGATACATAAACCTGGAGAGATCTCTAGTATATTTCTATACTTTCCATATAAGAACCAAATAAAAAAATTAAGCATGTAGGGACGAAAAAAAAGTGAAGAAGTAGGTAGCAACTCACCTTAGCAAAGTTAATTGCTTAGTTAGAACTACAAAGAAATTACTTAATGTCGTTAAGTTACGGCTTTTGGGTGGGTGAAGTTAATAATTGATATTAATATGTGTTTAAATTAGTAAATGTGTTTGGAATACATGACCGGTCGTAAGACATTACATATCATAGGGCCATAGGACCGGGCCGGGCTTATGCAAAGCTCTAGCCTGGCCCTATTTAAAACGGGCTTGATTTGAAGGGCCCTACCCTGCCCATTCTTTTCTAGAGCCAAGGCCGGATAGGGCTTTTCCAGGGCCGGCTTCAGGGCCGCTTAGCACTAACCCGTAATCATCCCTAGATCTATGTAGGCTAAATTTAAAAAGAGTACACAGAGATTTGGGTCAGTTTAAAAAAAGTACACAAAGAATTTTTTTTTTAATAAAGAAAGGACACAAATGTTTAAATTAAGTCCACTGGGTTAACTAGGATTAGGGTTAGGGTTAAGGTAGGGTTTAAAAAAATCATTTTCATTTTGTTTAAAAAACCATATTAGTCTTTTATTTTGTTTTAAAAAAATCACTTAACTAATTAGGTGTTTAAATAACCCCCGAACTAACTCTAACCCTAACTAACCCAATGAACTTAATTTAAACTTTTGTGTCATTTTTATATAAAAAAAAGATGTTTGTGTACTTTTTAAACTGGCCCAAACATTTGTGTACTTTTTTAAAATTTACTCTTCTATATATACATCTTATAAACCAATTGCTACACCATAGAATTTTGTAAAGATCATGCAAAGAGCGCTCCATTATGCACCCTCCATTTCAAGGCTATAACCACTAGTCTATAGACAATGTATTCAACAAACTTTCAAACCAGACTGGTAGGTTTTATCCAGTCATCCAAAGTCCAAACCATCAAGTCCTCTACATCTAAATTGCTTCCATCATATTCACTGCAGGCCTGATACAATCACCTGAAACATTCACAAAGTATCTGGAAGCTCACCATAAGATCGCAGGTATCTGCAAGCTCGCCATGGATTCGTAAAGTTCTCACTAACTCAATTCCAGCTTTCTTCTCCTTTATAATCTTTAGATAGCTGCAACAAATTTCATGCAAATTTTGTGATGCAAGTAATGTTTGCTATTATTTTGTTCGTCGGTTCCTAAGATAGAACTGTATGCAATAACCGCGAGAAGGAAAACTTCTACAATCTACTCGCTGGCAAAGACAATACTTTCACACAATATAGTAATCATTCAACTTTTTACAACAATTAAAAACATAATAGCACACAAATTAGAAGAGTGTGACAAGTTCAAGTTCGATCTGGACAATAATGACAAGACGGTAATTACGACAACAGAGATATCATTTCTTAAAGTGAACCCCCACCAAACAAAGATGTCCGAAATGTTATAAAACAACCACTTATAGCAATATGCAATCGTGTGGAAACAATAAAAGGAATACATTATGGTGTTACACAAAATATAATACAGACACCGTCTTTGCAGAAGTATGCAAGTCGCCCCAAGTAACTAAAACCAAACTTTTCGCCAAGACTTGATATTCCTACAAGATATCAGTTCCACTTCTGTCTTCTGCATACATGAGGAGAGAAGTATTGGCTATCTTGCTATCAGAGATATCGCACAATACATCATCAGCCCACAGAAATGACTAGAAACCAGAATCAATGGATGGGATGGTACTGAGTAATCCCACGTTTTGGCGGTAGCTTCCTTAGGACAAAGAGCACTAGGATTGAAGGAATGATCTCCACCAACTGCAAAAAGTGAAGAAGATATTAATGATATTTCAAAATGAAAGCCTTGTGCAATTAAAAAACAATGTGCCATAGTTTCCGATGTACCCATAAATCATGTAGACAAATGTATACCCATAATGGTCACTGATCACCATGAAATTAAACCATTACAATGAAGTCATTGTTATAGGAACCAAATGGCCACTTAAGCATTACTCTTGTACAATACTTTAATCTGCATCAAAGTTTTAAACTCCTAGTAAAACGCTCACGTGCTAATGTATGTCTAAATATGCACGTGTGAAAGATGACTGTCAAAAGAATGAGGTTGTCAAATTATGGTTGAAAAATATTTTGATTATTTGTTTAAATTGAGGTTGTCAAAATATATATTATTTGTTTCCATATGTATAGTCAGGGATGTCCACTTATGACAACTAGTAATCTGCACGTGCGATATGCATGTTCTAATTAATTAATTTTTTTATATAGTAAATAATAAGACGTAATTTGACCTCGAACATGAGACCTCTCTTTATTCATCACATACTCTTTACAAATTACTCCTAGTGGCACAAACTTTTATTTTATATGAGTGGCACTTTTGTAAATAATTATGTCGTAAATAAATTTGAACATTGAGGGTATTATGGTAACTAACAACACTTGAATAAATGATGGTTAATATAACTTCTACTTAAAAATGGATGATTGAGATTAGATGGTTAAATGAATATCTACAAATTACAGGTTGTCTACAAATGACAACCCCAACTCTCCCATTATAATATTAGAGATTAGAGATATAATATTTGTTTATTTGTTTATTTGTTTAGATTGGGACCGTCAATTATAGATTATTTGTTTCTATATCTATATTTGGGCCGTCAAATTATGGTAATATAATCTTTTATTTATTTGTTTATCTTTTAAAACTATATTATAAGATAGGATGAGAATCTTTTGTTTACTATTATAAGTTTTTTTACTATAAAAACCGGAAGTAGAATATTTTGTTTGTTATTTTTAATTTTTAATTGTTATAAAATGAATGGTTATAATTTTCGAATGACAGCCAAAAAATTCAAATATAGGCCGTTGGATCATCTAAACTCGTGCTTTTTAGAGTAGTAATAGATATAGAGACCTTTTATATTAAGGATACTCTTATTTTAAGATTTTAGGATTACTTTATAATTACTTTATTAGTTTATGATTTTACATTTCTATGTTAATTGTGATTTTAATGACGTATCACATAATTTACTTTCAAAAAGTCTTGCTGCTTTTGCCCTGCCTCTACAACAATAGCCAAGAATGACACAAATTTACCCGAAAAAAACCCACAATGTTAAGCCAAGGGATTGTGAAAGAGGGAGAATTAAAAACAGGATGCGATAATTATATTAAAAGCAAATAAATACACAAGTAATTTACACGAGTTATCAAGAATTGAGACAAGTAAATGTTTCAGTCTTAAATTGCTGAAAGCACACACATATACACACAATACAGAAATAATTATTAGAAACTTTACCACATAGAATAAGAAGTTCAGAATTGGATGATCCAGAACATCAAGTTCCGCAGCTTTATCAAATGCATTGACGCACATCTGTGGAATGAAAATAAGAATTAGTGTTATTTTCATTGATAGAAGCTGATAAATATATGCACTAGGAAAGATGTTATGCATACCAAAATACATCTAAGTAAGAAACAAGTGAAACATATGGAAGTCACGTAGCCAACCTGGACAGCAGTAAAAGCAAATAAATATAATTTTTCCTTGGCCAAAGTATAAAAGGCACAGAAAAGAAAAAAGAAAAAAAGGAAAAAAAAAAATGCCCAGAAGTTCATATAGTCCAAACATACTTCTTGTAGCTTTTTGCGTCGCCCTTTTGATTCAACAGGGAACCGTTGCAACATAAAGAAGAGTCTGTCAATGATGAAATTGGCATAAGGATGCACAACACAGTAAAATTGTAAGAAATATATGTTAGAAAAGATAAAATCACAAAATGAGCTTCTAAAATTCTTAAAATCATCTATTTGATTCTTCGTAGCATATTTCTGCAAAGAATTTTGCTTGCCCGAACCATTCACCCCTTGTATACCAAGAGAGAAACCATGCTGTTGCTTGAACATGGACAGCATTAGAGTTATGACTCTTGATAGTGATCAATAGATAAGAAACTATCACCTTCCTTTCCAATGTTTACATGTGTTAACTACTATATTTATTATAGCATCAAAGAGAAATCTGTGCATATTCGAAAGATCAAATGATGGAGATGGATGAAACAATCGCAAAAAAGATTGTGAAACTTTCAACATTGTTTATGCGCAAATGAAATAAATATGTAGCTAAAACAAAATCATAGATCAGATTATAACTGGAATTATCCAGATGAAACTCAATAATGAATGACAACATTTATCGTTTTCCCCTGAAATATGACTAATGTTAGATTTACATACTAACAATCTACATCAAAATGCATCAATAAACATAAGGAAAAAGTAATTCTTTCCCATACGGTTCAGGAATTTGCCTCGAAACAATTTGGAGAATCAATATATTCAAGAAGTCAGTATGTGTTTAAACAATATTTTTAATATAATGAAGAGTCAAACAAACGAGAATAATAATCTTAAAGAAACAATTACACACTGTACTAGCCTGCAAGGCACTTAGTTGATTCGGAGCTACCAACCTAACTGAATCTGTAAGACAGGGGGATGGGGCAGATTACCCCGTCAGGTGAGCTCATATTAACAAAAGCTTTCAACCACAGAAAAAGTTTTGACCTCTGGTCTAATTCAGTTAACCAAAGGAAAAAGAAAAAAAATCCTATTCCTCATTGCGTGCAACTCTCTCTTCATCTCTGTTTCTCTCCCGTGCCCCATCTCTCCTGCATCTTCGCCCGCTTGCCCTCCATTGCTTTCCTCCTACTCGCCTTGCCCTCAACCATTGCCCCCCTTTCTTTCACTCCTCTTGCTCTACACTACCTCAACTGCCAACTCTACCCCCTGCCAACTCCCTCTGAGAGTATGCTGCTCCATTTCTAAAGTGTAAATTTTGTGGGAAATATCACCTTATGCAGGCCTCACAAAGTTCTAAATTCCATCGTCATTTATTAAAAATAATTTTGAGATTATAAACGGCACCACTATACCTATACCAAGATCCTAGTTAGCAATTAATGTTGTTCGAAGTTGCCCCATTGCTTTAGACAACTTCTAATCAATCAAATAATTAAGACACTATTTCCAAAAAAAACCTACAACCAAAGAAGTTAATTACAAATGTTAATTCAATCTAACTGTTGCAAATACTAAACTATAGCGGTTTTTGTGTAACGTCAGGCAGAAGGATTTTTGAACTCAATAACTTACTGACTAAACTAGTTCTAGGAACAAAGATAGCACTAATCTTTGCCGTTCAGAAGTCTTTACTCGGACATTGCACACTAGAATTGCAACTCCTCAGTTGGAATCTTCTTTGGAAGAGAAGTAGCATCCAAAATAGAACATCTGTAAATGTCGTCCCTGAGAATCTGTAGTCGTGTAGTCGTTTGCTGCCAAATTTGGCATTGGTATTATGGAGATGATGCTTCTTCAAATGTCATAATTTGGCTTTTTGAATAGAAAATGAAAGGACGGAAGATCATATTACGTCCCCTCATTTTTCGATTTTTTTAAAGACAAATATGTGTTGGACGGAAGAAGTTCTTCCATCCGACACATTTACTATTAATGAAAAAAAAGCGGGACGGAATATTCCGTCCCGCTTTTTATTAATAAAGGAAATGTGTCAGACGGAAGAAGTTCTTCCGTCCTTTTTAAAAAATAAAAATAAAAAACGCGGTGGATTTGGCAATCACCAAATTTGCCCCCCATGCTATTTATATCCGACCTTCACTTACACAATGCTCACTCCTCTCGCTACTCACTCCTTCCTCTTCAATCCCACCCCAAACACCGATGTCGTCGATTCAAAAATTTATTGGTAGGATAAAAACAAACTGTCAAGTCGGGTCAGATCATGGCTAGCATTGGTATAAATACCCGAAATCCGAATCCGATCCGGACCCGACCCGGACCTGGCATTGGACCAGAACCGACCCGGCCTATCTGGGTCCGGGTCCTAAAATGGAACCCGTTGTACTTCCGGGTCCTAAAATGGGACCCGTTGTACTTCCGGGTCCGGGTCCGGGTCCGCTCAAAAGATACCCAACCCGGACCCGGACCCGGATCCGGACCCGGACCCGGATCCGGACCCGGACCCGGACCCGGACCCGGACCCGGACCCGTTAAAAAAATTCCAAAAAATCAAAATAAAAATAAATATTCTATCCTCATCCCTCCCCTCCTTCTTCCTCAATTCTAAATCTTCCTCTTCCAAACTCAAAACTCATGCATTTTTCTTCTCTCCTCTATTCTAAATCCTCCACTCGCCGCTCATACTCCCGCTCCTATCCGAACGGGTAGGAATATTTTAATAGGACCTGGATCCGGAACCGGAACCGGAACCGGACCCAATCCTCACGTGTCCGGGTCCAAATTTTGGGCCCGTAGGGGACCGGGTATTGAAGGACCCAACCCGACCCGATACCAATGCTAATCATGACAACACAATGATGGAAGCTGAAGGGGAGACTCCAAGTGTGGATTATAGCGATTCAACCCAATGGAAACGAGTAGTCGACGATCCCCAACATGTATGTAAGCATATTACTGAATATTCTTATGCTGAACTATGCAAATTTAGGAAAAATTGGAATGGTCCGATCGCAGCATACAAAGAGCATTGCTCCTGTATCCCACTAATTAAGAGGTTAATCGATCAGGCGGACTGACACATTTTTTCCACGTTGATACTGAGAAATCATCCATGCGGCTTGTGGAGACATTGGATGAGAGATGGTGGAACACGACCCATACTTTATACAGGTCGTGCGGTGAGTTGAGATTCACTAGTTGGATTGGGCAATGTAACAGGGTTATCAATCGGAGTCGGAGATATACCTCCGCGTACCCCTTTGAAGCTGTACAAACCCGCTTCATTCCTGAGATTACTGAAGATGATTGGAAATCTCATGGAATACGCTGCTTATTCCTTAAAAAGTATTTTCATAGTAGTATGATCGAAGCAGCTCAGGTGGATTATACTATGGCGATGAGGATTGCACGAGCATTCTTTTTGTTCTTCCTCGATGAGTTTTTCTCTCTAATGTTGTTTCGGTTGACAAATGTGGCTGGCTTGCAGCACTTGAAGATCTTAATTTAGTGGACACATATGATTGGGGTAGTCCAGCAATGACACTGCTGTATATATCTCTTGGCTCATGTAGGAGAGTTAAAATAAAGATATTTAACAGGTCATGGCAAGTACTTAAGGTAAAATTAAATGTAATTGTTATTTATTTCAAAATTTGTCAATATCATATGAAAAATAATTTAACTCTGTTTTTTCAATACTGGGCTTATGAATATATAAATATATGTATTCCAATATGTGATAGGACGGTTGACTTTGCGAACGTTATAAAGACTACCAACAAACGGCCCAAAATTACAGAATGGAATCACGATCAATTAGATACGTGTAGAACGGATCAAATTAGGTACAACATTTCCATGGCCAGGAATCAGTTGGAGATGAGGTTCTCATCATCTATTATATAACAACCATATTTTGGATCGTCATATGAAGGCGAGCATGATATTCGTGTTGCAAACATGCTGTCTTGTCAATGGTTTATCTTTCAATACTGCTCGCAGATTAGAGTCCATATTCGTTTCTTTTGTTAAAGATATTCATTAAATTTTTACTTTTCTTATTATTATGTTTACATGTGCACTAATGTAAATATATGATATAGGGTGTGGTATCTTGGTGATCGTTGTTATCGTCAACTTATTGGGATTATTGCTATCCCAAAAGGCCCACTTTCTGTCAAATATCGCCGCAATATTACTGTCTGCCTATACACGCTACTCAATTGGTCCATCCTTTACATAAGAGCATATACGATCAATATTGGGCTCAGATATCAGTAGGTGCTATCATGCCGACCCTCTCACATGTAGTAAATATCGATTTCATAGGACCAGCTAGCATCAGTGATCACAGTTGCATCTCCCCCATTTTGGTTGTCGTCGGAGTATCCAACACAACCCCACATTGACAGGCCTACCATGCATGGCGAGTGCGTAGTCAAAATGCCACTTTTTTCAGACGGTACAGTTACGAGAACTTTCGAGTAGAGATATTTCCAGTTTGAGCGGTGCAAAGCACTATCCTATGTGAGTATACAATGATCGTTTTATGTATCTTTACTACAATCATAGGATTATGCTTAGAGTTATGTACATTAACTACTCGTTTGATAGGAGTTATACCGAAGTTGCCAGGAATTGTCTGATACTTAAGCTCATTTACGGCGATTCATAATTTCAGACATAGTGTTAAGAGACTCGGTTCTCCCTCAAGTATCTGCTGGCAGAAGATCTGTATCGACAGACCGACCGTCATCTTCACGGAAGTGGGCGATACAGAAGAATATAGAGGCCAGGAGTGCAGAGACATCGAGTGCAACACCATCATATGTGCCATGTACACAGTTTCATAATGAGGACCAGTTATGAATTTACTTTTGTTAATATTTTGACACATATTTTACTGTCTGGTGCTCCATGTGACTCATACTTTGTTTAAATTTTGAAATGTCTTTACTCGATGTGAAATAATAGAAAAAAATATTTATTAATAGAAAAAGAAGACCTGCCATGTTAGATTGATAAATTTGAAACAAACCCATGTGACATACGAAAAAACTCGTTTTTGTTTGATTGAAAGAAGAAAAAAAACAACCCACGTGACAAAAGTTTAAGAAGACTTGTCATGTTTGATTGACAAATTTAAAACAAACCCATGTGACATTCGAGATTTTTTTTATTTGATTGACAAATTTGAAACAAACCCATGCGACAAACGGTCTCATTTAGCATATGGTCTCGTTTGTCACCGGGTGACAAACGGTCTCGTTTAGCATACAATATCGTTTGTCACATAGGTTTGTTTCAAATTTGTCAATCAAACATGACAGGTCTTCTTAAACTTTTGTCACATGGTTTTTTTCTTCTTTCAATCAAACAAAAACGAATCTTCTCGTATGTCATTTGTTTCAAATTTGTCAATCAAACATGACAGGTCTTCTTAAACTTTTGTCACATGGTTTTTTTCTTCTTTCAATCAAACAAAACGAATCTTCTCGTATGTCATTTGTTTCAAATTTGTCAATCAAACATAACATGTTTTCTTTTTCTATTAACAAGTATTCTTTTTCTATTGTTTCACATGAAATAGAACAAGACGTTTCAAAATGTAACTAAAGTAGGAGTCACATAGAGCACCAGATAGAAAAACGTATCAAAATGTTAACAAGAATAAATTCATAGCTGATCCTCATTATGAAACTGTGTATATGGCACATATGATGGTGTTGCACTCGACGTTCCGGTACTGCTGCCCTTTATATTCCTTTGCATCGCCTACTGCCGCAAAGATGACGATCAGTCACTCGATACAGATCTCCTACCAGCAGATACTTGAGGGGAAACAAAGTCTCTTAACACTAGTATGAAATTATGCATCGCCGTAAATGAGCTTCAGTATTAGACAGTTTCTGGCAACGTCGGTATAACTCATATCAAATGAGTGGTTAATGCACACAATTCTGAGCATAATCCAATGAATGTAGAAAAGATATATAAAACGATTATTTTATACTTACATAGGATAGTGCTCCGCACGGCTTAAACTGAAAAGATCCATGCGCAAAAGTCCTCGTAATTGTACCGCCTGAAAAAATGGCACTTCGACTACGCACTCGCCATGCATGGCAAGCCTATCAATATGGGGTTGTGTTGGAAACTCCGACGTCAACCAAAATGAGGCAGATGCAAAGGGTAATGGAGCAGTAGGATCACTAATGTTAGATGGTCCTATAAAATCAACATTTGATGCATGTGAAAGGGTGGTCGGCATGATAGCACCTACTGATACCTGAGCCCAATATTGATCGTATGGTGTAAATGATGGACCAATTGAGTAACGTCAATAGGAAGACAATAATCTTGCGGCGATATTTGAGACATGACAGAAAGTGGGCCTTTTGGGATAACAATAATCTCAGTAAGTTGGCGATAACAACGATCACCAAGATACCATACACTCTATATCATATATTTATGTTAGTGCACATGTAAACGTTATAATAAGAAAAATAAAAATTAAATGAATATCTTTAACAAAAGAAATGAATATGAACTCTATCCTATGAGCAGTACTGGAAGATAAATCGGTGACAAGACAACATATTTACAACACGAATATCATGCTCACCCTCATATGACGATCCAAAATAGGACTGCCATATAATAGATGCTGAGGACCTTATCTCCAACTGATTCCTAACCATGAAAATGTTGTAACCGATCAGATCTGTTCTACATGTATCTAATTGATCGAGATTCGAACGTGTAATTTTGGGTCATTTGTCGGCAGCCTCTATAACGTTCATGAAGTCAACTGTCTTATCACATATTGAACCACATATATTTGTGTATTCATGCATCCAGTACTAAAAAAACAGAGTTAAATTAGTTTTCATATGATATTGACAAACTGTATTACTTAGTGAAATAAATAACGATTACATTTAATGTTACCTCGAGTACTTACCATGATCCATTAAATGTCTTTATTTTAACTCTGTTACATGAGTAAAGAGACATATACATCAGTATCGTTGCTGGACTACCCAAATCATATATGCCCATTAAATTAAGATCTTCAAGTGCTGCAAGCCAGCCACATCAAACAACCGAGTAGCATTAGAGAAAAAAACTCATCGAGGAAGAACAAAAAGAATGTCCATGCAATCGTCATCGCTATAGTATAATCCACTTGAGCTGCTTTGATCATATTACTGTGAAAATACTTTTTAAAGGAATGAGCAGCGTATTCCACGAGACTTCCAATCATTTTCAGTAATCTCAGGAAAGAAGCGGGTTTGTACAGCTTCAAGGGGTACTCGTTGTTACACGGAGGTGTATCACCAACTTCGATTGAAAACCCCGTTAGCATTGCTCGATCTAACCAGGCGCTCACCACACGACAGGTGAAAAGTGTGGGTTGTGTCCTACCATCTCAACCAATGCCTCCACAAGCCGTATGGATGACTTCTCAGTATCAATCGTGAAAAAATGGTGTCAGTCTGTCTCATCAATTAACCTCTTAATTAGTGAGATAAGGGAGTATCGCTCTTTGTATGTTGTGATCAGACCATTTCAATTTCCCCTAAATTTGTAAAATCCACCATAAGAATACTCGGTAATATGCTTATATACATGTTGGCGAATGTTGACTACCTGTTTCCACTTGGTTAGATCACTATAATCCACACTTGGAATCTCCGTTTCAGCTTTCATGATCTGACCCGGCTCGACAATTTGATTTTATCCTATCAATAAATCTTCGGATCGACGACATTAGTGTTTGGGGTGGGATTAAAGAGAAAGCAATGAGAAAATTGATAAAGAAGAGTATTGAGAGGAGCGAGTGAAGGTCGGGTATAAATAGCATAGGAGACAAATTTGGTAATGGCCAAATCCACCGCATTTTTTTAATTTTTTTTTTAAAGGAAATGTGCCTTCCGACACATTTCCTTTATTACAAAAAGGCCTAATCTTTCGTCCCGCTTTTTTTCCCTTCACTTTATTAATAGTAAATGTGTCGGACGGAATAACTTCTTCCGTCTGACATATATTTGTTTTTAAAAAATCGAAAAATGAGAGGACCCCTCCATTTTTCTTTTCAAAAAGCCAAATTATGGCATTTGACGACTACAACGTCATCCCCAAAATGCCAAATGCCATTTTGCCAAATTTGGTAGCAAAGGACTACAGATGCTCTAACGTTGAAGATGTGAGGAGGGCATTTATGTCCAATTTTTTTAAAAAATTAAATTAAAGAAAGGGACGAAAGAACTTTTGGCCTTTTCATTTTTTAATAATATGTGAACAGGTAGAAGATCTTCTTCGGTCCGTTAAAAAAAACCCAGACGATATATCATCTTTCATCCTTTATAGTTTGGCAATTGCCATTTGCGCTGCCAAATTCGGCAACACACACAATGTTCTTAGTCGACCCAAAATTTTCCAAACGAGTGCAGGTTTTTTTCTTCTTCCAAAGTTTGCAAAAATTGGCAAAATGGAAAATGACTACACATGCTCAGCTCGAGTATTAAAAAAAAGGTCATTGGTCTTCTTTCTGCTCTTCAATGTCTTGAAATCGTAAAAGAAAGAAGATAAATTCATCTCCTTATTCTACTTCAATTGATTAAACAACAACGAAGTTTTTGAACTCACCTGCAATTTAGGATGTCAATAACTACCACTACTGCCTGTCACAACTATTGCCAGCAACAAAGCAGCTACTGACTCTAACCATCACTGTTGGATAGTTTCGACTTTTGATTGAGTGAAAGCATCCACAGAAGTATCTACACATACACCCCCACAACCCCAAAGGGCTAAGAACAGGGAGGTTGGCAACCGATCTGGTGAGTAAAGTGTAATACCTCTAGTATGCATGGTTAATAACATTTTTTCCTCTTTAATTTAGAATAAAAATATACATATACATTGTTATTGTTATCTTTATCATACATAGTTATTGTTATATTTGTTAACCTATACTATTAGTATTATTATATACTATTAGTATTGCTATGATTTTTTTTAAGCCTTAAAGCCCAACATTGTTTACAAAAAAAAGAAAGAAAAGAAAGAAAAGAAGCCCAGCCCAACAACACAATTCTCAATTGGGGGTTAAAAGCAATTAGTTGAAATCTAAGGGGGTTTAATGCAAAAAGGGGGGACACCTAAGCACCTAGAGAATTCCACACTCACCCACACCTCTCTCTTTTTCTCTTTGCTGGCTGGCAGCCCCTTTCCCCCCTTTCTCTATATATATGTGTACTACTACTACTACATACTACTACTACTACTGCCTACTATTACTACTACTATTGGAGCAAGAAGTCAAGTAAGTTAAAGGTGCAAGGTGGAGAAGATAGCAACCTGAAGCAACCAATAGATTGATGCTTATAAACAAATCAAAGTGAATATTCTTCATACCTCATGTACTATTATTATTATTATTATTTTATGTATAGAATGAAAGATTGATGCTTGCTAGAAATTATAGTGACACCTCATGTATTATTATTTTTCTTTATCTATGGAATGAATGATTGATGCTTGCTAGACATTGTAGTGGGTGTTCTTCTTTCTTACTTATGAATGTTATGAAATTATATGTATAAAAATGCTAGTGAATAAATAAAGATTTAATCTTTGTGTTAAGGATGAATCTTTTATGCATGATTATGAATAAAAACCATGTCATTAGCAAGTTAGTATCTTAATTAGTAAATTTTACATTGACAGTAAGCTACTAATATTGTACTAGTAAGCTACTAATAAGTTAGTAAGCTTAGTTATAATGTTAGTAAGCTTAGTTGTAACATTAGTAAGTGTATGTTAGTAAGCTCCAATATGTAGTTGAGAACCATATAAGGATTTCTTGTGTAAATAGTGATCATGTTAGCAAGTGTAATCATGTTAACAATATTAACATTGATCATGTTAGTAAGTTAGTAAGTTAAATAGGTTAGTTGGTAGTAAATTAGCAAAGTAAAAATGCTAGAACGCCTTGTTAGTGAGAAGTTAGGAAGTTGAAAATGTAGACTTGATCTTGTTAGTAACCTAATTGCTAACCAATTGTTTATGGTTAGTAAACATAGCTTATGTTAGGAGCTAAGTGACCTTGAGTACTAACTTGTTAGTAAGAAGAAATCACGTTAATAGAATTATTCATGTTAGAATTGATATGCTAGTAAGCAAATTGAAGGAGTTAGTAAGTACCAAGTCCTAATAAGGAAAATGCAAGTTTGAGATTAGTACGTGGAAGCATTGTTGAATTAAGAATAGCTTCTTAATAAATGTAGTAACTTGAAAATATGGGAGTTAGTGATACTAACTAAACATTACTTTAATTAGTGAGAGAATGTGATTTGTAGTAATGAAAGAACTTGTGAAGTTAGTATAGAGAAGTAAGTGGTGATTAATGAAGGAATTAAGCGGATGAGAATTTGACCTAAATTGTATAAATTAGTAAAGGCGTCGGTCCTAAGTAGTGTGACTCATGATTGGTAAAGACATACACTAGTTGGGCGTGTACTCACCTGTCAAGGGGACACGTGCGACGTCGTCTCGTCTGAGACACATGCGGCGTGATCTCGACTGTTAATTTCTGAAATTTAGTGATAAGAACAGGATGCAGACGTAAGTCACAAGTCCTGTCGGAACTTAGGAGATGGACTCTTAAGTTTCCGTCTATGTTCTGGGTTATCAATACGAACAAAGAACAAGAGTGTAACTCTAAGTCTCTGGGCGGAGTAGGGATGGCCCTACAATTCGCTTTATGTTCACGATAACTTTGGTAGGGACAGGAGTGGAGAAGGACCATGATTCCGGCAGAGCTGATGATCACAGGCCTGACAGGGAATGGAGAGAGACCACAATCCTGTCGGAGTGGAGAAGGATCATGATCTGAACGAACAGAGTGATCATTGCTGTTCGGAGTGGAGAAGGACCACGATCCGATTGCAGGAGCGGGAATGGACCGCATGTACTGCAGACTCTACCGGTCACTAGATGAATGTCAAAACAGGAAAAAATACAAGTGTAGGATGCATGGCGAGGGATTGAACCCTATCATCTGGAGAATACGAACTCGATTTGGGGAGTATGTAGTATGGGATACATACGTTTCCAAATCAAGTTTGTATTAGATGAAGAGCATGGTGTGCATGAGTTGTGCATTAAATTCTAGGTCATGACATACACCGACATTTATGTTTGTATGACTTTCACATTTCTTTTCTCCTGCATCAAATATTGATTGTTGAGAATTTTGGAGATTGCGGATTTTATCCGTATTGCGTCAGTTGTATACAACTGACGTGCCCACATTTGTTTAGTTGCAGAATTGCTGAACGTAGAGCAAGAGACTCGAGCTGCGGAAAGCATCCAAGTGGAGGATATAGTTTCCTTGTGTAATGTAAGTTTTTAATTTCCTGCGATTTCTGTGTTGTGTACTCATTGAAGTAAAGATTCTGGGTAAGTGTTACGAGCTTCCAGTGTGTGGAACTCGGGGCGCTACATAAAGATCCTTAATGATGTGGAAAAGAAAAAGAGGATGACTTGAATTAGTTGATTAAAGAGTGACTCAATTTAGCTTCATGATGGCGCAGTATGCTTTTCTTTCCTTATGAATATTCGATGAAATGCAATGGATTTCAACAATTCAATACTTCTCATTAAGGTCTCTACTTCTTCTAGTTAAATAGCATCTTTCTGTCGGTACTTAAAGATGGATTTATCCCTCAATGTACAATCAATATGTACAGACAAGCTAGATTCAGTTACAACATAACAGAGCAGTTCCAGATTTTTCATGGTAGATTGACCTTCAACTTATGGATAAACAAAACATTAAGTACCATTATTCAATACAAATATATACTGATTAAAAACATCAACATTGTTTCTCTACAATTTTAAGATATAACTTATCAATATCACAGTTAGTACTGTCTGCTCCACAAATCAATATGAGTTGGGTGACAATAATAACGAACATTAGAACACAAGTGACTCTGTACTTAGGCTGAAGTGACTACATGCTTGGTTCACAAGCATTTGCCTACATATTATAAAAGTTTATTTTACTTGGCTTTTTTCCCTCTTGCTTCATGTTACAAGTAAAGATATTTCCCGAAACTGAATTTGTATTATCTTAACAAGGTATATGTGAACAAGGATAATGTGTTCTTCAACTCACCAAGGCCACATAATGTGACATTTCCATCAAGAATTACATGCAGAGAAGTGGAGCGAAGTGCAGCAAGATGCGCACAGTGCCGAAGCAGCAGACTGGAAGAAAAAGGCAGTTAGATGTGGCGGCATTCGTAGGGACATCAGTGATGGTGGCAAATGAGATGAGCAAGAGGGCGAAATGAGGCAGTGCTGATGTCTGATGTGGTGGAGGGTGAGAGAGGAGAGATGGGGAGAGGTTGGAGCAAGTAAGGTACTTGAGGCCAGGGCCGGCCGTGAGTTCCCGGGGGCCCAAGGCGAAAGGCCCAAATAATTATTTTTGGAGGCCCCTAATTACAATATAATTTTTTTTATGCGCAAAATACGTGCCTATATTTATAAGGGGAATACAAATTTGGGGTACCTAAAATTGTAAAAATTTAGGGACCTGAGGTGACCGCCTCACCTGCCTCAAGGTGGGGGCCGGCCGGAAGACAGGACTAGAGTAGAGAGATGGGGTGAGGCAGAGAGAAGATGAGATGCTCAAAATGGAGAGGCAGAAGATGACTGGGAGATGGTCAAAAGATGAGAGAGAATGTGAAAGAATGATGGGCAAGAAGGGGGGGGGGGGGGGGGGGGGGGGGGGGGGGGGGGGGGGGGGGGGGGGGGGTTGTGAGCCATACTTTTCTTATCTCACGACCGCCGATTTTCTTTGGAATTACTAAAACAATAATTTTTATACACGATAATTCAGATTGGATATAAGGTGATTTCTGTGTTAAACTTCACTGCAAGCATGCACCATGGCATCATCCATGCTGCCTACCTACAAGTAGGGATGAAAATGGGTATACAGAATACAGTACATAATTGAAAAGGTTTAAAGAATGTCTGAATACCAATCATCAAACTGATGTTAACCCTCCGATAATTAGTCCCAAATTCCTAGGTAAACAAAAACAAACAAGATACACTGCCATAGTGCCTAGAAGCCATATAGCAATTAGAGAAACCATCCTTTCTGTTTACATTAACTAGTATTATACACGTGCTGTGCACGTGGGGGAAAATTGGGGGGAATGAAAAGGGCAAAAAAAAAATTTTATCTGCACGTGCACTGTACGGGTTGGGTTATGGACAAAGGCCTTCTCCCATTATAGTAGTAGTAGAGATGTTAGTACCAACTGGATTAGAAAAATCGGTAAAAATATCAACCTACCTCCCTCCATATAGAAGGAACCCAAGGGCAGCGAACAATGAGACACCTGCATGTCAAAGTTTGACCATTATGTAAACCATTTCTCACCAAGACAGCAGCAAGACTTCAAACTACTATTATGATAAACATACCAGCAAAGAATAGCTTAGATAAGATAATTACGAGTTGAATGGGCTTCCGCCATATAATTAACCATAGAGCTACCTGTAGAATGTTCAAAGTAAGGCAACATAAATACATCCCTAACTGATATTATTTTATTTATAAAATGTATAGACCTCAAAAGAGTATAGTCAAAATAATTGAATAAACACTTCTCAGCAGAAAACAGAACCTTTTGAAATTTCCCCATCTTAGTTTATCCAATTCTGTTATAGTTCTCTTCCTCTTAACTCCTCCAACAAAACCAATATCTGCTTGCCTGTTCTTTTATAGAGTTAAATGACTACTCTAACTCACTAGATTGTTTCATTGCCCATCATGAATCTCAACTTCAATACTGGAATTGGAGCTAACCCAGTGTATTGATGCAACCATACAAATCCCAATTAGAGTTCAAAACAAGGTTCTAAATATCAGATACTGGAATCATACTATACATTGGCCGTACCAAAGCAGGCTAGTTTTCTTTCAAAAACTAAAATTGGTGGTGGTGATGGGTGGGTGGGTGGGGAGATTACACACATCAAAGGAAATTGATAGTCGTAAATAGAAATAAGGTTAAAGTTAAGGGTAGATTTTTGTAATTTAGCCTAATTAATCTTCTCTCTACTGTTATTTGTCAACACAGCACACAAGTAAATCCCTCACTAAATTCCATAGCTTATCATGCACGGACATAAATAGAATTCTTTACCTGTACGACATAAACAACAGCATTGATCGTATAAAAGCTTGGCCTAAGTCCATCAGTAGACATGCCTCGTGCCTGCAACAAATCCCAACATCAGAGCTAAGAAGATAAAAGGATTGTCTAAATGAGCAATTAGAAACATTCAAGCAAGCACTAAAATTCTGACAGTCTTACCTGATAATATATTTCTGCCCAGAACAACACTAGCAGCACATAGGTGGTGAAAAACACCAGCGCAGGCATATCAAGAAGAAGATGTTGAATAATCTGAAAAGAAAACATATTCTAAGACAGTTAAAAGACTCCATTCACTCAGGATAAAAATACTCCACAAGTAGCAATTGCAAGATCGCATACCTCAGGGTTCAATTGCTGCACATTTTGTCGAAACACAAAGACAACCGACCGAACTGCACAAAAATCAAAAGTTCACCTAAAAAAAAAAAAGTGCAATAGAACACTAAGTATTAAATGCATATACAGGAGAAGGAAACAAACCCACCCCCATTGACAAGAAAATTCAACAAGTGAAACACCTTTTGTGTCGTCCATCCGTACTCCGGCACTCTACACTCAATTCTAATCAATTGTATCTGCCACCAATTAATTCTTAAACTTAGTTATAATGATATGTTAGACCGTGAATCATGCATGAGTTGTACGAGAAAGACGCATTCATATTCCAATCCTATTTTATCCTAAATACAAGAGGGCCCTTAGGTTGTTGTTATACCAACCCTTCAGTTGTGCTCAAATATGGTTAATTAATGAGATGCTATAAAAAAAAGACCAATCTTACAAAAAACTATAGCAAAACTAATCTTTTAAAAAAAAAACCTTATAACCAATAGGAAAGTTGCAATTTTTGTACATTAATTATGTTCCTTCGGAATCAATTTTCATTCAAACTCTCCTAAAATTTCCATTTTTCAAAACCAAACTTATTCATAATCATAAAAAGAAACAGATAACCCATAAAATTGTCAGAGAGAGAGAGAGAGAGATTACGAGAGCGACGGCGGAGACGAGACCGAAGAGGGCGGCGAGAACGTGAAATATCCAATCTTGCCAAATTGGCGATTCGTTGACGTCATCCCACCAATTCACCGTCGCCGTAAGAGCGACCGCCGCCACCGACGACGGCGACGTCGACTCCGTCAAGCGCGTTGAAATTCGCGCCATCGGAGATCCTAATTTTGAGAAGACGATCGGAGTTAATGAGATTTGGGGGAGCGTGAAGTAGGGGAAACAAGTGTATGTTTTTTGTAAATAGGAGAAAAAGTTAAACTAAAAAGGTTAAAACAAGGCTAAATTTCAGAAACCCCCCTCATTTAGAATAAAAGTCAGTTTATCTCTTCAATTTATAGGTTTTTGTTTTAAGGTTTTTCTTAATGAAAGGGCACAGCTAAATGTATTTTCTTTGAAGATTTGATACAGGATCAATTCAGATAGTTATTATTGTTTTATAGAAAACGTGATAGGAGTGTGTGTCGAGGGATCAGTATTGTAGCTTTATTTATGCACTTATATTATAGTTTATTTTGTCGCTTTAATTGATGTAGGGTTCTAGAGTAGTTGCTTTGTATGCTGTTCTATTTTATTTCATTAATTATTCATTAATGAAACGATGACGATGATATCGATGATATTGTCATCGCTTCATCGTCATCGTTTATATATATATATAGATGGACGACAAATTGATACCAACCCCATGCACTTAGATAAATTAAACTTCATGGGCAAACACTTCGATAAATTAAACTTCATGCGCAAACACTTACAGGAAGCACATTTGCCTTGCACACTTTTATCACAACTGTTGGATCGACCGTTAAGGGTCCTTGGGGCAACGTCGATTGCTAGTTTTTAAATACAAGATAACCACCCAAGTCGTTATCAACAATGAGGAAAGAATCAAGAAGGTTTTTTAATTACAAGATAACCACCCAAGTCGTTATCGACAATGAGGAAAGATTCAAGAGGGTTAAATTTGGGATGTGGTTGATGGTGGTTGTTGTGGCAGCAGTGGGCAAAGGCCATGGGGAAAACAAGACAAACCAAAAAAAAAAATAGAGGAAGAAGGTGAGATACTAATTTTATCCACATACTTAATCAAACTTGGAAGGCAAAGAATGAAAATTGAAATTAAGGTAAGTAATTTTAGTTGAAAACTCCAGAAGGGCTTTTTGCAATACCAATTTCACTATGATAATAAAGAGGAATGTAGTAAACTAAGATAGTGAAGAGAAATGTAGTGAAATAGATAGTAGCATTTCTCTTACTTTTTGTATAGTGGCCCATCAAATATCTTCAGACTTAATAAATGACCTGAGTCGATCATAAAGACTTCACAGATTTTTTGATAATTGTATAGACTTTAAAGATATCGCAGAGTTTCACGCAAAAGCAAAGACCCTACATAAAGCTCATTTTTTAAAGAGAGATGGCTTTGTGCATTGCTCGTACACGCAGTTTGCATGCACAACTTCAACTGGATCAAATAAACATCAGATTGGGAATGTAATGCAAGGAAACCATGCGTTGAACTTTGATATATAATTGTTGCACAATCTTTTATCAATTGAGATCACAAGAATCTCCACCTTCAATGTACAATTACAGTGAATGTTGTAACTACCACAATGTCCACAACAGAAGATTTCAACAGTAGATACACGCAGAGGGAATGAAAACAAGTCCAATACACAACTGTCTCATACTTCTACTAGGTAGCTTCTATGTTAGTATAGGCATTTCATATCCACAACTAAAAGTATGAAACAAAAATAAATAATGCTATCAGGCTACCACCAGCACTTAAGAACTCAGTGCTCCTTGAAGACTGCCAACAATACGTCCAAGTCAGTAACTGACTTTCGTATGTTCCTCTGAGATAAGCTACATTCCTCGTGAGGAACAGTATCATCGGCACTCTGCATTTGGGGGGAGGGACGCACTGACTCCATATATTGACTTTTATCATCTCATTCATTCCCCATATTGGCAACAAAGGGCACAAGTCGCTTGTAGTCTCTCTTCCGGCCAAGAGTGCAAGTGTCAAGAACACGCCCAAGAATCAAGCGTGTATTTTGAAGCGCTAACTCCCTTTCTGACATCCCGCCTTCATTTGTCCCTGCACCACCTTGACCTCCAGCTCCTGTTCCAAACCCAGAGCCAGCCGCCATATACTGTAATGGCCCACTTCTTGCCTTGAACGAATTTTGAGGAGCTAACATTCCTCGCAAAGCTTTCCCCATAACATATCCATTCTCATTTAATCCAAAATCATCTGCATGGGCCCCTGTCAAGCTGCTACAGCTCTGCAGAAGTGCTTCCAGCACACTTAACGCCTCACAGCACAATGTGCTTTCCACTAACTGTGATACAATTCCATAGACATGCGGGCTCTGAGCTGCATCCACAGGTGTTTGCTGCAGAAGTGCTTTCAGCATCAGGAGTATAACTCGTTGGTAGTAAACTGGGCCCCTCTCAAGAAGCCTCAGCAAATGACTGAACGCTAAAGAGGAGTGCTTCGGGAACCACTCTGCACAAATCAGGGGTGATACACGTGCAAATAGATCTTCAGTTGAAGTAATCTCACCTCGAGAGTAATCCAGAAAAACTTGAGACAAATCCTTGAGTGATTTTGCTCGACACCAGAATGAAATGTTTGATGCTACCAGGCACGCCTTTTGATACTGCTGATGCAGAGGCGAAGCAAACCCAGGCGATGAACCTGGGTCCCTCATAAGTTGAAGTCCGAGCCAGGGCAGCAAGCCCATGATGTGCATCAAAAGACGTGTCTCTAGGCTTCCAAATATAGAGTCACATGAGGGGACAGTTATGCACGAAAGAACTTCAATAGCAGATTCATGGCTAATCGCTGACATTAACCCTTTGAGCACAAGCGGTTGTACTCCTTCAAACACAGGCACTTTTCCACTCTCTAATGGCAGCTGCTCGCCCCCAGTCCTTGATTCCTGCCTGTTGAGCTCTCCAGGATAAGAGTTGTTTGGGTCGAGCTCGTCTCGAGGCATACTTGAGAGCAACACGTTCTCAGTCGTCCGTTCACGGAAAGACAGGCGATTGATCACGCGGGAGAAGAGCTCAAGCACCTGACAGTACACATGCACAAAGTCCGTGTGCATCATTGCAACACACCCCCAGAATAGCTGCGGGTAGAGAATCACCTTCTCGGGCTCCATATTCTCTACCATCACTTCAAGTGTTAGAAGAATCTCCATAGCAAACCCTAAAACAGCTGGCACCGGATTTCCCAAACACCTGTGGAGGCATCGGAGAAGCAACACACAGTTATCACTCTTCACTCCAGGCTTCAGTGCACGGTAGATCTGGTGGGACCGGCAAGCAAGGTGCCTTGACGTACATTCCATCGCCCACTTGAGCGCTTCAGCTCCCCAAGTTTCTCGGAGGTCCCCTTGGAAGAAGATGGAATCGACCATGCTGAGTACAAGGGCGGACAGAAGTGCTGCACTTGGTAGGTCCGGTTTCACTAAAGTAGGATCCTCATTCTCCCACATTAAGCTTCCACGCTTAGACTGTATATACTTTATTAAGCTCACTACCTGCTGTTTGTTCTCTCCCTCACAGTTTTCAACTCCGTATAGTTCTAGATGCCGACCAGCTAGTGAATAAAGAAGATTAACTAGTAGATGCTGACAATGCTCTAGCACAATATCCTCTGAGCTATCCATGGAAACACAAGTAACATGGAAGAGCAAGGGAAGGTTTTCACGAAAATCTTCATCATTCTCATAAGCAATCTCTGCAAGTAAGATCAATGCTATATCTGCACGTGAGAGTGAGTGTTGTTGCCCTTGCAAAGCAGATTGAAGGTCGCTAGCAGTTATTCCATGAAGTCCACTACCTGAAGGGTGCAAGATATCCTCAGAGTTCGGAGTATCAAAAAAAATATCTCCACTATCCCTTGATACATGTCGGCTCCTTAAATGACCAGTAGAGCTCCTCACTCCCATTAAAGGCCCTGACATATTCATTAGGGCAGGAAGCAGCTGACCTGAGCGGCCGGTAGTAGGAGGGACTATGTTAACCTCTGGGGGCAAAGGGCTCAATGGACCAGAGATGCTCCGACCCGTTACTGTTGAAGTGCGCCAGCTCAGATTTCCGCTGGCATTCCTAAGTGGGCCGTCAAGAGACCCACGGACAAGCAAAGGTGACAGGTGGGGTTGGTTGTCTACAACTGTTGCGATTTGTGCAGCAGTCGGCCCCTGTGAGAACTCCAATACGCAATTTGCAGTTGCATCTACCTTACTCGATCTGATTGGCTCTTCAGTATCCTCCAGCATCCTCTGAGATAACTCATAAACCAACTGATCAATAGTTTGCTGAGGGCAGATACGTGCAAGATATAGACTCACCCGTTTGGCTACCGAGAAGTAGGTGGCAAAAGCTCCAGTTATTTCTGCTGAAGTGTTAGAATCACAATCTTCAATACCCTTGGTCACTAGAAAGTCCAGAACAGGATAAATATTGCGGGTATTGCTAGCAATAGTACTCCAAAGCTTCTCAATCTCATCAGGGAACTGATCCCCGTGGTGCCCTGTCACATAATAAAGACTCTTGAGTAGTCTCTCACTCCACCCCGAATCCCATAACTTCATAAAGTTCAGGTTCTCAATCCATGGAGCCATACACGTTAGAACCTGATGCTGTGCAATTATGTCCACTGCATCCAGCTGGCGCAGCATGATCTCTTCACAGAGGAGTTCACTGAGCTCAGGGTGGTCTTTTGCGAGCTTTGAGGAGAGCTTGTATTGAAACTGTTGGTAGGAGTCTGGGAGGTTGCCGACTACAGAAGCACGGTAGTGCCCAGAGTTTTCTGTGTCATCCTCTGCCCACTCACGGACAGAAAGAGTTTCCAGCATTTGGAGGGCATTGTCACGGATTTGTCTGGATGGGTCGACCACTTTGTAAAGGATCAAGCTTAGTATCCTCTGGATTTCACATTTTGGGATTTCTTGGCGCATGTAGACTTCAGCTAACACAGTAAAGTAACCATCTGATATGGCAGAATCTGGAGAGTAGCACTACAATGAAATCAAGTATTAAATAATAGAGATGGTATTATTGTGACAAAATGATGATAAAAACTAAAAACATAAAAAGTAAACTGATTCCTGTACGAAAGGGGAAATAGATATGTAGCAAAACACTGAATGTGTATATAAAGATACAATTCAAAAAAAGAGTATATAAAGATACTTTTAACTTTCTCATGCTTATAAGCAAAGAATGAAGTAGAATTTGTAAATCATCATTCTAATCACCTTCTACAAAACAAATATCACTAGGTGTTTATGGCATGTCGATGACAATGAAGTCAGCTCTTTAGGACACAACATGAAATTCCAGGTCAAGGCAATTAGGATAAACCTTCATGGCCTGTTGGTGCATAGAGAGACTTGCCCTCATGCAGTTTTAAGCTTTCAGCTCATGTAGAAGTAACACTGAAAACTACAAATTCTTTTAAAAAGAAAGAGTCATAAAGACAAAATAATTAAACTTTGAATACTTTCTCGCCAGAAATATCTTTTACCAAATGGGAAGAAAAAAAAAGTGCAATTCACATCTGAATCAATAAAACATCTGCTTGGTTTGATAATAGAAAAAAGGGAAAACATACATCTGAATCAATGAAGGTAGTGTACAGGTTTAACATAATAGGAAATAGGAATCTAGATACAAAAAATATATAAATTAATAGTAACAACCCCAATTTTTTAAAGAATTTTAGAATATGGACATCCTGTTCTGAACCAATGCAATAGTTTAACTAATACAGAATATAAGGTGAGTAGTAGAATTCAATCCACTTAACTAATGTCTTACCAATATTTAATACGCCTATGAGATTTGATCTCCGATCAGCTACACAGTCTTCTGCTTACAAAAACAGTAGAATGATGACAACTACAGAAAGGACCAAGTATATGGGCAGAGCCTCCTAAAGATTCATGGATGAATAAAATACACAATGGCAAAACATCAAGCAGCCACTTGCATTAAGTGACATTCCTGACTATACTCATTTTGAATGCAAATTTGTACTAGCTAAGACGCCACATGAAGTGCAAACTGCTTGACAACTATTTCTGTATCATAATTTTTAAAGAGAATCACTCACCAACATTTTCGAGCATAAAAAGAATTTGCGCCGACTTACTAAAATTAATGCCAGTAGAATCACTAAGAAACAGGGCAATCTCAGCAAAAATGCATGCAATCAGATACATATACAGGGTAGTCTTAATTCCACACACGTAGGTATATCTGCCTTGTAATAAACAGAAGAACCTAGCAGAGCAAGCAAAATCTTTCAGTGCAACTTGAGTGCAATTAAGAAACGGAAACCCAAGTGATCAAAGCATGAAAACTGTGTAAATAGGTGTAAAGCCAAAGTTTGAGAGCCCGGATTCCCCCCCACCCACAATAGTTGATTTTGTAGGTTTTGGTCTACATCATTCTGACTTTCAGTTTTGTTAGGTAGTCCAACCATATGTATATATATAAATATATCAAATATTAGTTCTCCAATATAATTGGGAAAAAGGCTTTGTTGTTGTTGTTGTTGTTGTTTGTTGTAGTTCTCCAATATCATTTTTGAAAAATCCAGGGGTTTAAATTTAAGGGTACATGATGTATACAATATTTTTTATGTTTTTAAGTGATTGGGTACTGAATCAGGTTTGATCTAGTTCAAATCTGTGATCCAATCCAACTTGAAAATCTATTAGTTACTTGGATCAGGTCAGATTTGAAATGGATCTAAGTCCCGTCGTATACCCATCTCTACATTATTAAAACGTTTCTTCCCTTTATCAGATGGAACTGCTTTGAGATGATGTTCCACAAGAAGAGCAACATAAAAAGCAAGGGAAGAAGAGGATGAAAAAAAAAGGAATAAGAAACATCGAGATCTAAGAGTAGAGGGCAGCAATTAAAGGTACGTCTTCCCCCACTTCATCATCTCCTCTCCTCAGAAACCCTAGATTTATTATTATTATTATTATTATTATTATTATTATTATTATTATTATTATTATTCATATACAAATTTTTTTCAGGATTTTGACCGAAACCGAGTTCCCTTACCATTTTTTGGATCACTCTCCAAAGCCGTTAAAAAACGTTCAAAACTGAAACAGATCTGGTGCTCCCTCAGACCATATATTAAACAATACATAGCAACAAAAAGGCATTTTAAGAGCTCGTAGCATTCAAATCCAAAACTGATAGTATGACACACTCAAAGATAAGAAAAGAGAAGTACCTGATCAATGCAAGCTGGAAACAATTCCAGATTTGTCTGAAGAAGATTCCTTAAAGCAGTTTTTGCCAAAGGAATTCGTAAGTGACCACCTTTCTGTTTTTCACGTCCACCAGCTGCACGATTCCCATCAGCGTGCTTTGGATAAGTGGGTGCTCTTGGATCGGCTGGGGAACACCCAAATGGTGCTTTAGGGGCTGAATCCATAAACAAACTGTTTATCCATGACACTACCCGTCCGGTCATTTTTCTTGCATTATCATCAAAACAAGGACCATATAAAAGAGATGCAATGGCATTCATGGAGGCCCACTGGATTGCCTCCACTTGTTCGAGCAACTCTTTATCAAATGTGAATTTGTCAATTGATTCCCTTGACTTGTTATGTTGACCTGACTTGTAGCGTTCTACTTCTCGGCGATAATCACTATTGCTATCTTGCCCCCAAGAGCTTCCAGTATCATCACACCAAGTAATCAGGAGATCAAAAAGTCTTTTCCGAGTTCTGGAGTCAAACTTTTCGGATTTTGAGTCAACAAACTCGGGAGAAAGGTATCTCAAAACAGAAGCTAACGCATAACGAAGAGGCTGCAAGTCGTGGAAGCTCTCTGAAGGTGAAATGGATAGTTGGCGGCATGTTTCGTCGATAAATTTCAGATAATGTAGACGGAAAACAGGTTTACGACTCAGCATTCCAGGCCAGATGTTTTCAGCAATGGTGCGGTATATATTTGCAATGTGAACGCGGAGTTCTTCCCGGCGGAATTTCTGATTCTGCATGCATGTACAGTTTGTACTAGGCATAGTTGTCATGATGGAAACTTATAATGCTACAACTTTGTACGGAAACCCACGACTATGAGAAGAGAAATAGAATTAGAAACTAAAGATAGTCCAGTTGCTCATGTCTGATCAATGGCCTACATTTTGATGAAAACATTGTGAATATATTCTAGGAAAAAATAACACAAGGGATGTTTTATGAAATATATTATGAAAAATTAGAGAGAATCAAACATTTCGGAAGTTATCGTTGAATCCAATTTTCAGAAACATACTTTATAATCCATATGCCTCGTGTCAACATTTTTATCCTACATTTGGGTAGGGTAATCGCAAACAACTCAAGTTCCAAATTTCAAGATTTTTTTCCCAACCTTTTGGTAAATTGATATTTTTCATTGCGATTTTTGATAACGAGAAAATGTTAATAAACCCGTGAAGAATGAAATCTAAAAGATGCATTTAATAAGAAACATGCAGACCAGACTTACGACTCTAGTTATATAAACATGCATGGGCAGGTTGATGGGGTAACACTAAAATTTAGTTATCACTTATTATACCTTCCATTTTGGTTTTCCTTCTGATTCTGAAGACACCTCTTCAACAAAAGCTGAAAGCTCGCCAAACATGACTTCACATAACTCCAGATGTGAACGACCAAGAGCAGTGGTAGCCGCATACTACAGAAACAGACAATTAATGAACAAACAGCATTAGAGGGACTAGGTAATTAACACATGCAATGCACGTGATACAATGTATTCTTTAATCTTTATATATAAGTGGATGGTTGATATTGTTGGAAGTTTTGAATCTGTGGTTGAGATTTTAACTAGTTGGTGAATTTAAGTAGTGATTTGGGACTTGAAATGCGTGGTTGGGATTCATAAGGTGATGGTTGTCCACAAAACAAACAACCTAAACTCTAATAGTAGATATAGATAACATTGCTTCAATATATATTCATTTGGAACATTAGAAAGGAATTGGTAACAATAACAAAAATCAAATCTAAATGTATAAATGTACACAAATAAGATGGAAGTTATTTTCTAAGCTCATTGTGAATGCTAAAAAGGTTCTACCACTATACTAGAATGATCCACATGCCATCAACAAATTTCCATAAATTTAGACCTGGACAAGGCTCAATAAAAGATACTGGCAAGCTATTTTGAATCTACATGGAAGCAATAAATTTCACACATTTAGACCACGAAATGGGACACCAAAAGACACTAACATATATCAAGTATGAACGATGCAAGTTTTATTTTACCTATTCAAAACAAAATGCACAAGCACCAGAGTTAATGACGTGTTTTTAATGCTGTGTCAATAAACTTGTCTAGAGAAATGTGCCCTATGTAAATAAGAAAATATCGCCATTTGTACAAATAGGAACATTGACTTTAAATATTGAAGTTACGTTTGATATTGCTTGGAAGAGCGAAAACCCCTTTTGAACAGCACCGACACATTGACCCTCAAAATAGGTGGTTGGTAAAAATGGACAGAGTGTGTTAGCCCAACTCAAATTTCAGAACCAATCTTTTTTTGTCCCTTTGCCGACTCATCTCAATATATTTTCTTAGCTTTTCGTAAGTGATGTTGCCCCCTCAAAGAAACACTTCACAGAACTCCTTTTCTCTTCAATAACACTTTTGCTCAAAACATTAATTTAACTTACACCACCAAGTACAACCTTCAAATATTCAATAGGTCTTACTTTATAAAATCTCCCTAGTTTCAGGGGTTACATATTATTAGTAACTGAATATTTAAAAGGAGCATACTAGCTCAAGATAACGTAAAAAAATAACTTAAATGGGGTTGTGCGGATATACACACTCATAGCATGCTGTCGATTAAAGATGGTCTCAGAAGTTCATAATCAACTGAAATAATGAACAGGTGGAAGAACTTGCAGATAATTTGATAGTTTAATGACCTAATACTGCAAATCTATTCTTACCAATTATGTAGATCAATCATTACCATAAGTTGTACAAAAATATAAACAACATAGCTGAAGGCTATATCATTTAATATCACCAGTTTGATACAAGTGTTAAACAGTAACATAGAGACTCTTCATATAAGTGGGATAGAGTCATCAAGCCACGATAGAATACAAATTCTGTAGATAAATACCACGACAGAATACAAACGTGGGATAGACTATATAGAGTCATCATGCCACTAGTTTTGTGTATTATAAATAAGATGTAGAGTCATCATGCCGTTGTGATGTAATTTTTTATAACTGTCTCTAATTGAATAGTTTCTGCACCCAATGGCTTGATTACAATTTTTTTTTCTCATTCAATCCGTAGATGCGCAGACATGCAGATAAACACAAACACAAAGGGCTCAACTTCACACTTCTAATCCACTAACAAGATGAGCAGTCGTCTTTCTTGCAACTCAAATACTCTCACAACTCACACTTCGATTCAACTACGAGGGCATCTTAAGAGTCACTTGTGCATAATCATAAGTAGCATTGCTCAAATGCATTATTTAGTTAAACTTTGCACTCTTAGTTAGAAATACTGTATCTTTCTTCTCGAAAAAAATCTGCCTTATAGACCATGCAAACTTTGCATTGTACAGATCTGGAACAAGAGGACAGAACTTTCAAAAATTCTACATACAGTGTGGAAAGTTTCTACAGTGTATTCTTAATTTTAGATAGTTATAGACACTTCTATTACTTATTGTCACACTTTAATTGGCTAAATTAGACTATCCAAGACCAGTCAGAACATGCTTTACAGACTAGTTGTGTTTCGTTTATATTTTCAGTTTGGATACAATCAATTATCGCTAGCCTACTGTTTATTATATAAAAAAATATGACATATATGAACCATGGGAAAAGAATAAAGTGGTAATAACAACTTTTGAACACATCAATTTTGCCTTATGATATATATAAATTATAATTTTGAATGATGGAAAACTCATTGAAGAGTAGATAGTATCAGTATGAAAACATACAGCATATGCATCAGACCCCTGTCTTAATGATGGAAAGATGAGGTGAAAAAGCTCCTTTGCAGTTGAAATGCCCCCATCATCTCTACTATCAGGTGGGCAAGAACATGCAAACATGGCATACATTAGCCACTGGTCCGGTTTGCTTTCAGCATCTTGTGACTGATGAGCTTTCCCACCCAGCTCTATAGGGGTGATACAGGCAAGTCGTTGCATAACCTCCATCCTTTAAAACAAAATGATAATAATATTAAATTAAAAAGGATTGCTAGCAAACCAAATAGTAAAAATGCTACCCTCAATTTTCAACATGGGAAAACTAGTAGAATCTATTTTTAATCTACCATAACCGAAAATAATCCATACACCGAGATAATATAAAGACAACTATATATTCTACCAAATACAAGAACAAATAAGTTACATAATTAAATGCATCATTGGGGAATGCATCCTTTTGGGCTCTTGGCTCCATCAGTGACTGAGAGTTGATTGCAATCCCAAATAAATAAGTCGATCACCAAGAGAATGCATCCTTTACGGTCTTTTTCATTTTGCATGAAGATCAGTGCTAAATAGCCGACTTCATATAACAGGAAAAGGTAAAATGTACTGTTAAATAATATTCAACCTAAGACCCGTGATATATTTTTTCCATTGAACAAACCTAACTTCTAATCAAGAATCAAAAGTACTAGCGCACTTCTCACTGCATTGATTCACTGGGACAAAAGTGCATCAACTAAATAAACATGAAGTGAAATACAATATTGAAAATTACCAGAAAAACATAAAGTTCTGATTATCAATACTCTTAGTCAAAAGAAAAACATCGCTAGATAAATTTTGCATGTGATAGCATCACCAGATAAATAGACCAACTTCCACATTACCATCACCAGATAAATTATAGTTCTTGAAAGACCAACGTTGCTGTACTTTTTGGAGCAGTAATATTGTTAGAAGAGCTTGCGTTTGACAGCCATGCATGAATATGGGGAACTATATGATAAACATGCAAACATACACCATTTATCAAAATGACATCCTTTCTCTTTTCATGGATCAGTTTTTTCTTCGGGCATCGGAATTGGGTACCTTCAACTGTTAGACTGAATCGTTGGTTCTTCTATGCTAATTATGAGGATCGCCAATTATGGCAATCAGGATAGAGAACCCACATTGGGCCGCATGATCCACAATGCAATTTAATCAGGGTTCAGTTAATTATGTAGTATTGTTAATATATTGGCACATTAGAAAATTACTGAATTTGTTTATAAATGATTTTTTATGCATGACCTATAGAGAATGGAACATGAAAAATCATCTCCACTGGTGGTCAGATTGAATAATAGCCCCTCTTTGAGAAAGAGCCACACACAACCCTGAACTGAGATCCCAACTTTCAACTTATTATTCCCCTCATATACTTAATATCATATATTATATTCTAGCAGGAAGATAAATTGGAAAATATATAAAAACATGATATAATTTGATGCAACGAGCATGGGAAGCTTTACTCAAATACTAACTGTTTTTGTTGACACTAGAAATTGCGACCGAGGTACCACACTTCTCAGGCATATTCTTGTTCCACAAACTTTAATGTTTCAACAAATTTATGCACTAGTACCCTGATATAGTTATGTGTACAGCAACACAGCAATTTTCCTATATATGTCATAGATGTAACCAAGCATGTAATTTTGTACAATCCAACCAATGGCACTTGAGTAATTGTAATTAAAGTAAACTGATGTTAGAAGCTTAAATAGTAGTATTAGTAGCCACTAATAATAGTAACAATAAAATTATTATAACCTGGGCAACAATTATGCTGATGTGCATAATATCAATAATAAGAGAAGTTTTCCCGTACTGACCTACTTTTTGAAAATATTGACCAAACTGACCCACTTTCAAAAATATTTACCCAACTGACCCAGTTTTGGACACGTCGGCGTTTATAAAACGCTATTAGCAATGAAGGCATCTGTTATTTTGATGCCGTTATTGCCATTAGCGGCACCTGTAAAAATAAAATTCACGGCCGCTATTGGGAGTAATGGAATTAGTACATCTCGCATTCGCTTAGGAGTTCTCCGACTTGAGGGTAAAAATTTGTAAGTGAAAATCGCTTATAATTGATGCTGCTATTCCCAATAACAGCATAAATTAGCCTGATGCCGCTATTGGTAATAACGGCATCAGTGTAATCTACAGTGTACTTCAAATTTCGTGCAGGTGCATCAACTTCAAGCCCTATTTTGAGCTTGATGCAGTCGGTATCTCTCGAAACTCAAAACATGAAAGTTGTAAAAAAAAAATTGTGTTCCATAGCATTTTGAATCATCTCAGCCGGAGTTTGGATGATAGAGTTATGCCCAGATTATGAAGCGATGTCAAAACTATAACTGATTGTGGACAGTTTCGACATCTCTACGTAATCTGGAAATAACTTTATCAGCCGAACTCCGATTGAGATGATTCAAAATGTTATGGAACACCAAGAAAAAGATCTACAACTTTCATGTTTGAGTTTTCAGAGATACTGGTTTCATCAAGGACGAAATCGAGCTTGAAGTTGATGCACCTCCACAAAATTTGGAGTACACTCTAGATTTACATTGATGCCGCCATTACAAATAGTGGCATCAGACTAATTTATGCCGTTATTGGAAATAGCGGCATCAGTTAAGATTTTTTCTTTTACAATTTTTTTTTCCTCAAATCATATAACTGCTAAGTGAATGAGAGATATACTGATGCCGTTACTCCCAATAGCAACAATGAATTTTTTTTTTGCAGGTGCTGCTACTGGCAACAACGCCATCAAAATAATAGATGCCGTTATTGCCAATAGCGTTTAATGCTGAAGTATCCAAAACTGGGTCAGTTGGGTAAATATTTTCGAAAGTGGGTCAGTTTGGTCAATATTTCCTATAAGTGGGTCAGTACGGAAAAATATTCATAATAGGAAGCCATTTCATGATGTTCTTGAAAAGCATGTATAATATCAAATGATGATCAAATTAAAGAGAATAAAAGGACAAATATCAGATAGAAACATCAAACACGAAAAGGTGAGAATTTCCTTGCCTTGCTTCACCTACAGAAGTTGGGCAAAGATCCCCAGCATATTTGACGACTTCACTAAGAAATTTGGCCCATCTGCTCTTATCTGGGCTTTCAAGAATGGACTGTAGTGTCACATCAGGAGGAACGGGATCTAACTCCCGTTTCAAATCATGCCAGCGTCCGGTGTCCCAGTAGCAGCTTTGGACAATGTCATCCTGTAAAGTTACATCAAAATAATATAGCATATAAATGGTTATATAACTGGAGAACAATGAGAACCAAAAATTTCTTTAGAAAAACAAAAGAAATCAAGCTTATAGTTAGAGAAGGAAAACAGATTAAGGAAAAAAGGCTTACTCCATTTTCTTCCAACACATCAATGACCAATATGGGCTCTATATCATATTTTATTTTTTGATTGAACCCATCATTTGCCAAAACATCTCTCAAATCATTTCTCAAAAGGCGAACATAGCGTAGTAACTCTAAAGCAGTATGCCTAATCTTCACATCCACAGAACTGAGAAAAATAAGACCAAGTGAGTCCAATTCGGATGAGCAGAACTCAAATGGATCTTTTGTTTGAGGATAAGAAGAATTAGAAGATCCAAGTGCCAGATTTAACTGCTTTGTATTATCGGCATCATTTATTAACATCTCTTCAGCTAAGCAAGCCCTCCACAAATGCATAAGTTCCACAAGTCGACATAGAGAAGTTTGAATAAGAAGAGGAAATTCATCAGGAAGTGTCAGGATAAATCTAGCCATCCCCTTCATAACAGCATAACGACGATGTGGAAGAAAATGCACGATACGGTTCATCACCTGAACTGCTTCTTCACGAACACCAGGATCAATGCTTATGCCATGCTGAGGAATGATTTCAGTTATTTTTTCGCTTCTGCCAACTTCATCTATTAAATATGGTATGCACTTTAGCACAGACCTAAAAAGAGACCCCTGAGACTTTTCCTTAGATACAGTATCTGGAAGAGTTTGTTGTAGATTTCATATTAGTCAAGCTGTACAGTTTCTTTTAGTTAGATAAGCGAGATCTAAAAGAAAATGGATGCACATAAAATAATAAAATCAAGATCAGTCACTTAGAAACCGGAAGCATTGTCATCATGAGTAATTGAGAATTATCCATTTCGCCTTCTCAACACCATATCAGATTTTGATCTAAATGATCAACTGTCCGAAATTGCTGTAGCAGAAAGGTTCACCAGTAAAAGTGTCAAAAAAAGTACTGCTGATAGGAGGATGTTTAGGGGGATGAACGGCAAAATATTATAAGAAAGATAGCCACTAAGTCTACTGAAGATAAGAAGGGATTGACTTGAAAAAAATTAAAACATGTGATCAATAAGAAAGCCAATTAGAATGGTGAAGAAATTCCGCCATCGTGATACACCTATATAGTCGACAAAAGTGAACTTGAATTGAAAAAATTAAGGATATGAGGATGAGAAAAAGAAAACATGTGGACCAGAAAGCACAAGAAACGATAGAAGTGGCTGATCCTATATTTTACAAACTATAATTCCTCAAAAGATATTTTCAAGCATTGAGCTTGTTGACGCATTTGTTAGCTCCTGAATGTCTTGTACTAGGTCATTTTAATCCCAAGCTTTACAGACTGACCATTGATGCCTCTGTATAATAAGCCAGGCACAAGCAGGTAAGTTTGTCACAAAACTAGAGAATGAATATGTTAAAGTTGTGTAAAAATTCAACACATAATTGATAATTTTAAATGGTCAAGAAAAATAGGCTTGATTTCAGCATAATCGGCCAGCTATGCTTACATTTTTTAAATTAGATATCACACTGTTAACTTTCCTTTTTCATTGAGCTACTATCAGTTATCCAGAAATTTGGAAAGCGGCTAGGTGTAGTACATGACTTGTTAATAAATAAACTACCCCATGCCCACCCACTTCATAGCTAAGGAACCTCCAAGCCAACCACCTCAAGAATCTAGTTGTTTATTGAGAATGAGGGAAAACACTAGACCTGATCAGTAACTTTGAAAAGCAAAGATCGTAATGTTGTCTCGGTGCCCTTAGATGTTGTGATGTAATGGCACAGAAAATGGTGGACAACACATGCATTTAGATTTTTTTTTTTTTTTTTTTTTTGTTGCTAAGAAACACATCCATATAGTTGCAGATAGAAATTGCAAGGTGGCCATGATTTATTAAGTACTGATAATAGAGCTTTTGATATTTCCCATCAAATGATGCCAGATTGACAATAGTCATCCAGAAAGCTCTGATGGGCATCTTATCAAGATGAACAGGGTCTTCATCTCAACTTTAGGCACTAACATGCTGCTAAGAAACACATCCATATAGTTGAAGATAGAAATTGCAAGGTGGCCATGATTTATTAAGTACTGATAATAGAGCTTTTGATATTTCCCATCAAATGATGCCAGATTGACAATAGTCATCCAGAAAGCTCTGATGGGCATCTTATCAAGATGAACAGGGTCTTCATCTCAACTTTAGGCACTAACATGCTGTGGCACAGTCAGAAACTTTTTTTTCCCTTCTGTGAGGGCCATTAATATGCTTTTGCGGAAGTAATATCTTGGAAACAATATAAAAATGAGAAATAACTTCAGAAAACCTAATCATGAGACATTATACGGGAAACTGCACCATCGTATATGTGTATACTCTCACATTGTAAAGGAAATAAAAATACTAATAATAAGCGACTATTAGAACTCATGACTAAGAGAGTACTTGGAAAGAACAAGACAACATTGCATCATGTATTACTTGCACTTAATGGGAAATATGAATATAAGTTATTATTTTAGCGTTTTCCAACACAAGTCCCCAACAAATATTGAAATCCCACATCAGTCCTCCAGAAAATGCTATTTCCAAATGTGAAATCAATCAGTAATCAGAACAAGTTGAATGGTCACTAGAAAATGACTAATACATTGAATATTCTAGTGTCCTCAAAAGCAATGGAAGATCAGCCCAATTGCACATAGTTACCCAAGATGATAAAATTTGTTAGAAAATTACTGAGGCTTGGATGAAGTATTTCGTTTGGATTCGAATCAATCAATCATCTAAGCATTAATCAATGTCCTTGAAACTGAGAATAGAAGGAATACCTATGGTTGTCTTTGACGAAGTAAGAAGACCGTGGCTATAAGTTCTATTGCAAGACCTCAAGATTGACTCAATTGCAGATCTCACTTTTGGAATGTAGTGGCCAATACCGTGATCTGAAATTCCAGCCAAGAAAAATTAGCTCAAACAACCTTACATAAAAGGCTAACAAGGAAGAGAGAGCTTTTACAATAGAAGTGTATGATACCATTGAATATCTCCAACCCAGGGGGCTTATTTGATGAGAAAGACATAACAATGTCAAGCAATGCCCTTAGACCAATAACCTTTGCTTCACTTGAACTATCAGATCTCAATAATTCCAGTATCATGTGATTCATGGAAAAATCTAGATTGCTTTCAGCAATAGTCACACAAAACTCAACAAGCTTATCATGCTGGATGTCCTGTGTTAGCAAGCCTTTCCTTAGAACAGTAAGTAACTGAGACGTTACACTATCTAAATAGTCCCACACACGATTCCTAGCTTGGTAATCTGCATAAACATTTAAATAGAACTTCACAACCCGGTGAAGGCAGTCCAATGACATTGAGCGGTGGTTTTTGTCCTGCAGAAGATAGATGTTCTTCAACAAATTAGCGCATGAAAGAAAGACATGCAGAGTTGAAAACCTGCTATCTAATCAAGATATATTACAAGAGAATCTAACAAAAAAACAGTATAACCAATAAAGTTCCTTTTTAATTGTATAGACGACCTACTATGAGCAAGACTCACTTTTAGTTGTTTATACAAATGCTCCATATGGGGGCCAAAGTTGGTGTTGAAAGTTTGCGGATCCCCAAGACAAAGAAGAAGGGTAACCAGTGGGTAGCCTACCTGGAAATGAAGTCTTATTATTGAAGTATAAGTTTAAATATGAAGTAAATTGTGATAAAGCAATTAGAATCCAAAGGGTTCCATAAATAAAGAACGTCCAGGATCAAGGTGAGAACCTCAAGAAAGCCATTATTTAATTTTCATGCAGAAATATAACTACCAAAACCTATATTGAACATTTCTACTTGGGTGTTCTCACACTGAGATCAGCAACCAAATTTAGCAACATTTTTTCTGTTAATTCATCATAATTATAGTACACATAAAGAATGTGAAACAGGTGCAATCTCTTTGAAGTATACGAGAAAGGCATATATCTAATGCCATCTGGCATCATTTGAGGGCTACATCTGATGAGTATTCAAATACAATGGGAAACTCCTCAACCCTCCTCGCCATGACTATTTTTTCTGGAATTGCCATTTCAACTTAATCTCGTCTCCCATGTCATACTAAATATGGATCATCTTAAAGGACATCTACCGTTAGGGTCTGTTTGGTTGGAGGGGAATGGAGGGAAGGGGAGGGGAGGGAAGGGGTTTTTTATTACTTTTCTTGTTTGGTTCAATTTTTAGGAGGGGAGGGGAGGGAAATGGGGGGGTGCAACACCCCTCCTAAGCCAATTTTGGCTCCCCTCCAAAAGTGGGGGGATTTGGAGGGGAGAGAAAATATGGCTAATTTTTTAAAGTGGCATGACTAAATTGCCCTTTAAAATCTAAATCCTAATCTAATCAAACTCCTCCCTCCTTACTCGTCAAAGAAATTTTTGATATCAAACTAATTTAGGGAGGATTAAGGTCAGGTCGACAACCAGCCATATACTACATAAGATCTTCAAATAACCGGTTTCATAAGAAGAACTATCTGTTTAATAACTGTAATGAATTTTGTTGAATTATGTTTCCTCACAGGCTATATCATACCCAAGGGCTGGAAAGTTGAAATGTGGTACAGAACAGTTCACATGGATCCTGAAGTGTACCCAAACCCTATGGAGTTTAACCCGTCGAGATGGGATGTAAGTAGGACTGTGCTTTCTGATAACCTTCTCTCCTATATAATGAAACTTAATTTCTCTCCTATTATTATGTAAACCATTTGATGTAAAATTCTAAAAAATGTGTGATGATTTTTAGATAGTTTCATGAATAACAGTTATTGATTAAAAAAATTAATTTGTATCTTTGTTTACACGTTGCAGACTTGTTCAGCTGAACCCACAGTGCCCTTTGAGATACTTGCCTCATCCGCGTCCAAAAGACAACTGCATGGCGAAAATTATAAAGGTTTCTGAAAAATCCATGTAATTAATTAATCAACTCTATAAATCAATGTTGTCAGATAAGAACATTTTCAAATAAAAAGTTGTTATATTTTCATTGAGTTCGTCATTGTTCTTATATTTCGATATAAATCAGTTCAATTACAAATCCTACATCTCTCTGCGTGTGGGCATGTTTGACATACAAAAAGGAACATGTTCTTCAAAGGATTGTTTAACTTAGCAGAAATCTATGAAGAACACTATTTGTTCTAGCACTGAGTCATAAGCTGAAGATAAACGGCCTAGACTGACACAGGCCGTTTATGTTTGGACTGATGCAAATTTCTCTAATTCGTTGTTGTTTCAATTCTTATTGTATGTAGTGGTTGTATGAATTTCTTATTATATGCAAAAGGGTATAAAAGTAATTTTATTATAAAATCCATTCCCTCCCCTTGTGAACCAAACAAGAAAATTATTATTTTCCCTCCCCTCGCCTCCTTTGAACCAAACAGAGTTTTCATTAAATCCTTCCCCTCCCTTTCCCTCCCCTTCCCTCCCCTCCATTAAAATCCCTCCCCTCCCCTCCCCTCCTTTGAACCAAACAGACCCTTAAACTAACCTCCTTTCCCAGCACAGGGAGATCAAGTAAATTATAGTAATTACAGTCTGATATTACTCACAGCCTAAAGAGAAGGATTCTTCACAAGTATCATATGGAACTAAGTAGGTAACCACAATTGCTAGAACATCAAAATAAATTATTTGATTTCAATTAAGATTAGGAAGCATACAAACCTACCAGGTTCACGTGCATGCATGTTCTACTATCCATGTCTGACTGTCTGAGTATGTGCATATTATGAAAATGATGCTATTTCTCAAACTATAGGATCACCCACCACTACTCACAAATTAATTCCACTATGTAGCAAAAATCCTCCGCATAAAATTAAACAAATAATAATAATAATAATAATAATAAAACATATAAAATCTATGGAACAGCTTCAAGTGTCAGAACAGTGGTTGTTTGTCTCATGATACCCAAAAAAAGGTTACAGAGCAGGAAACTTATAAGAGGTTTGGAGACAAAGGGATGGCACAGAACCTCAACATACAGTAATAATCATGTCCTCACCTTTAACTAAGCAATAAAGAATGTTTTTGCACAAGGAACGTCAACCAAGTTTCTTATGTGATTGTAGTTGTTAAGAGTTGAAGCTATAGGGTAGGTACAGATGCAACAGATCACTCTGCACATAGAAGAAGTAGATTCTTGTACTGCATCAGCTCAAAATGTTACCTAAGATAGCAAACTCAACAAATTTTTTTGCGTTACGGAGTTCAAAGTTAATACATTTGCTTATCAGTACTCAACATAAGGCAAGTCCAGAAGTTACACAATTGGTTGGATAATATTAGCGTCGCCAAGAGAACCATCTAGCATCAAGCCTGGCTCTCCAAAACATGTCAGAATTGGATACCACTAAATCAATTAAGAGGGTCAATGGGATAATAGAGATGTATGTGGGTATTGGTGAAGCAGTAAAGCCCAACAGTTGAGCTAAAAGATTTGTAGGAGGGCAATCACTACGTCAGAACAATTGGATTGGAGAAAGATTCATATCTTATTACCATTGGTCTCCATCAAGTATTGGCCAATACCATTATGCTTTAACAATAGATGAACTTACCACTTTACCAGACAAAAAGGATGAAATTCCATGGTGTATGTGGTTTGAAGATGATATTGTACAAGAGAGTAGTTTTAAATATGAGAACAAAGGCGATATTAGAATTTTAAGGGTTTAAGAGTTGGGACTTGAATGCATGAGATGCAAATTTAGCAAATATATAAGGAGTAATGAAGGAATAATCTAAATCAATAGCCTAAACCTAGATATGAGCCTTAGTACTATGACCATTATTACCTAAGATGTCCACAGTGAAATGACATTTTCTCTATCTGATTCTTCATCAAAATTTCATTTTCTGTAGTTCAAGTTAGATGACAGTAATATTATTATCCACGATGTTTTTGTAACTCAGCTACAGTATACATTGTTTTGGATAATAGTTATTTTTCTACCTGGTATGATAGAACTATCAGGAGGCATTAATTATCCAAATAGTTGACTTTCTGATCTCTCAGATAATTATCAAATAATCTTGATAACTTTATGTTACCTTGGAAAATAAATAATTTAAATAAATAAGTAAAATCAAAGAAATCATTTTAGTAATGAGTTCTTTTGGCTATTGGCTTTTCGTCTTCCTTTATGAAGTATATATGAGTCTTCAAGTCGTAAGGAGCATATAAGAACATAAAGTAACTAAATTTACAAATATATGCAAATCATGGTTTTGAAGATCAGCCGATCCTAATCCGAGCGATCTAGACCTTTTTCAAGGGGCCGCTTTGATACAATCCCTAAATCTCGGGATCAGCCTCGTAGATCGGCCGAATTAGCAATTGGATCGGATGGATCAGCTCGATCCCAATTTGAAACCACCAATCCTATGATTAAAAAATCTCAATCTTTGAATTTTCTTTTCATGTGGATCCTCTTATCCAAGCAATGAAGATGTAATTGTATAATGAACATCAGGTCATGTCTAACTTATATTTGATTTTTTCCTTGTATATAAATAAAATTTGTACTATATGGTCTAGCTATTTCAGTTGTTCCAGTTTTATTCTACATTAATAATTCTCTGATCTGAAACTAATTAAAATGTTCAAGTATGCAATTAAAAATATTACATTCGTAGAAAGAATAATTTAAATTCATCAATTCATTTTTTAATAAATTCATTATTATTTTTAAAAATAATTTAATTCTAGAAATATTTATTTATTTATTTATTTATTAAAAATGTCCGATCCACAAAACCTAAGACACCGATCCGATACCACCAATCCGGCAGATCCCGATCCCCATCAAAATATTTGGAAAAACCAGATCCCGCTCCCGATCCCAAGTCTTAAAACCTTGCTACAAACACATGTAATATCAGAAGCATACATTATTCTAAGGCATGAAACTGCACCAGGTAAATACAAACAATGGGTTATGGTCATAGTGATAGAAAAGAACACTTCAAGACCACAAAAGGGTATTGACTTTGTAGAGCATAGAAAAAGAGTCTAGAGATACCAGGGTCCAGACCCTGCATGGAAAATGTAGTAAAATCATGAAGACAACAAACAAAATTCATGACATAATGAATGAATGCTGAAAAGCAATTTCCATTGAGAATTAATTCAACAGGTGTTCTTTACACTTCAATTTTTTAAGAAGAAAACTAAAAATCATCACAAAATACGAATTTTATGTTACTTCCTACAAGAGCATGATAACAAGTAATGTAATTCTCTTAGAAAAAAAAAGTACATATTTCAGCTTTCTTGATGCAACATGAAATCTACAAAGCATAATGACAAGAACATCATTTTTAATCAATATGGATTAATGAGGGTATAAATTTAAAAAGGATTAGAAAAGCTACAGCTTTTTTTCTTTCCAATACATGAGTTGGGGTGGGTGTAATCCTAAATCAAGTCCAGAACTTAAATGGAGTGTGTTTGATCCACTTACAGAAATGTGTTTACTCTGTTTGTCAATCCAAAGCATCAGCTGCCCTCTAATTCGCCCAACTGCTTCATACCACAAAGTCAAGGCAGGATCCACACCCAAAGGAGGCCAAATGCTTTTTCCACCCTCAGTAAGAGGTGCAAGTATACTAGAAAGCATATTGCACAGAGCATGGTGAACTTCACTTTTTTTCTTATGAGCACTACGATTAAGAGGGTGTGCTTTGGCCACAAAAGATGCTGACGCATTCAACCCACCCTCTGTCTTAACCTATAACAGAGTTCAAAGGTTATATGTTTATCAAAAAGAACATACAACAGTTAGTCTCAAATATAAATAACGAGAGAAAGTTTACACAGCTTAATCAAAAAACAAAGAATGAAAAAAGCTTTCTAATGCTTCAGAAGAAACTGTTGTTTTAGGTGCTTTTACCAGCATAAAAGAACTACTTTGAGATGAGAAACCTTGGCGAAACAATTATCAGATCATGTTGCTTTTAATTAGAGATGCCTTGCAATTTTCCATGTACAGTCATGCATATTGTACATACTTCCACAACTGCCAATATAAATTTATTATCAAAAGAGAACTACAACCAAAACGATGCCAAAATATGATGTGACTATAAATTGGCAGGGACCTCCAAAAGTTTTCAACACAATATCCCTCAAATACCAGCTAACAGATTTCTGATTTGCAGAAGAATAATTTTGCGATAACAACCAAATAATATTTTCTGAGAAGATACTAAAACAATTCTTCTCTCAGGCAAGGATAATTGTTGCACAGGTTTGCACTTTCCTCGCAAATTCTTAAATCACTGAACTTGTGGCAGTCTCCCATTGACAATGTATCGGAAAAATCAACAGAAAAAAAACTGTGCCAAATTTCTTTCTTACTCGAATAGAAATATAGAATGTATGTTCATGTACCAATCAGTTAAAAACAACTAGTGCCAAGTTTTTCCCCCCTTTAAATTAATCTTAATAGGTTTAATAAAGCAAGTTACGTTTAGGTCAAATAATCGTTCGATCACAAAAACCATGACGAGAACGGAAAACCGATTGGGTTTTCCTTTTTAATTTTCTGAAAGGAAACCAGTCATGGTTAAGTTGCAGTAGTTCTATCACACACTATTACAGCCAGTGTACTTCAACACTCACTCCCTTACGTCAGATGTCAAGGTATTATAATTTTTACAAAAAAGAGAAATAAAGTTAATAGCCATGATCCCTGGCCTTTAAATACAAGTAGATGGACTAGGGTTCTCTGAGCTAAGTTAAACGAGTCACTAGTTTGTATATTATTATTTGTGCAATATCAGATAAGGAATTGTACACAGAGTATCCACTTATTAATCTTATTAGGTGGTTAACCTAATTATGAGCCAATCCCACAAGGGATAAATACAAATAGATATACTTTATTTCTCTCTGCTAGCTAGCTAGCTAGGGTAGATAATTCATGTCCCCTGTTTATTATTACGAGCCCAAAATCAGGTAAGAAGTCAGAGACAGGGCCAAGATTTACTAATCTTATTAGGTGGATCAACCTGACTGTCAACCAAACCAATTTAAGGGCTACACCAAGTAACTTAGGATCTGGTCAATGTTTTCATTCCCTAACTTCACCAAATAGACAACGACGACAGTGTGTCTCTCACTATCTTTGGAGTTTGGAGTTCGCCATCTTTGGAGTTTGGAGTTCGCCATAATTCTTTTTCTCATTGTGCCATCTCTTCGTTCAACTAAACACCTAAGTTGCCGTTCTTAACTGCCTTTATCAAGTCCATGTAGGTCTACCCTCAGTCCTCTTTACTCCATTAACTACAACCCCGTGGTCCCTATCACTCTTCCTAACTAGCATCATCACCAATTTCGTTAAACTAGATTAAACCTTAGCAATTGGTTCCTCTCATGCTATCCCCAATTGGAGCAACCTCTACTTTTCTCTCAATGCAATAATTTCTTATATTCTGGTGTTTTGTCCTTCATTCAGCTTAGCATCCTCATTTGAGTTGCACACGTTTCTTAGAAATGTTGCTTCACTGTGCAAAATTCTAACCTATGAAGCAGGACATAGCAATGATAGTTGCAGAGTTGTCCTATTAAATTTACATTACAGGTTACAGGGCAAGTTCTTCAACTTTGAAGAGAAGAGCACCAGAGTGAACTTTTCAAATGTTTATACAGAGACTTACATGCACAGGCATACACACAGGACAACTAATGTTTTTTCATAGATAACTGTTAGTAAATATTTTTCTTTCTTTTCTGAGTGAGGAGAGATCTGATACTTCATGCAAGTGTTCATCAAATATTTATCCAAGAAACATAGTTATTTACACACTAAACAGGTTGTACAATAAGATTACATAGATAAGAATACAATGTGTCATCGAATCTTTCTTTTCTTTTTCAAATTATGAAAGAGTACTGTTCAACTGATGCCCGAACGTGTATCCAAGCAACGTAGCTAGGAATAACAATTAGAGGTGACTCCCTATACAGTAAATCATACGAGTGCAATGACCCAAAAATTAGGTTAACCTCTATTTTCAGCTATTTTAATATTTGCATATCCAAATATTTATGTCATGTATGATCTGTGTTGACATCATTTATCCTTCATACATCTCAGCATATTAAGGAAGTGAACATCCAACAGTGTGAAGTTTATACCTATTCACAGGTGGCTAAAAAAATAACAAAACATGTATTGGGTTATTCAAAGATATTGTTTTGAGTATATTTTTACTTACCCACGTAAAGTTATTTTACGTATTCACCTGCCATCTGTGCCTACTCATCCCAAATATGCAAGATTATGTGCGCATAAATACATAGATTTTAATAAAAGGGAAACCCGAGGTGATGTTTTGTTGTATATTGTTGGAAATAAGAAGAAAATAAGTCACTGTTTTAAATTTCCTCCGATACGGCCGAAATTTCGTTTCAGCTAGCTTGCCGATATGAAATCACATATTTTATACTCTATATCGTTTTGGACCGAAATGTGTAGATTTCGCTTGAAATTGCCAAAATATCGGCCTAAATATTGCCGAAATTAGCGAAACATCAGCCGAAATTGTAATACCCCGTATGAGATAGGCCTTCATGGTGGGCTTACTAATTAATTCATGGTTAGATGGGCCTATAGATTTGGTAGTGTGTATAGAGAGCCTATAGAAAAAATGAATTAATTACTATGGGGCCATGGTGTTCATAGTAAGTGGTGGTGACTTAGTCCCACATGGAATGTGAGTTAGGATTGTGTGTGTATATATTACTATATTAGGAAGGCTATGATCAAGAGGCACCAACTAGTCATGACACCTTTTGAAATGCAGCCTGTGATGGGCAGTTGTTAGAATTTGTTTGAACGGGACCCAGGGCGTTACAAATGGTATCAGAGCCGCCTTTCGACACCGATTGTAGGTAAGAGTGGGTAAGATGTATGCCTGAGAGGAAGCTGAGGTCAGTACGCTGGTAGTATGACCAGGGGCGGTACGCTAGCAGAATCAGGATACTCCACTCCCCATCGACTAGAAATGGATCCTGTGCTACATTGCAAGCTCGGGGTTCAGTGAGGACGCTGAGTTCTCAAGGTGGGGTGTATGTAATACCCAGTATGAGATGGACCTTCATGGTGGGCTTAGTAATTAATTCATGGTTAGATGGGTCTATTGATTTGGTAGTGTGTAGAGAGCCTATCGAAAAAATGCATTAATTACTCTGGGGCCATGGTGTTCATGGTGGGTGGTGGTGACTTAGTCCCACATGGAAGGTGAGTTAGGATTGTGTGTGTATATATTAGGAAGCCTATGATCAAGATGCACCAACTACTCATGACACCTTTTGAGAGAAAGCATGTGGTGGGCAGTTGTTAGAATTTGTTTGAGTGGGGCCCAGGGCGTTACAAATAAACACATGTTATTATGAATATATATAAAAAATTGTTTTACTTTTTGCATGTTTTTCAACATATGACCTTAAGCTAAAATAATGTAAGGATTTCGTCTTGCTATTGTTTGTATATGCAAAATCAAGTAAGTTTATTAACTAATACATTTTTTCTAATCAATACAAATTCAATTTAGTTATATACTTATATTACATTCTCTTTTATATTGTTGTTAAATTCTGTGAATATTTACCATAATTGATTCATGTCATTAGTTACATTATACAGTATTTTATTTGATAAATGACAAGTAGGACATAATATCCAATTTAGTAACCAAAAAATATATTTATTGAGTATAGGAAATGAACATCCGATATGATCACATTTTCCCGAGATGTCCGAAATCTTCGATCCGAGACGAAACACCCCTTGCCGAGACGAGTCCGAAATTCGAGATTTAAAACTACGGAAATAACTCTGCTAGGGTATTACCAAATTATTTGGGATATCACAGTTATGACTAGATTATTTGGGATTTTACAACTGTAAATATTTAGAATTAGTTAAATGCTACAAAATAGGAAAGTTTAAATTTAGAATCGGAATTAGTGGTTAATTAGTTCCTACTTTTACGTCTTGTATCACCTATAAATAAAGGTGTTGTGTACATTATTTGAAGAGTCAATATATGAGCAATAATTCTTCCTCTTTAACTTATATGGTATCAGAGCAGGGATTTATTCTCCGACTCTTCCCGAAAAACCCTAAAACCTCCTGTTAACTACCCTTCACCATGTCAAAATCTACCATTACTGCCCCCAACACTGATTCTCACTCTGTACAAATCGCCAACATTAAACTAAATGGTGATAATTTTCTGCGTTGGTCTCAATCAGTTCGGATGTCATTCGGGGCTGAGGAAAGATTGGATACTTACCACGAGAAAAGAAGGCACCAGCAAAAGAGCATTCGGCGTATGCTACCTGGGATGCTGAAAACTCCATGGTCATGACATGGTTAGTGGATTCCACAGAAGAAGACATCAGCTCCAACTACATGTGTTACTCAACATCCAAAGAATTATGGGATAATGTCACCCAAATGTATTCAGATGTGGGAAATCAGTCCCAAATATATGAACTGACAATTCAACTTAGTGAAATTCGTCAAGGAGAGGACAGTGTCACTAAGTACCTCAATTCTCTTAAAAGGTTGCGGCAAGATTTGGACCTGTTCAATGATTATGAATGGAAATCAACCAAGGACTACAATCACAATAGAAAGATGGTGGAGGATCACCATATTTACAAATTTTTGGCCGGATTAAACATCGAATTTGATGAAATTAGAGGGAGAATAATTGACCGCCAACCTCTGCCTCCTATTGGTGAAGTCTTTGCTGAAGTTAGAAGGGAAGAAAGCCACAGGAATGTTATGCTTGGAAAAAAGGGAGCTACTACACCTGTGGAAAACTCAGCCATGAATACATCAGATGCAAGTGCAAACAAGGTTTTTAAACCACAACAGAATGAAAAACCTCGAGTATGGTGTGATTACTTCCATAGACCACGCCATACCCGGGAGAACTGCTGGAAGATCCATGGGAAACCTGCAAATTGGAAGAGCAAGACAAGTGACTGACCAACTCATGCATCCTCCTATGCAAACGAGGCTGAAGCAAGTCCATTCAGTAAGGAGCAGATGGCCACTTAAACTGCTAAAGTCCAATTCCTTATTCGGTACTCCTAGTGGTTCTCTTGCACAGACAGGTAACAATCCTAATACTTTATCCTATAGTCAAAATTCAGCCCCTTGGATCATTGATTCGGGGCATCTAATCACATGACTTCTTTATCTTCCTTGTTCAATACTTATTTATCTTGTTCTGAAAGTGAAAGACTTAGGATTGTTGATGGTAGTTTCTCACCCATTGTAGGAAAAGGTCAAATAAAAATTTCGGAAAATATAACTCTTCAATTTGTCCTTCATGTTCCTAAACTAGCCTGCAATTTGTTGTCTATTAGTAAATTATCCAAAGACACTAATTGTCGTGTTGCTTTCTTTGATTCTCATTGCGAATTTCAGGACCAGAACTCGGGGAGGATGATTGGCAGTGCTAGAATGGTCAATGGTCTCTACTAATTTGATGATGATCTCTCGGGCAATAAAACAGCTCAAGGCTATGGTAGTAGTGTCAATTCAATTTCGGCTCGCGAACAAATAATGCTTTGGCATCTTAGACTAGGACATCCCAGTTTTCCATATCTTAAACATTTGTTTCCTTATTCGTTTAAAAATTTTGATTGTTCCTCTTGTCAATGCGAAAGTTGTTATTTATCTAAAAGTCATAGAACTACTTATCTAACAAAACCCTATCGTGCCTCTAAACCATTCTACTTGATTCACAATGATGTGTGGGGTCCCTCCAAGGTCACCACCATGACTGGTAAAATATGGTTTGTAACTTTCATAGATGATCACACTAGACTTTGCTGGGTTTATTTAATAAATGACAAATCTGAAGTAAAGAATGTGTTTCAAGATTTTTACAAAATGGTTAAAAATCAATTTCAATCAAAAATCAGTATTTTCGATCTGATAATGGAAAGGAGTATTTCAATGAAAATTTAGGGATTTTTTTGAGAGAAAAAAGCATTTTACATCAATCTACTTGTCGTGACACTCCTAAACAAAATGGTATTGCCAAAAGAAAAAATAAACATTTACTAGAAGTAGCACGAGCCATAATATTTTCTATGCACATTCCAAAATATCTATGGGGAGATGCCATTTTGACAGCATCTCATTTAATTAACAGAAAGCTTACCCGGGTTTTGCAATATGTCACACCACTAGAATATTTCAAAAAAATCTTTCCTGATTCCAGAATTTTGCAGAATTACTTCAGATATCAGATTTGCCATTAAAAAATTTAGGTTGCACTATTTTCGTTCACATACCCAGCCAATTTCGATCCAAACTTGATCCTAGAGCAGAAAAGTGTATTTTCGTAGGATATGCCCCCAAACAAAAAAGGTTACAAGTGCTATAATCCTCAAACAAAAAAAAGGGTGAGTATGGATGTCTCTTTTCTTGAAAATCAATACTATTTTGCCAAAAACTCTCTTCAGGGGGAGAAAGAAAGAAAGGAAGAACATTTTTGGGAGACAATTTCGGATCCCATATCCTATTCTCTCATCTCCATCCCTTGTTTTTTAAAACAAGTACAACGGGATGGTCAAGATATGGATAACAAAGGAAACCCTTGTCAAATTTCTCCAAACATAGATGGCTCGCAAGCAGGGGGAGAAATACTACAAATGGAACAAACTGTTCCCGAACCTGAGTTGTTGGTTTATGCTCGGTAAAGGACTCAGAAAAAAGGTAAAGACCAACGACCATCTTGCCACAAAGCCAATCAGAATCTCTGGAAAAAGGTCCATCAAGTAATTCAGGTAATCCTAATCTTGTTCCTCCTTCATCTGTCTCTACTCCAACTCCATTTCATTCAACTAATTTACCTAATGTTATACCTACAAATCATGATCTTCTTATAGCCATTAGGAAAGGAGTCCGAGAGTGTACCCAACATTCCATTGCAAAATATTTATCCTATGATAGACTTTCCAATGGTCACAGAGCATTTACATCAAAAATATCTAACATGTTTGTTCCTAGAACTATTAAAGAAACCTTGGATGATCCAAATTGGAAATTGGCAGTTATGGAAGAGATGAATGCTCTGGAAAAGAATGGAACTTGGGAGTTAGTGAACCTGCCTAAGAACAAGAAGACTGTAAGGTGCAAATGGGTATTTACAGTGAAGTGCAAAGTTGATGGTAGCGTGGAGAAGTACAAGGTGAGACTCGTGGCAAAGGGTTTGCACAAACACTTGGGATTGACTACCAAGAAACCTTTGCTCCGATTGCCAAGATGAACTCACTTCGGGTCTTGTTGTCCTTGGTCGTGAATTACAACTGGCCTTTACATCAATTAGATGTAAAAAATGCCTTCTTAAATGGAGATCTAGAGGAAGAAGTCTATATGAGCCTACCCCCAGGTTTTGAGAAGAAGTTTGGTGTAGATAAAGTTTGCAAATTAAACAAGTCCCTATACGACCTCAAACAATCCCTAAGAGCATGTTTTGAACGCTTTGGGAGGGTTGTAAAGAACCATGGATACCGTCAAAGCCAAGCAGACCATACTATGTTCTATAAACATTCAAGAGAAGGTAAAGTAGCTGTCTAGATTGTGTATGTCGATGACATAATTCTAATCGGTGATGATTGTGCAGAATTGGAAAGGTTGAAGAAGGGACTTGCAAAAGATTGAGATAAAAAAAACCTGGGAGCATTGAAATATTTTCTTTGAATGGATTTCACTAGATCCAAGGAAGGTATTTTGGTCAACGCAAGTACACACTTGAATTGCTCGGTGAAACAGGCCTGCTTGGATGTAAAACTGCTGAAACACCAACCGAGCCCAACTTGAAGCAGCATGCAAGAATTGAAGACGTGGTGAATATGGACCAGTTTCAAAGACTGGTTGGAAGACTAATCTACTTATCTCATACACGTCCCGACATAGCATTTGCAAGGAGCATAATCAGCCAATTCATGCATACACCAGGACCGGAACACTTTGAAGCAGCTTACAAAATCCTAAGGCATTTAAAAGTAACTCTTGGTAAAGGTCTATTGTTTACAAAACAAGGGCATCTTCATGTGGAAGTATATACAGATGCGGATTGGGTTGGAAGCATCATTGATTGGAAATTTACCTCAGGCTACTGTACATTCGTTGGAGGAAATTTGGTTACTTGACGGAGCAAAAAAAAACGTGATGGCTAGGAGTAGTGTTGAAGCTGAATTTAGATCAGTGGCTCATGGAATTTGTCAGGTTTTGTAGATCAGGAGGTTGAGGTTACTGGATGACTTAAAAATTCCAAGTACATCACCAACAAAAGTGTACTGTGACAACAAGGCAGCAATTGCAATTGCTCATAATCCTGTTCTTCAAGACATTACTAAACACGTGGAAGTTGACAAGCACTTTATCAAAGAGAAGATTGAGAAGGGATTGATATGCATGTCTTATTTACCCACTGCAGAGCAGATTGCAGACAATCTTACAAAGGGACTACACAAGAAGCAGGTTTGACTACTTAATAAGCAAGCTGCCATGGATGACATATTCAAGCTAGCTTGAAGGGGAGTGTTGAAAATAAGAAGGAATTAACTCTGCAAGGATATTACCAGATTATTTGGGATATCACAGTTATGACCAGATTATTTGGGATTTTACAACTGTAAATATTTAGAATTAGTCAAATGCTACAAAATAGGAAAATTTAAATTTAGAATCAGAATTAGTGGTTAATTAGTTCCTACTTTTACGTCTTGTATCACCTATAAATAAAAGTGTTGTGTACATTATTTGAAGAGCCAATATATGAGTAATAATTCTTCCTCTCTAGCTTATATATATAATATGCATATAACATGTTAATGCACACTACCCAATGCCCATGCAAAGTGCATACACATACCAAATAGGCAGGATAATGTGTGCATGGATACACAAACTTTTACTGAACGAATACACAAGGTGATGTTTTGTTGTATGTAATATTTTGTTGTTTGAAATATGCATATATTACATACGAATGCATACTGCTCAATTATCATGCAAAGTGAAATCACAATGCACTTTCACAGGAAGATTCCTTATCTCTTGCATACACAGAGACGGAGTTATATACATATAGTATTAGATGCATATGCATGCAATATGCCCATATATATGCATTTTAAAACAAATAAGCAGTATTGTGCACTTTCATTTGTAAAGGCAAATACACATATTCAGCAAGTATATACGCTCTTACTAGTGAAATAACATTAATATAAATAGTGATACTATTTTTATCTATAAACCTTTTTCATTGCCCATAAAAATGCATTTTAAAACAAATATGCAGTAATGTGCACTTTCATTTGTAAAGGCAAATACACAAATTCAGCGAGCATATACGCTCTTACTAGTGAAATAACATTGATATAAAATATAAATGGTGATACTACTTTTATCTATAAAGCTTTTTCCATTGCAGTAAAGGCACATAAAGTCAAGAAATGTCTTCCCTTTCTACTAGCATAGCCACATTTTAATAATGTCTAGAACTCGTATAAAAGAAAGAAACAACTGCGTACCCCTAATTTAAGGTAGCGCATTCCATTAATTATGCTGAGGGTCTCACTTCTGGCAACATTTGTATCTAGACGCCGTGTATTAAGCTCCATGAAAAATCGTTCTGTCACAGAACTAAACCTGTATTGAATGTGAAACAGCAAGAGGAAAGGCATCAGTATTTAACCAAGTAAAATTCACTGATCGAGAAGGAAATCAACATTCCAAACTATACAGATCAACTGATGAACATGATAAATATCGTGTATCTCATAAATTTCAAACATTTATTTTAATAGTGTAGCTAATAGCTAACAAATCCCTTTCTCCTCATTTACTGCAACCACAAACTTCTGGAACTGGTAGGATATCATACCTCATTAATGGAACTACCCTAGCTCCTTGATGCAAATGTAAGTTGCTCAAGTTTCAACAGTTTTTTTGTTGCAAGACTGCATAAGGTTGCATAAAGACTGATATCGGTATGCTCTCTTATACAAACACTCTCATGGAAGGCGTGCAGATTTACTGATATCTTTACTCCAGGATGCTTATGTGGTTAGAGGACCACACCATTTTCTCCCATGCTTATTTGCTGAACACAATTCGTCATAATGTAACTTATATATTTCTCAATAGAAATGCAGTTGGAAATTTCTTATTTTGAAGTGTATGTCTGAAGAATAAGAAAAAGTATAAAATTGGAGTTTTCATTACTGAGTTCACAAGTAGTTTTAATTTACAAAAGAATATGGGTGAACAACACATAGATGATATCATAATATTGTTGTTAAGCAGATCCATCAAGTTGGTGTTTTGCATATCTATCGGATTGGCAAAACAGGTATACAGCAGGTATTAGAGAACAGAAATTCCTGTAACATAGCGTGCAATATAAAAATAATAACAGTACCACACATTGGCAACAGTGGTAGACTTACTCTAGTTGTTTATATCCTGTACACAAAAGAATGAACAGAGACACAAATCAAGTAACGAAAGGCATCTCAATTAAAATGTAACAAAATATTGTTTGGTAGTCGAATAACTTCCGCATGGTTACATACTCATTAGCTCTCGCGAACGTAGCAACAAATTACTTAATTGCCTAGATAAATGGTATCCAACAATTCTTATCTTTGCAAGAAAAATTGTTAAAATTTGTCAAACAGCGCTAATAATTTCTGCATGATACATACTCATTAGCTCTCAAGAAGGCAGCAACAAATTACTTTATTGTCTAGATGAATCATGAACGGTATCCAACGATTCTTAACTTCGCAAGAAAATTTGTTATAAATTATCAAACAGCGCTAATAGAATAACAGAAATTCTAACCTAACAATTACAATATATGGTCATTTATATATCATTATATACTAGAAATTCAAATTTGAGAGACTGGATGATGGAAATATTATGGACATACCTGATTCTTGACAAAGCACCTAGTAGTTGTGCAACAAGGTCAAGAAGAAGTGCTCGCAAATCTACTAATGAAGGATATTCAACCTGGCTAACTACCCTGCAAATAATAAATCAATAAAGTACATGCTAATCATAAGTTATGCAGCAACAGCTCAATATGCAGAGTAAAACCTCTCTTCCAAAGTGAAACGACTCAAATTAAGAATGAATTTTCATTTGGAAGAGCAAGAACTGCAGGGTACTCCTACCCATAATACACAAAAAACAAGAAACAGATATGCGGTTGTGCCGTTTTTAGCCCTTTGGGTTATCTTGTGCCTAAGAGATGAATGCATTCCTTGTGGAAAACCATACGATCTTTCGCATCAAGGAGGCCATTGGTTGCATTTGGTTGGCTGCAAGCCTGCAACTGCAGTTGCAAAAAGGCCAAGGTGCAAGTATTCTGATCATTGCAACTGGCCTTCGCAACCAAACAGTGTACCATCCATTATGTGGTAAAATCTTGCAAACGTTCCTGAAGGCCTTTTTTTTTTTTGGGGGGGGGGGGGGGGGCCTTCACTACAATGCAACCTCAAATTGCATTATCAAATGCCAAAGGTTCTGCAAATATCCCAAATCGCTTTAATACAATTCTAGTTTTCCAATTGTGAGTTCAACTAAAAACTCCACAGTAAAAATAGAATACTACCATGTCCATATATTATGTTGATCCACAAAACAGCTCATCAAATAACAGGAAGACACTATTGTTCCCAAATCCATGAACACCATATATATAGTGATGCTGGATAGAAGAATGATCTCTCTCACAACTAATTTAAATAGAAACAAAAATAAATTTGTAACAAATCAGAGAGGAACTTCATGATTCCTTCTACTAGCTGATTGACCTTAGAGTCTCAAATTTTAAATGCGTAAAAAAAATTCATCCCAAGATCAGTTAATTATCATAAGTACTCAAATTAAGTCATAATTAGAGTTTCAATGAGATATTCCGCCCAAAAGAATACCAAACAGTACAACAAATTTATTTTGACACTTTTAAGGGGTATATATATATATATATATATATATACTAGATTTGCCCGTGGCCACGTGCCTACGGCACGTCTTCAGAACGATACAAAACACGAAAAGTCTGTAAACAGTAAAACAACAATTATGTAGCTCAAATTTGAATAGTATGACAATAATTAGTTGTAAATAAAAGTCCATGTTTCCATTAGTATATGTTGAAAAATAATTATAAATGAGGGTATAAAAACTAACTTCTTAGAATTTTAAGTATGGAGTTGAAGAGATATTTACTATTTTCAATCTAGCATGTGCAAAAAAAACATTAAAATTCTGAAAATCTAAATTTCTAAGTAAATATAGAAAGAATGGGAGAGAGAGATAGGGAGAGAGAGAAAGAGAGAAATATGAAAAAGCGAAGAGAGAAGAGAGAGATAGTAATAAAGTAATAAGTTTTTTAGTTTTGGAGGGAAAAAATTTATTTTGGGGTTTGAAATTTTGGAGGGAAAATATGTTTTGTGAGGTTTGATCTAGGCCTTTGATTTTAGGAGGGATTGATTGTGAGCCACTTGATAGCTTTCTTTGTAATTTATTATATAGATATAATTTTCGAAAATGTACAAACAATTTAGAAACCTCACCTGTCCGCATTAATTAGCCAGTCAAACACAAAATTCTCCAAACCAGACCATAGCATTTCTGGGAATTGAAGGATAAAACATGAGAATCGGATAGTAGAAAATGCCAAAAGCCATTTGCAGGAGAAATTTAAGATGCACAGGACCAGTAAAAACCTGTGATTCCCTCCTGTGGACAACACTCAACAAAGCGAATGCAAGCAGAGCAGAACATGCATTCAACTGAAAGCTGTACAGTGGCTCAGTTTTAGAACAAGGACATAAAATTCAAATATCTATAATTTTCATTGTGATTCATTGTCAATAGATAGCGACTTAGCAGTTTAATAAACTTTTCAGATGATTTTAGTGATTCAGTTTAAAGTTGTGTACTGAATGGGGAAACCTCAAACAGCACATATCCACAAAATATGTGCATGCTCAAATTCATCATCTTAGGGTGTGTGTGGGGGTGCGTGGGTGTGTATAAGCGACAATTTGATTCAATTTACAAAACAAGAACAACTGAGTATACAAACTATAGCATAAAGAATAATAATATAACTAGATGCAGTCCAAAATATAACAACGAGCAAAATGAATGAGAAAAGCAAAAGAAAGAGGTAATCCATGTGAAAGCCTAACAAAAGAAAGTATAGAAAAACCCACTAGTCATATAATTATTTATGATTAAGCTCAAGATGGAATATCTGAGCTAATCCCATCAGACTACAGGCATACAGTAATCCATCAAACTGGTGATTCACTGCTGTTTATGCAACTGAAATGCTTATATTATAACAAACAAATTAATAATCAGAATATTAACATTTGCATCAATTGATGGAGAAGTAACAGTTCCCATATGTTATGCAAGTAGCCAAGCTTTGAATGTGGAATGCCAATATTAGTGTTAAGGCTTTTTTGTTAGATGTGCCTCCCATCAACCCTTTAGTCAGCTTGATATTGCACGAAACCAATTTTACAAGCAGATATATACCCAAGTAACTGAACCTTGATATTTTAACATATAAAGAACAGGATAAGCATTATAAATTTTGCATATCCAGACCAAACAGGATATTTGAATATGCTCATCTAAAAAGTAACTGAACCTCAATTTGTATGCATGTGAACACATCCTCTAATAGACCCACATATCAGATACAATATAAGAAATCATAATACGTTACCAGAATCACCACTTTTTGTTCATGGTTCTCTAAACAATTTGATGCAATTAAGGTCATCAAAACAAAAACATCACAAAACAAGGATTGACGAGACACTGAAGCAGTATAAAACAAGCACATCCAATATCCAGTTTGACAAACTACGTTGATTACATTAACTCTGAAGTTCTAACCTTTTTATGGTACGTGGCGGCATCAATTGCACCTTTTGGAGATTCACTGAAATAGAATTAAAAAAAATTGACGAGTAACATCACTCAAGATTCCGTTCACACACAAGCAGATCATGCATTCAACTCAGCAGCAAAAACTCGACAAAAGTGATTTGATGAGTACAAATTTAACAACAACATAATTATCCAAGGTCTTAATGGAGAATAAAATTCACCTTCTGATTGGAAAGCTTCTACGTATCTATTTCAATTTACAGGGACCACCAGGTTTTATGGAAAAGTACTTCGTCAAAAGATTATTTTTTGAAGATGGGGCATACTTCAACAGTCTGACAATTAATTTATGAAAGTATTCTATTTTTGCAGAAAGTACTACATCACGGTACAAGAAAAGAGAAACATCTCAATAGACATAAATCTTTGTCACTGAGTAATAACCCAAACTCGTCTGAATAGATAGTGCAGAATCCTACGCAAGTCTAGAAGAAAACGGAAGAAAGAAAATACTCTACAGTAATTATGAAGACTAAGGGGGTGTTTGGTAGCTTGCAAGTGCAATTGCATTTGCATATGTAAGTGGGGTTTCAAACTTTGCCCCCAAAATTTTTGTATCTCAATTACCTATATGTCCTTTATGTTTTGGAGGGGAATTGAAATAAGTAATCTATAGAGTAGAGATTATGTTGAAATGTAGGGGATGTTTTGGTAAAAAAATTGGAGGGAAAATATTGTTTTTCACAACTGCAACGAAACAAACATCCCCTAAGAAATTGTCTGATGTTTAGATAAACACTTTAATACATATCCTTAGAATGAAGAATCTAGGCAAAATTATACATACTATGATGGAATCAATGAGAAATTGTGTCAAGTATAAGAAATGATATTCTGTGTCCAATAATCACAGTGGTTATGTGCCATGGAGAAACCACAACAGCTATTAATGTATTAAGAAATAACAGTAAAAAAACCAGCAACTTAGTAAGAATAACGACAAAAAAACTATCCACTAATTAAGAAATAACGATAAAAAGCATATCATTATAAACCAAATTCCAAATGTGAAGCCAACCTCTTCATTAAACAATTGATAAAGCTAGACTCCCATACTTAAATATATGGCAAACGATTTTCTACATTCTTGTAAATGGTAAGCGTAAACACACAAAAAACTATACTCCCATAATCAAATAACCACACAAAAAAATTATTAACGTATCTTTACCAATACAATCCAAACTCTGTCTTTGAAGCCAACCTCCATCAAACAATGGAGACCATCAATAAATGCTCCATACAATGTTTTAAATATCCTCGATATATCCGATATATCGGGTTGAAGAGTAAATGTACACGATATACTTATATGTTCAGTACATATCGTTTTGGGAAATATATCACCAATATATCGCTATTGGCCGATATATCACCTGATATTTTCCCAAAATGTGTCGGTGATATCTGTTCAAAAAGGTTTACAGTTTTACAGGTTTGAATCAAATCAAACCCAAAATCATATCCATACCAACCCAATTGAGCCCAATAACTTTTTGCTATCACATTTCAAAACTATCACTTTGCTTGGATTCATATAAGTTGATACTTTCTTCTGTTTCGAATTGAATATGCAAAACTTTATAATGGTGTCTATTTCTAAAATCCATATATTTCGTTCATTTTGGTTGATTTCTCAATTTCATTATGGTATATTTTGGTTCATGTATATGTATGTTTGGCATCATATGATTTATTGTATATAATTAATATGCAATTTGTGCATAATGCATGCCTTCATTAATTCGTTTAGTTTTGCATTATTTGTGCTATTTATGTGATAAATGGGAGAACGCAATGTATGTAAATCATATCTAAGATATATTTTTCTATCCTGCATAGACATATTTAGATTTAGATATCCTCATATCTCCCCTGATATACACAAAAATTCCTAGGCCGACATGACACCGGTATCCGACATTTAAAACCTTGACCCTATATAACCACACTCCCATAATTAAATTCTGGTGAATAATCTTCTACATTCTCAAAATTGGTAAAACTAAACAAGCGCAAATAAACCTAGCTAAAATGAGCTGCTATCTTCATCAATGAAATATTAGCTAAACGGCAGCAAATTACATTTTGCATTCAAATACCTTTTCCTCCACCTACAAGGGCTTCTAGAAGCTATTAGCATATCTTTACTAATATAACCCAAAGTCCATGTGAGGAGTCGACCTCTATCAAACAATGGGGTCAAATGCTCCATATGGCCATACTCCCATAATTAAATACTAGTAATACCACTTTCATGCATTCTTGAAAATGGTAAGAGTAAAGATATAAACCTTGCTAAAACGAACAACTAGCTCTGGTAATGCAAGATTGGCTAAATGACAGAAAAATGCTACTACTATACATAAATCACAATTCGCGTTACACACATTTCTCTCCACCTTATAAGTGCTTCAAGTAGCTATTAGAGCATCCACAGTCGTGTGCTATTTATGCATAAAATGCATTTTATAGCAAACGACCAGCTGCAGTCGTTTGCTATTTATGCATTTTATGCATAAATAGCGACAGTAGATTGTATAAATGAGAGTGGATTTGAGAGAAATGCATATTATACAGGACACAACTTCACTTTCCATCCCATGAAAAAAAATTATTTTTTAATTCTCCGACGCAACTTCACTTTGCGTCGCTCACCAAAAAAATTAAAAAAACGTAATTAAAAACCAAAAAAAACTCCCCCCCTTGGATGCAACTTCACTTTGCGTCCAGTGGGGGGCATTAAATTTTTTTTTTTCAACTAAAAATTGATTTTAAATATTAAAAATTTTGAAAAAAAAATTCGAAAAACCATGGGACGCAACTTCACTTTACGTCTCACTTTTCTGATTTATTTTCTTCCGACGCAACTTCACTTTCCGTCTAACATTAAAAAATTAATTAAATAATTCGTTTTGCCCTTCCGACGCAACTTCAAAGTCCATCTAGTATTTTTTTATCTTAAATTGCTATAAAATAGCATTGGAAGACTGCAGCAAATGCTAGAAATGCTATATGTAAATATGCATTTTGCCATTTTTTTGCCATTTTACCAGTAAATTTACATGCTAGAAATGCTATATGTAAATATGCATTTTGCCATTTTTTTGACAATCACGGCTGTGGATGCTCTTAGTGTATCTTTATTAATATAAACCAAACTCCATCTGAGGAGTCAACCACTATCGGACAATGGGGTCAAATGCTTCGTATAGCCATACTCCATAATTAAATACTGGTAATACAGATTTTCTACTTTCTTTAAATTGGTAAAACTAAACAAGTGCAAATAAAACTTGCTAAAAGGAACTACTACCTCCGACAAAGCAATATTCACTCACCGATAGCAAAATGCTACCATACATAAACTAAACTTCACATTCAAATACCTTTCTCTCCACCTAAGAAGTGCTTCAAGAAGAGGCACCGGAGTGTGCCGAGCAATCATCGCCAATGAATCCAGTACTTGCTCGTAAGCGGGATCCGACGGTCGTAGGTACTGCCCATCCTACAATAATCGACCCCAAAAATTCGACTTTTTGATATCTACGGTTTCTATACCTCAAAAATTAGCTGAATTCTACAACAACAACAAAAATCACCAAAAATCGCGAACTTTGAGGGGAATTCTAGGGTCTGGTACCTGAGCTTGAGCTGTCTCGATTCGCCGACGAGCGAGGGGGAGGAAGCGCTGGAGGAGCGCTTCGACAATGAGCTTGGCGGCGCTGCCGGCGTTCATGGCTTCGAATATCGAGATATTGCTTTCAGATTGGGGATTTTGGTTGGATCGGATCTGGGGATTTCTAGTGTTTCTGAACGCGAATAAATTAGGGTTTGAGATTTGGGGATTTTTTGAGATTGAGAGAGAGAGAGCGAGAGAAAGAAGACAGCTCGTTATTGTTGCTGTTTATGTGATGGTATTTATATAGTTATGGGATTATTGTTGTTGATTAGTTTAGATTAAAATTGTTACTAGAACAAAACGGATTTGTTTCCCAAATTAACCAAGTTTTCGAAACTATTTTTCCCACTAACTCATATTCCAAACTAATTTTATGGGTGAACCACTTTTAGATCACTACGGCAATATCACAAACTTTTTTTACAAGGCAGCTATTCCCAACTATGGCCTCAGTTCATTTCATATTTGGGTTAGACAGACTTCAAGACTTAGACAAAAATTTATAAGTTTTACACATTTTTATTTAGAATTTTTTTGTCAAAGTCTCGAAATCTTTCTAGCCCAAATATAAAATGAACTTAGGCTGCAGTTAGGAATAGCAGCCTCGAAAAAAAATATGTAAAGAGGCCTGATGCGGTTTGTTTTTTGTCGCAGTGTGGATGCACCAGGTGTGAGTTCGGACTCAATTTGTAATGAGGGAAGAGTGCGGCACGGGACGACGAGCGGGAGGCTCGCTTCGGCTCTTGAGGATCGGCTCGGATCGCCTCGCCTCGAGTACCTACAGACGGTCCTGAGACACCGGGGTTTATCCCGGCGGCGGACCCTCCGACGATCTAGTCAGTCTCTGTGAGAGAGTAGCAATAACTAGGGAAATTTGGTGGCAAAAGATTGATTACCTGAAAAGGTGGGTGAGGGTCTAGTATTTATAGGGAATTCCAACCGGGTTTGGATCCGCTTGGGGGCCGGGTCTGAACCCAAAAGCCCATGGGCCTGACGTGGCAGAAGGCCCAGGGGGTTTAGGGCTGACGTGGCAATACCAAGAGTGGTATAGGGCTGACGTGGCAAAGCCTTTGGTGGTATTTGGAGCTGACATGGCTGATCATGGGGCTCCTGTGCTCCTGGGAGAATCGGGTGGCCTAGGTTGCGCCAGGTGACCTTCATTCTTTACCAGGCTGGGCGGACGGCCCGTGGGGCTGTCGTGGATCGGAGGCCGAGGGCCATCGAGACTGGTCGGATACGAGGAGACCAGGTTTGTGGGGGTGAACTTGAGGTTCGGCGCCGACCCTGTAGTGGCTCGAAGCCGAGCCAGATTGTTGTTTTTCCCCATTTTTGAGTGAGAGCTATACTGGACCCTGGTTGGGCCCCAAGCCATTTTTACCCTACCACACAAGCCCCCCACTCCTGCGGGGGTGCGGGAGCTAGCCGTGGAGGAGTGTTCATGGTTGTAGAAATGGGATGACGAATCGTTGGGCCTGTATGAGGGGGTTGCCCTGATGTTAGAGCGAACCTCGAACTGGCGAGGGTTGGTTGCCCTGATGTAAGAGCGAACATCGAGCCGGCGAGGGTTGGTTGCCCTGATGTAAGAGCGAACCTCGAGCCGGCGAGGGTTGGTTGCCCTGATGTAAGAGCGAACCTCGAGCCGGCGAGGGTTGGTTGCCCTGATGTAAGAGCGAACCTCGAGCCGGCGAGGGTTGGTTGCCCTGATGTAAGAGCGAACCTCGAGCTGGTGAGGGTTGGTTGCCCTGATGTAAGAGCGAACCTCGAGCCGGCGAGGGTTGGTTGCCCTGATGTAAGAGCGAACCTCGAGCCGGCGAGGGTTGGTTGCCCTGATGTAAGAGCGAACCTCGAGCCGGCGAGGGTTGGTTGCCCTGATGTAAGAGCGAACCTCGAGCCGGCGAGGGTTGGTTGCCCTGATGTAAGAGCGAACCTCGAGCCGGCGAGGGTTGGTTGCCCTGATGTAAGAGCGAACCTCGAGCCGGCGAGGGTTGGTGGGCCGGCAAGGGTGATGGCGAGCCGTTGAAACTTCCTGAGAAGATTACCCTGGTGCTAGACCGGACCTCGAGCTTTCGAGGGATTATGGGTCGGCAAGGGTGATGGCGAGCCGTGGAGTCTTCCGGAGAAGACTACCCTGGTGCTAGACCGGACCTCAAGCTGGCGAGGGTGATGGCGAGCCGTTGAGTCTTCCGGAGAAGATTACCCTGGTGCTAGACCGGACCTCGAGCTTTCGAGGAATTATGGGTCGGCAAGGGTGATGGCGAGCCGTTGAGTCTTCCGGAGAAGATTACCCTGGTGCTAGACCGGACCTCGAGCTTTCGAGGGATTATGGGTCGGCAAGGGTGATGGCGAGCCGGTTGAGCCTTCCTGAGAAGACTACCCTGGTGGTAGACCGAACCTCGAGCTTTTGAGGGATTATGGGTCGGCAAGGGTGATGGGAGCCATGGTGCCTTAGAAGGTTTGAGCGGAGTGGTCCGCCGTCTTTGCGGAGCATTGAAGGCGCTCCGGGATCTGTGCGATGTTCCAATTTCCTAGGGGCATTAATGGTGCCGCCTAATAAATGCATGTGGCGCATGGGCTTCCGTCGATTGGCTTTCCCAATACCATAATGGTCGGTCTATGGGGGAGGCTATAAGTACCCCTCCCCCCACAGCGGGTTTGATCACAGCAAGGGTGGTCCATTGGCCATCAGAGGTGTCTGCTTCGGCGGATGCCTGTCTCTTGTAAAATTTTAACCCTGGTAGTGTCGGAGAGGTGGTTACTCTGCCGCTCGGATCTTCTCTTGGATCTGATGGCCTTGATACGGTAGCCAGATCTAAGGGAGATCATGGCGAGAGGGGTAATGACCGAAATTCGCACCGGTAGATAAGGAGCCTCGGATCGGTGGTGGCTTTGCCGTCTGGATCCTTTTTCGGGTCAGACGACCCTGACACGGTTGTCTGGCCCGAGAGAGATCCAGACGGGAGGGGCATCAACCGTATTCCGGACCTGGGGCTGAAGAGCCTCGGACAGATGGGTCATCTCCGATTGGAGGTGGGCCGATCTGTTTTTTGATGGGGCTCCAGGCGATGGCGGCTTCTGTCCCACCCTCGAACAGTTCGGGGTTTCGGCTGTCGAGGCTGTAAGCCCCGAGCTGCTCGCGGGTGAGAGGGGAGCCGACCGAGCCCTGGAGCCCGGGGCGTCTGTCGAAGGACGGTGCCTTAAATCTTAAGTAAAATGTTTTCTCTGCCGAACACTCCATCCGAACCGATCCTTGAGTGTGGTTGCCAGCCTGGCACTTGGTGACGTCAGCAGCGCACGTTTTGAGGACGTGGCGCGATTTTCCAGGCGGCAGTTACACGTCAATCGGTGAACAGTAATTGCGGAAATCGAGGAGTCATTTTCATCCTCTATAAATGTCCCCCCTTCTCCCCCTATTGCCCACTTCTTTCTCGCTTCTTTCTTTTTCAAGAAATCTTCCAACACTTCAGCTCTCGTCCCTACCGTTTGCTGCACCAGGCTCGTTCTTCCGAAGCGACCCCAGGTTAGTCGGTAAGTTTCTTTTGTTAGTGACAGATGGATAGGGCTCAGTCTGGCTCGTCAGCGTCAACGTCTGGGGGGGAAGTGAAACCCGCCTCCAAGTCGACTTCGTGGGAGGAGCCCGTGCTAGAGGGGGAATCTGTACATTATGCGGAGCCTTCCGATTCGATTTCGTGGGAGGAGCCGGTAGGCGAGGAGGTGCCAGTGTATAATGTGAAGCCGTTGCGATCTCGAAGGCCTTTTGTGGTGGAGAGCAGCAAATCTGAGGAGGGGGCGCTAGTTCAGGCGAAGTCCAGATTCTAGGGTTGGCTTCCGAAGAGGAGGGTGGCCCCGAAGGGGGTGAAGCCGAAGGGGCTCAGATAGGAGGTCAGGGTGTGGGCTCGAGTTTCATGCCGACCGGTCTGGGGCGATTATCTACCCCCTCGCCGGAAAGAGCCAAGAAGAAGAGGGTTCCGAAGAAGAAGGGGTCGGGGACCGGTGGCTCGAGCCAGGCGCCTGTTTATCGTAATTTGATGACAGGGTCGCCCGTACAACCTAAGTCGTTCCGTCGGTACCCCGACGATCTTTCTGATAAGGAGCTGTTTGGGGTCCAGCCGTCGTCGCCGAGCCGGAAGAGGGTGATGATGGACACACTTCCGACCGTTCTGGAGGCAGGTGACTTGGAGGCTCTGCAGCTGGCGTACCACATAGGGTCCAGCTACGAGCTCATGTTGCCGAGCTCTACCCTTCGACCGACCGACCCCCTGCCTGATTGGTATTGCGTCTTCCCCATGGACGGCTTCATCTCCGGACTGAGGCTGCCAATCCACCCGTTTGTTTGCGAGGTTTTGAATTGGGCATCCTTGGCACCGATGCAGTACGGGCCGAACTCCTGGAAGCAGATCATCTGCTTCGTGCTGATGTGCGAGGAGCAGAAGATACCCCTACGGCTGAATGTGTTCCGAGCGATGTTGATGATTAGCTCGGCGACTGAGGGTGTTTACTACATTTTGCCCCGGAGTAAGGGGAAGGTCGTCCACGGTCACCCGGACTCCATCAAGGATTGGAAGAAGAAATATCTGGTGATCCGGAGTGAGGAACCTTGGAACATTCCCACTCGATGGAACCACTCTAAGCTGAGCCATCAACCGCCGAGGCCGAGAGACCTGACAGCCGAGGAGTGGAGGTTTGTTGAGCGCCTCCGTCTGTCGCTTAGTATCAATTGGACGAAGGTGACGGAGGGTCACCTGGCGAGCGTCGGACTGAGCCCGACCGTTCTGTGTATGTAGTTGTTCCTTTTCTTTTGGCTTTGTTGCTCTTTTGCGCTCATTGTTCTTAATGGATCTTTTTGCAGATATGGATCCCGAATCAATCAAGGCAAAGAGGCTCGTCATGAAGAAGGAGAAGGCCGAGAAGAAGGGGGAGGCGACGAAGAGGCCGAGGGAGTCGTCCCTAGCCATCTCGGAGGCCCAGCTCGAGCCGAGGACCAAGAGGACTCGCTCGGAGACGGGCAAGGGGGTGGCTACTTCGAAGGGCCAGGGCCAAGCGAAGGCATCCGATCTTGACAAGGGGAAAGGTCCCTTGGTCGAGGTCGAGGAAGAGGACCCGGTGGCGGAGATGTTGCGGCAACGGTGGGCACCGAATTGGTCGGTTCGGATGGGGGACTGTCTGACCGAGGAGGCCCAGGCCGTTGAGGTGGCAGAAAAGTTGGCAACCCCTCGCGACCGCAAGGAGATGGAGAGAGAGCCCGTGGAGGTGGCGTTCACGCGCCTGGTGCAGGCCACCGTGCTGGTAAGCTCGTCGACCCTATCCCCCTTGTTAATTTTACTGCAGAAGTCTTTTTCTTATCTGCGCTTGTCGGTCGCAGGCTTGCATGCAGGGGGCTAACGTAAAGAACCTCTACGAAGCGTCCCTGGTACAAGAGCGAGCTCGGGCGGATAAGAGCGAGCGGGAGATGAAGGAGATGCGGATCGAGCTCGAGGGCTCGCACAAGAGGTAGCAGAAGATGAAGCTCGAGCTCGAGGCCAAGGATGTGGAGTGGGGGAAGAGGGTGGTCTCCTTGAAGAAGAAGTTTGCCAAGGAGAAGGAGGAGTTGACGAATGCGGGTCAGATGATGGTGATCAAGGCCCAGGATGAGTGTTATGCGAAGGCCCTCAGTCATGTGAGGCACTTCTACCCGACCGTCGACCTGTCCAACTTTGAGTATGACATGGGGATCGAGGGGACACCGGCGACCCCTGGCGAAGAAGGGCCCGCTCTGGACCCGTCAGCCGACCCCTGTGAACCCGTCTGCCGACGCTGAGGTGGGAAAAGAAGTTGTATAATTTTGTTTTTCTGTTTCCCTCACTCGATTGTATTTGCCTTCCGCGGACTGGCCACCGCATTTTTTGTAAGAAGCAACTCAATTTATAAAAAAGGATTTTTGACTGGCCAAGTGTTTTGACCTCGGATATTTTTGACCCTCCTTGCTTATGTGTTTTGAGTTGGCTGGTTCTCTTGTAGGTTGCGGCTCCCCTTCCCGAGGTGGACCCCCGTCGTTCCGACGTGGAGTGGCTCCGGAGCAAAGTTGAGGCCCTGGAGGCCATGTTGGTTCGCTACCGAAAGGGGGCTCGTGACACTGATGCGGCCTTTAACTATTATCGGAATAAGTCTGAAGCCTTAAGTGAGGAGGCGAGCCGGCTGAGGAGGGCGATCGTGGATCGGGACCTCGGGAGTGTCGGTCTTGGACATGCCATATCGAGTGCCTCAGTGCAGAGGCCCCCCTCTGAGAGGTTACTTCGTGATGTCATTGTGGAGAAGGAGATGGAGATACACCGTTACAAGACAATGCTGGGTGTCTCGAAATCTTCCTCGTTGGGTCGGCGAGCGGAGGGGGTTCCCTCTGCGCTGCTGCTGTTGGAGTGTATGCGACCAGTTGATGCCCAGAGCTCCGTGGCTGGTGTGTCGACCGTGGCTGAGCCTAAGGACCATCATGACGAGGAGAGGGCTCCTAGTCGCTCGGTCGGAGTGGTCCCGCCCTTCGTCGGACCCGAGGGGCCCTAAGATGGTGGCTTCCTCCAGTTTGAAATGAGTCGAGTGGTCCTGTAATGGTCTTTGTTTGTTTTCTCAGAACCAAATAAAAGAGTGTGAATAAAGAATTCTTTTTCTTCTTTGTTCTGGCTAGTAGTGAATGGTGGCAGAGGCGAGGTTCGGCTCCGTCGATCCGTGAGGGATCGACGCGGGGCATGAGGAAGAGTCCCTGGTTTGAAGCCGGGTCTGACCTACCGAGACGTTGGGGACGATACCAGAGTGACTCGGGTGCCGATCCCATGGTCCGGTGTTAGGTCGGAGCTGCCGAGGCATTTGGAGTTTGACAAAAAGAGACTTCTTTCATACAAGATAGGGGGGTTCGCTGAAGCGGCCCTTTACACATGAAAGCTTACAAAAGATTTTATTTACATTAGCCAAGCTAGAACCTATGTTCGCTCTTCCAGGAACTTCATTAGGTGCTCGGCGTTCCAGGGTCGGCTGATGAGCCGGCCGTCCATGTCTGCCAGTCGGTATGTACCAGGGCGTACAGTTTCGACTGCACGGTATGGGCCTTCCCAGTTGGAAGCCAATTTCCTCTTCTTGGTTGGATCAGAGACAGATAGTTTTCGTAACACGAGGTCCCCCGCCTTGATGTTTGTGGGGTGGACCTTCTTGTTGTAAAACTTCTCGATCCGTTGTTGGTAGATGCTTCTTCGGATTGAGGATTTCTCTCTGACTTCGGCGACGAGGTCCAGGTTGGCCCTCAAGCCGGATGAATTGTCGGCTTCGTCGAAGGCCATGACGTGGGGAGAAGGCAGGCCAACCTCGACGGGGATGACTGCTTCCGTCCCGTAGGTCAAGGTGAACGGCGTCTCTCCCGTGGGGATTCTCTTGGTGGTTCGGTACGCCCATAGCACGCTAGGCAGTTCTTCGACCCAAAGCCCTTTGGGGGAACTGTCGAGGCGCTTTTTGAGGCCGTCGAGGATTTGCCTGTTCGCGTTCTCCGCTTGGCCGTTGGACTGAGGGTGGCAAATAGCGGAGAAACGCTGCTGGATGCCGATGTTCGCGCAGAAGGTTTGGAAGTTCTGACCTTGGAATTGGGTTCCGTTGTCTGTGACGAGGACCCGAGGGATTCCGAACCGGCAAATGATGTTCTTCCAAAAGAACTGTTGTACTTGGCGCTCGGTGATGCTGCACAGAGGCTCGGCTTCGAGCCACTTGGTGAAGTAGTCGATGGCGACTATTAAGAACTTCTTTTGCCCTACCGCTACGGGGAAGGGGCCCACAAGGTCCATGCCCCACATGGCGAATGGGGTAGGACTAGCCAGGGATCGGAGATTAGCTTGAGGAAGTCTCTTGATAGGGGAGAACCTTTGGCACGGGCCGCATCTCTTGACTAGGTCTTGCGAGTCTTTGAGCATGGTCGGCCAATAGTACCCCTGATTCAGGGCCTTCCGGGCGAGCGTCCTGCTCCCCATGTGCCATCCGCCGATCCCCTCATGAAGATCTTTCAGCGCGTAGCTGGCCTCGTCGCTGGTGAGACAGCGGAGGTACGGCTTGCCGTCGGCCAAGGTGTATGAGCGTTTGAAGAGGATGTCATCAATCATGACAAACCTTTCAGCTCGGACCCTGACTCGTCGGGCTTCGGCTCGGTCTTCAGGAAGTTCGGCACTGACTAAGAATCTTCGGATGGGAGTGGTCCAGTCGTCCGGACGGGTACCGCCTTGGACACACATTGCCTCCTGGTCTTGATCGTTGATACTTGGCTTTAGGAGGATTTCTATGAGTACCGTTTGGTCGAGGCCCTCGAAGGAGGAAGAGGCGAGTTTTGACAACGCGTCTGCTTGAGCGTTCTGCTCCCTAGGGACTCGAATGACTGCAGATTGGCAGAAGGACGCTAGGAGACGTCGGACTATTGTCAAATACCTCACCATGCGTTCATCGCGGGCTTCGTATTCTCCGGTGATCTGATTGACCACGAGCTGAGAATCGCTGAAGGCCCGAATTTGCTTGGCTCCGGCTCGATGTGCTAGGGTCAACCTGGCGATCATGGCCTCGTATTCTGCCTCGTTGTTAGAGGCCGGAAAGTTGAGGCGGAGGGAGTATTGAAGTAAGAATTGGTCGGGGCCACGAAGGATGATGCCAGCCCCACTCCCCGTTTCGCACGATGATCCATCGACAAAGACCTCCCAGGTCAGATCCGAGGCCTCTGGGCAGGGCTGCTCGGAGACGGTGCACTCAGTGATGAACTCGGTGAGGGTCTGCCCTTTGATGGCCGTCCTTGGCTGGTAGCTGATGTCGAACTGACTCAGCTCAATCGACCACTTGACTAAGCGGCCGGAGTTTTCGGGCTTGTGAAGAATAGTCTTTAGTGGCTGGTCGGTCAGTACTTGGACGGAGTGGGCCTGGAAGTAAGGACGAAGCTTCCGGGCTGCCATGACCAAGGCATAGGCCACCTTCTCTATCTTTGCGTACCTCGTCTCGGCGGGGAGCAGAACTTTGCTCACATAGTACAATGGCCTCTGGACCCCATCTTCCTCTCGGACGAGGACGGCGCTGAGGGCGCTATCCGAGGCGGACAGGTAGAGCCATAGTGGTTTGCCTGGCTCGGGCTTGCTGAAGAGAGGAGGGTTGGCGAGGTACTGCTTTAGCTGTTCGAAGGCCTCTTGTTGATGGGTACCCCACTCGAAGCCCCCCTTTCCGCGTAGAGCCTTGAAGAAGGGAAGAGACTTCTCCCCTGACTTGGAGAGGAAACGGCCGATTGCAGCCAACCGGCCTGTGAGCCTCTGAATCTCTTTGCCATCATGGGTGGGCCATGTCAATAATAGCTTGGATTTTCTCGGGGTTCGCCTCGATGCCGCGCTGGCTGACGATGAATCCCAGGAATTTCCCAGTGGATATGCCGAAGGCGCATTTAGCCGGGTTGAGCCTCATATTGTGATGTCGGAGGACTCCGAAGGCTTCCTCGAGGTCGGCGACGTGGTCTGGCCCGGCCCGGCTCTTGACGAGCATATCGTCGACATAAACTTCCACATTGCGGCCGATCAGGTCTTTGAAGATTCTGTTGACGAGCCGTTGGTATGTGGCTCCGGCGTTTTTTAGCCCGAAGGGCATAACGCGGTAGCAGAAGAGACCCTGGTCGGTGACGAACGAGGTCTTGGAGATGTCCGGTGGAAACATCCGGATCTGGTTATACCCTGAGAATGCATCCATGAAGGACAGTAGCTCATGCCCCGAGGTTGCGTCGATCAAGGCGTCGATGCGGGGGAGGGGGAAAGGATCTTTTGGACATGCTTTATTTAAATCCGTGAAGTCAATAAAGATTCGCCAGCCCCCGGTTGCCTTCTTCACCATGACGACATTAGCCAACCACTCGGGATAGCTGACTTCCTGAATAAATCGAGCCGACAAGAGCTTGTCGACCTCTGCCTTCACAATTTGCTGCCTCTCTGGCGCGACTTTGCGTCTCTTTTGGACGACCGGTTTAGAGTCTGGGATGACGCTCAGCCGATGCATGATCAAGTCTTCGAGGATCCCGGGCATGTCGGAGGGCTTCCAGGCGAAGAGATCAACGTTGCGGCGGATGTAGGCGATTATGCCTGGCTTCAAGTCCTCGGGGAGCGAGCGGCTCACCCGGAACCACTTTGATTCATCCTCGGCGCCGAACGGGACCTCCTCCAGCTCATCGACAGGCTCTGGGGCGGGACCGTCCCTCTCGGGTTCGAGCTCAACGGCGTCGAGGGGGAACACACCACCTCCGACGGCGGTCATGTAGCATGACCGTGCTGCTTCCTGGCTACCTCGGACTACGCCGACCCCTTGCGGGGTGGGAAATTTAAGCTTCAGATGGTATGCCGAAGGTACCGCTTGAAAGGAGCATAATCCGGATCGGCCGAGTATGGCATTGTAAGCTGCTTTGACGCTTACCACCATGAAGTCCATGGACTCGGTCCTCTTGACAGGAGCCGATCCCGCGGTGACGTCGAGAGTAACAATCCCTTCTATCACGACAGGGACGCCAGAAAACCCGTGCAAGGTGTACCCGACTGGCTTGAGCTTGCCTCTGGGTAGTTTGAGATTCTCGAAGGCTTCAAGGAAGAGAATATTTACCGAGCTGCCATTGTCGACGAGAATTCGTCGAACTTCACAATTAGCCATGTGGAGGCTAATGACGAGGGCGTCGCAATGAGGGAGGCGAACGCCTTCGAGGTCTTCTCCGGAGAAGGAGACAGGCACCGGTTGCAACTTGGGCGAGGGGTTGTCTTGGACAGCATTCACCTCTCGGATGAAGGCTTTTCGGGAAGTTATTTGAATCTCCCCCCATTGGTCCCCCGTGGACACAGTGCAAGATAAATGGCGTATCCTCGGCTCCCTCAGGTTCGGGATCCCGACCCTGGATGCGGTTCGGAGTAGGGTTCGGAGGCGAAGGCCTCCGGTTCCTAGCATCCCGCCGATCCCGTGGGCTTTCTCTGGTGAATTCTCGGAGGTATCCTCATGAGATGAGGTCCTCAGTTTCGTCTTTCAGGGCCCGACATTGGTCGGTTTCGTGCCCATGATCTCTGTGGAAACGGCAGTAGAAGCGCTGGTCTCGCTTCTTGTTATTGCTTGATCGGGGAGGTAGTCGGACAATGCCTTTGTCTTCGATTTCTAAGAGGATGGCAGACACGTTGTGTGTTAAGGGAGTGTACCTTTCGAAGCGAGGGACCGGAGGTGCCCTCTTCGCGCCGACCCCTTCCTTTGTTGATTTCTTGGCAGGTTCGGCATCATCGACCTTGTGCTTGCCCTTCCCCACTACTTCTTTGCTGCCTTCTGGATTCAGAGCTTCCTCAGCTCGTATGTACTTCTCGACCCGGTTGAGAAGGTCAGGGAAGTCCAGAGGTGGCCTCTTTGCCAAGGAGACCTTTAGCTGGTTGTGGCGGACATTGTGCCGGAAAGCTGCCGAGGCGACCCCTGCGTCGAGGGCGGAGACGGATCTGGCCTCGGTAGTGAACCTCTTGACGAAGTTACGGAGCGACTCCCCCTCCCTCTGACTGAGGTCGAGCAGGGAAGCGCTCGTCCTTTTGCTCTTCCGGCTTGTGATGAAGTGGGCCAGGAAGCTGGCTTCCAGCTGGTCGAACGAGAAGATCGAGCCAGGGGTGAGTTTGGAGAACCAATCCCTGCCCGGACCCCAGAGGGTGGCCGGGAAGGCTCGGCACAGCAGGGGATCCGAAGCGCTGTGAATCATCATGAGGGTTTTGAAGCTCTCCATGTGATCAGCTGGATCACCCTCGCCGTTGTATGTCTCGAACTGCGGAGGCCGGAAGTTCCGGGGGATCTCCGCTTCTATGATATTAACGGAAAATGGAGGTCGAGAAGGCCCCTGTCCCTGGACTAGGCTGGGATTCCTGTCGTCGATGCGCTCGATTCGATTCTCCATCTCCAGGAGGCGTCGGAGCACCTCGTCTGCGCGCTCCGGCAGGGGAGTCGGCGCACGAGTGTGGCTTCTCCCTTCGCTCATTTAAGAGGTTCGGCCGTAGGTCGCGAACCTCGGCGCTCCGTGGAGGGCCTCCAAGATTTCCTCTCTGAAGCTTCTGAACTCGCCCCTGGTGACCCCACCGTGGTCGGAAGGGTCGGGTCGGGGCCTAGGAATTTGGCCGATGCGGCTGAGTGCCGACGGCCTTTCCCTTTGTGCGGGCCTGAAGTGGTTCGAGACCGAGTTGGAAGCGGTCCCTCCCCTAGTCTGGCTAGCCCTTCTGTTCACAATGATCCGACGAAGGTCGGGTTCGGCGACGTGCGAAGCACTTCGCTGGGGTCCGGGGTTTCCACCCGGATTATTGGATGCTTGCCCTCCGTCGAGGGCCCCCTCGGGAGCAGGCCCGTCTTGTTGGCCGGAACGGGCTGATCTTCGATCTCGGGGAGCCATGGAAGATTAGGTCGAGGGAGAGCGTCGGTGGCGAGGCTCGGACTCACGTCCGTACCGGATAAAGTAGTTCCCACAGACGGTGCCAAACTGATGCGGTTTGTTTTTGGTCGCAGTGTGGATGCACCAGGTGTGAGTTCGGACTCAATTTGTAATGAGGGAAGAGTGCGGCACGGGACGACGAGCGGGAGGCTCGCTTCGGCTCTTGAGGATCGGCTCGGATCGCCTCGCCTCGAGTACCTGCAGATGGTCCTGAGACACCGGGGTTTATCCCGGCGGCGGACCCTCCGACGATCTAGTCAGTCTCTGTGAGAGAGTAGCAATAACTAGGGAAATTTGGGTGGCAAAAGATTGATTACCTGAAAAGGTGGGTGAGGGTCTAGTATTTATAGGGAATTCCAACCGGGTTTGGATCCGCTTGGGGGCCGGGTCTGAACCCGAAAGCCCATGGGCCTGACGTGGCAGAAGGCCCAGGGGGTTTAGGGCTGACGTGGCAGTACCAAGAGTGGTATAGGGCTAACGTGGCAAAGCCCTTGGTGGTATTTGGAGCTGACATGGCTGATCATGGGGCTCCTGTGCACCTGGGAGAATCGGGTGGCCTAGGTTGCGCCAGGTGACCTTCATTCTTTACCAGGCTGGGCGGACGGCCCGTGGGGCTGTCGTGGATCGGAGGCCGAGGGCTATCGAGACTGGTCGGATACGAGGAGACCAGGTTTGTGGGGGTGAACTTGAGGTTCGGCGCCGACCCTGTAGTGGCTCGAAGCCGAGCCAGATTGTTGTTTTTCCCCATTTTTGAGTGAGAGCTGTACCGGGCCCTGGTTGGGCCCCAAGCCATTTTTACCCTGCCACAAGGCCAAAGTTAATAATTGTGGTCTCATAATCGAATATGCCACAGTCCCCAACTACGACCTATGCTGACGTATTACAATGTGGTTTAACCAATGAATTAGTTCGGAAAGCAGGCTAGTTGGGGAAATAGTTTTTAAAAGTGGGTTGTTTTGGGAAAATTTTTTAACAAAACCATAATGTGACTTCAGAGTTGTTGTTGGAAATTAGATATTTTAGAGCATCTGTCGTTTTTGTTAAAAAATGGATATATGGCAATTTTGGAAATAGCAAATAGCAAAAATGTTGTAGTCGTCTATACTCAAAAATTAGGATTTTTTCGACGAAATGAGAGATGATCTGCCGTCTCGGAATTTAAAAAATAAAATAAAATAAAATTTTGTGAAGGACGGCACAACACAATTCAACTTTTTTAAATAAAAAAAACCTTTCGTCAAACGACACATGATCTGCTATTTTGTTTTTATTTTTTTTATATATAATCCGGACGGGATACCATATCTTGTCCAATAATTTGCCAAATAAAAAATCAGATCGGACGACATATCATCTACCTTCTGACTTCTAAACGGTAAATCATGTTCCGATTTCCAAAATATGGAAAAAGCTAAATTATCTTCCAAATTTGGCAGTCTGCTATTCACTTCTCACCCAAAATATGGGTATTTGGCCAATGACTGCAGATGATATTTTGCCAAATTACCTATTTTTTTTTATATTTGGCCAACAACTACATATGCTCTTATAGTCTACTATTATGCATAAATAGATGATGTGCATATATGGATAGAGAGCTTATTTGAGATTTTTGTAAGTATCGTGTGTCACCATCCTTTGCACGCAAATAAACACAATGAATACAAGTGGAAATTATGAAAAAAAATTAGATCTTTCTTTTTGTTGTCATTTCATTCTCGTTGTATATAGTTGGTCACTTGAGTGTTCTCGACTACCACCTCCTCCCAAAAACTTTGTCTGCATGGTTGTAAGTCATCCGCTGTTGGCCACTACTGATGGCATTATTGTCCGGTCTTATGCAATTACTTATTCTTTATCGGGTCTTCCTTTCCCTGTTTTCGGTTGAATTTGAAAAGGGAAAGGGAGATAGAGAGAGAGACAGAAGGATATTGATGTAGTGAATAGATCCACACATAGTGAATAAATCCACGCAAGAGCGTTAGTTGGGATTTCTCTAACGACCAATTGTGTAGGTTAAATCGTAATGAACAATTGCAACAATGAGTTGAGCCGTCTGGCTAACCCGAAACAACCTCTACTTTCATAACACAACTAACATTTTTTTTTGTTCTCTATCCTATATTCACAAACTGTTTTCATCTTTGGTAAAAGGAGTCACTTCGGAGGAAGCAAGGGTGTGGATCTCCAAGACATTTCTGGGAGTGGCTTATAAGGATGAGGAGAAAGAGCTTGAACTGACTATGAGTAGGCTCAAATTATGCCGAGAGGAGAGTCAAGTATAGGAAACCTACCCCCGCATGATTGTTGGGGGTTTCTTGCATTTAGTTTAATATTTTATTGCATAGCTCTCAAGACTGTTGTGGTCAATATGTTTGTTTTACTGTGATTTTCTATTTTACTTGACTGCTTCTATATGGTTGGAAGGGAACTATCCTATATAGTTATTTGAGTGTTATTTCGTTGCTATCTTATTTATTAATGTAACAGAGTGGCCTAATTCAACTTTTTCTTTTTAAAAAAATAATAATAATAACAGTGATTCGGTAAGGAAGAGATATTTTATATATGGGTTTCACCTTCTTTTAGGCTTTGTTTGGTTCAGATGAGGGGAGGGGAGGGGAGGGGAGGATAATTAATTATCTTCTTGTTTGATTCAAAATGGCAGGGAAAGGATTTTATATTTAAAATACTTTTATACCCTTTTATATTTCAGCAGAGCCTATGCATTACTGTTTCTAATTCTGTCAATAACCGAACAAAATCAATCAATTATTTTCTCTTGGTTGTTGCTGTTGAATGCATCTTTAAGCACAAGAATCCAATGGAGATATTAAATTTTTCCTAACATCTTTATGCAGATTCATTGTTTTCTGAGTTGATTTTTTTTCTTCTTTTTTTCAATTGATTTTCTTGTTTTTATTCCTTCGAGTTCCACAAATTAAACAGATTAAGCCAATTTTGTCTGATGGAAAAATTAAACAGATTAAGCCAATTTTCTTGTTTCTATTCCTTCGCTTCCTTAGATTTGAGGCTGAGGCAAATGTTGACTGTTTTCAAGCCATGATGCCGTTTCGGTTCTTTCTTCATACCAAAAGTATAGGCATATAAGTATAATCAATGAAAGGAAAATTCGAGAATAGATTTCTTGTGCTTCAGTACCCATAGACTAGATTCGGCTTCCTGTAACTGTATCTCACACACAACAAATGCTTATTTTCATTTTCACTAAAACAACACAACAAAATAGCCCCGACTAAATTTCCAAAATAAGTTGGGCATTCGTTGTAAATCGTATTTAAGGAACTCAGAAGCAAACTCACAGTATCATACGAAAGCAAAGTCCAATTGTTGAACCAATAGTGGCACTGGTTATTGAAAGAAGCTATAAGAAAGCTCATTCAAGATGAGCTTTATAGTATAACAAAGTATGTCTCAAGTATTATTGTTTGTTCACTGTTACATAACCTCAGGAACTAGAGCAAACAAAGCAATAGAGGATGATCAAGAAGCTGGCCAAAGATTCATACATGGCAATTTCTAAAAGTGATCAAAGTGAATATACAACAAATCCGCAAAGTAAACAGAGGATGAGCGGGAAGGTGTGGGGCTCGACGATGAGAGGATGAGCGGGAGGGTGAGGGAGAGAGAGAGATTTGGGATTTGCTTTTAGCTTTAGATTAGGGATTTGAATATAAAAAAGGGCAATTTAGTGCAATCACTTAGACCCAGTTTTTCTCCCCTTCAAATCCCCCCAATATTGGAGGGGAGCCAAAATTGGCTCAGGATGGATTCTGCACCCCTCTATTTCCCTCCTCTCCTGTCCTAAAAAATGAACCAAACAAGCAATGTTCAAAAAAAACCTCCCCTTCCCTCCATTCTCCTCCAACCAAACACTGTGTTACGTTATGCCTAGTGTAGGATACACAATGCTATAAAGCTTCTTAAACAAGGTCACCATATAGATAAGATATGTATATATATATATATATATATATATATATATATATATATATATATATATATATATATATATATATATAATAAAATACAAAGAAAGCTATCAAGTGGCTCTCCTTCAATCTCCCAAAAATCAAAGGCCCAGATCTAACTTCACAAAACATATTTTCCCTCCCAAAAGTTCCCCCCCCAAAACTCAAATTCAAATCTCTCACCCAAAACAACTCCTATATTTATTTTTTTTATAAAAATTCTCTCTCTCTCTCCCTCCCTCTTCTATTCAAAAAATTAAGAAAATAAATTTTTTAAAAAGTTTTAAATAAATAAAAAATAAAAAAATTAAAAAATTATAAATTATAAATTATAAAAATAATTCAAAAATAATATGTTTTTTGCTCTATATTTGCTGGTGTTAATTTGCTGGACCTCAAAAATTATTTTATATGATAAAACAAGGTGTACCATTCCGAAAACGTGCCGTAGGCACGTGTCAACGGGCAAACCTAGTATATATATATTATAGGCTAAATTTTTTTATAAAAAAACCCTGAAGTATATCCTTTCTGCAAAAAAATTGCCTTAATTTTTTTTTTCCCACAAAAAAAACCTTTGAAGTATGTTTTGTAAAAATCACCTTGCTAGGGTTAGGGTTTTGGAGGTTTTTGTAAAAAAAACCACATCAAACTTTTCTGCTTATATTAGATAACTTCGTTCAGCTTTGCAAGTTGGTTCAGAAAACATTTTCTCATTTTGTCCAAAAACCTCCAAAATCCTAATCCTAACGGGTTTCTTTTACAAACATACTTCAGAGAGATTTTTTCTGCAAAAAAGGTTTAAGGCGGTTTTCTGAAAAAAGGATATACTCCAGGTGTTTTTTAAAATTTAGCCTAGATTTAACTCAGAATATCAAAATTTTCCAATAACAGCTTAAGTGCTATACACGATCTTGATCCACTTATAAAAAAGTTTACATTGGTTTGTTCTATTTCAAATTTATAGATGGATTAATTGCATGCTCACACAATTATATTCTACGTTGTGAGTAGTATGCTTGCTTTTAAGCAGTACTAACAAAATGTTAACAACATAAATAATTCACCAAACAATGTACTTCACTACTAGGGCTGCAATCGAGCCGAGCCGAGCCGAATACCTTCAGGCTCGAGCTCGGCTCATTTATGAAAAGAGCTCAATTTTGAGCTCGAGCTCGGTTCAAGCCGAGCTTTGACCGAGCATTGACCATATTCGAGCCGAATAGCTCGCGAGCTTAGCCTTTAAAAAAAAAAATCAAGTTCCAGCTCGGCTCGTTTACGAAACGAGTTCGGATTTAAGCTCGAGCTCGGCTCAAGCTCGGTTCGAGCCGAATTTTGACTGAGCTTTGACCAAGCTCGAGCCGAATAGCTCGCGAATAGCTCGATTCGTTTGTAGCCCTATTCACTACTCATTAGTCCATTACGCTCGTTTAACTTGTAATTTGCTTGTTTCTTCAGATGATGATGATAAGTGGGAAACGGGGGTTAAAGAATTAGCTTGTGGGAGCACTAGTTTGGACAATGAGGGTCCTAATTTCAGAAGGAGAGTTAAGGAGGCAATGGAGGCACAGAGGAAAAATAATAGGCATTTTCACAAATGGGGTTTGAAAGGCCCATGGGGAGAAGGATTTAATCAGATCGGCGGCAAAATCAAAAGAACCGACTGTTGGGATTGGGGCGTCAACCAATGCTTGTTGTCGCAGCAGAACTAAATAGAGCAATGAAGAAGTCGAAGTAGATGTGACGAATCAATTGAGCAAGCAAGTAGATCCACCAAACTAACACAAACACAACGATGACTTATCCCGGTTAGCTTTTGCTTAATCGGGAGGAAAATATAGGGAGATCTGATATTCAACTAGAAGAGATTACAATGAGTTATTGATTCACTCAATATAATGAATTAAACTCACTCACCAAGAACTATCTCTCTCTCGAGCCTCTCTTTGCAATGAAAAAAAATAATCTATGAAGTACTCTACTCTAATAAAGGAGAAGTTTACAATATATATAGAATAATAGAGAGAAACCTAGGTCTAATCTTGATTCCCAGTCGTCCGATATAACCTGGAAAAGAAGTAACTGAATAGAAGCCGTACGATCTAACTTAGAGTTGAAGATTGGGCTGAAACGACCTAATAAATCAAGGCTCAAAATGAACATATCGTCGTGGTCGGTCGATCGCCAACAACATCGGTCGACCGTCCACCTCTCGGCCAAACCCAATGCAACTGTGGTCGGGGGGTGCGGTCAACCGCAACTTGGGACAGTCGACTGCAACTATGCTTGTACCTTGCTGCTGCTGTTTACTCTCTTCGATGCTTCGTCCTCCGTGCTTCATCTTACCTTCTCCTAATATGAACAACGAGTTTCAAGCCACATCCCTAACAAACTCCACCTTGGATTGCATACGAGTGCTATCACATGATGTGTTATTCATTTCCAAACTCTAATGAACTCCACTTGCAAAAAAGGACTTAGAACAATAGTTTCTTGTTCTAGTTGAAATGATCTCAACCCAATCTCACCGAATCTAGTAAACCCTTCAAGGGTACACCTCCGTAGATGTACTCACAAAGTTGCCAAACTCCGTACGAACTCCACCTATCCTTAGGCTTTCTCCACCTCTCGACGATATTCGAACGTCGTGGTCTCGTCTCGATGAATCTAGTTGCGGCAAACTAGCTGATCTTGCGGAAATAACGGGAAAAGAAGCAGCACTTGCACAAGTATTTCGGATTCCCCAAAACTTGTAGAAATTGTTTTGGCTTGGTCCAACCACTCTCATATCTCTAATCACCTTACGACGATCCTAAAAAACAGACAGAACTCCACCTCAAGCTGTGTACCTACAATCCCGTGCATCAAGAGTTCCCAAGGATATCAGATTCCGTTTCAGCAGAGAAATATGCAAAACATCCCTTAAAGTGAACATATTTAGACCTGACATCTTCAACTCAACTGTCCCCTTACCTACTACTTCACAAATCTCCATACTTTCCGTTGTCACACAACGCCCTATAGTAGACTTATAAGTAGAAAACAACTCCCTCTCAGAGCAGATACGAGAAGAACTCCTTGAGTCAAGAAACCGACTAGAATCCACTTCTAAAGAATTTGAAACAAGAAGACATGAATCACCTGAATCAAAGGCACTAACCACATTAGTGGTTGAATTCCCATTCTTGGCGTTCTCTTCATTCTGCAATTTCCAACAGTCTTTCTTGATATGCCCTGGTCTCTTGCAATATCGGCAACGGATTGAATCCTTTTGCAAAGCACTTTGACTTCCCCCTAAAGGACCATCCACTGTTAGACAACTTGTGGGAATATACGGTGATTTCTGAGTCTCCTTCCTAAGTTGATTTTTCTTCAATACTTTGATTACACCATCTACCAAAATACTCTCTTTGGTAGATCTACTGTGTAGCATTGTAGTGATCAAAGGCTCGTACGAATCCGACAGTAAATATATCAGGTTGAAAGCTTTATCTTCCTCACACATATCTGTGTTAATTGCCTTAAGTTCAGATAATACCTTACTGAACTATGTAATGTGGTCTTGGAGATCGGTACCTTCCTTCATAGATAAACGGAACAACTTCCTCTTCCAATGCATCCGATCTAATAACGACGAACCAAAGTAGTCAGCTATGAGTTTTTCCTACAAACTCGCCGCATCAGTTTCTTCAAGAAATCTGTACTTGACCTCGTCCACCAAGGATAGTCGGATCAGACTTATGGCTCTTTCACGAATATCTTCCCAACCGTTATCCTTCATATCAGTTGGCTTTTCTTTCTTCTTAATGGCTAACTGCAAACGTTCTTGAACAAGGACATCATACATGTCAGTCTTCAAAAGATTGAAATTGATCTTTCCATCGAACTGCTTGATCTTCAAAATATTATGGCCTATCATCTTAACCAAGAGGCTCGGCAACCTGAATCTCTCATACCAGTTGTTGGGATTGGGGCGTTAAACAATGCCAGTTGTCGCAACAGAAGTAAATATAGCAATGAGGAAGTCAAAATAGAAGAGACGAATTAATTGAGCAAACAAGTAGATCCACCAAACTAACACAAACACAACGATGACTTATCCCGGTTAGCTTTTGCTTAATCTGGGGAAAAATATAGGGAGATCTGATATTCAACCAGAAAATATTACAAGGAGTTATTGATTCACTCAATACAAGAAATTAAACTCACTCACTAAGAACTATCTCTCTCTCGAGCCACTCTTTGCAATGGAGAAAATAATCTATGAAGTACTCTACTCTCAAAAAGGAGGAGTTTATAATATATACAGAAGAAGAGAAAGAAATGTAGGTCTAATCTTGATTCTCAGTCCTCCGATATAACCTGTAAAAGAGGTAACTGAATAGAAGCAGTACGATCTAACTTGGCATTGAAGATTGGGCTGAAACGACCTAACAAATTGAGGCCCAAAACGAACACAGCGCCACGGTTGGTCGACCTTCCAACAAGACCGGTCGACCGTCCACCTCTCGGCCAAACCCAGTGCAACTGCGGTCGGGGGGGTGCGGTCGACCGAAACTTGGGATAGTCGACCGCAACTATGCCTGCACCTTGCTGCTGTTGTTTTCTTCTACTCACTTCGACGCTTCGACCTCCGTACTTCATCTTACCTTCTTCTAATCTGAACAAAGAGTATTCAAGACACATTCTTAACACTGATATCATCTTGCAGAGGTAAGGTGCTTGATAAATTTTTAGTTGAATTATATATCAGATAGCATGCTTATTTACTATGTTAGTGTATTCAGTTTAGCTATGAGATCCACAGTAGATGAACAAACTAAGAGATTGAGAGTCCTTAGGGAGGATAACTATAGGATTTGCAAGTAATGGGTGGAGTCCATAGGAGGGTAGACATGTAGATTTTTAGAGGTTAAATGTGTTTTTATATGTTAAAAGTGAATTATATCTTCTGGATCGTTAGAGGGATGAGGCAAAATAGCAAGGGTAGGCTTTTCAGTGATACAATGGCAAAGAGAAAAACTGATTATTGTTGGTCTCCAAGAGACTATGATTGAGAATCCTAGAGTGAAGGATTTCTCTGGCCTACGGGGGCTAACTTATTTTGAGTGGAGATTCAAATCAGCAATAGGATTTTCGGGAGGGATAGCATTAGAGGTAGACTAGAAAGTGTTTGAAATAATTGATGAGTTATTGGGATCCTCACAATGTTTGTAAGGATTAGACTTAGGAGGGATGGTTGGATTCACACGGTGTCCTCGGTGTACGGGCCTTACTTACCTACTCTTAAAGCGGAGTTCTGGGGAGAGTTAAAAATGTTACGTAATAGATGGGAGGGAGCATGGGTAGTGGGAGGGAATTTCAATATCACAAAATTCCAATTTGAACATAGAGGTTCGAAGGCTAGCATCTCATATATGATTAATTTAACAACACGATCAAAGAGCTCAAGCTTATTGAACTCCAGACTCTGGGAAGAAGGTTTTCTTAGTCTAATACGCAGGCTAACCCGACACTGGCTAGATTAGATATGATTTTGGTGTCGGTTGAGTGGGAATAGCTTTTCCCATTGGCATATGTAACATCGGCGGTTAGATTCACATCTGATCACATCCCTCTGGTGCTTGATTGGGGTGTAAACTACATAACTCCACAACTTCCTTTTAGATTTGAAAAATCTTGGACTCTTAAGGATAATCTTCGGTCAATCATTGAAGTGTCTTGGAATGAACCAATTAGTATAAACGAGGAGGTTCCAAGATGGAATCTGAAGATGAGAAGAATGCAGCTAGATTTTAAAAAATGGGCTAAGCAGGAATTCAGGGACCTAAAGAGGAAGAAAGAAACATTAGGAGGAATGAGTCACGAATTAGAAGTTCTAGAATAAGAGAGGAACCTAGACAGTGTAGAGTTTGGAGAACTAAGGAAGAATAGGGGAGATCTATTCCACATTACAAAAATGGAAAAATACTATTGGAGACAGAGATCTATGATCCAGTGGTTTAAAGAGGAGGATGCCAACACTGCTTTCTTTCATAACACTGCTAGCAGTAGAAGAAGGCATAATCACATCGCAAGACCACTCATAGGAGAAAATTGTGTAGATGACGAAACGCATATTAGGAGGCTGGTTGATGAAAAGTATAGAGATTTGTTGGGAAGCATGAGACATAGTAGATGTAAACTGATAGATGATATGTGGGAGGAATTGAAAATCGAGGGAAGCAAGGGTTTAGAAGAAATGTTCTCTGAAGAGGAGGTGTTCTGGGCAGTTAAGACTTTAGCACAGAATGAAGCTCCAGGATCGAATGGTTTTCCAATTGTCTTATATTCTCTCTACTGTGTGATCATCAAGAAAGATTTCCTTCACATTATACAATAATTTTTCCTGGGATCCACGAAGGTGGAGAGACTACTACAACAACAAACACAAATATAGATTTTTTCCCAATAGGGTCGGCTACATAAATCCTGGTTTTCCATCATGCTCGGTTTAGCGCAAGATCTTCTGTAAAGTCACAAGCTATCATATATTTTTTTACCGTTTCCACCAGAGTTAGTTTAGGTCTTCCTCTACCCCTAACTACACTCTCAATACTTATCAAATCTTTAACGGGGGGCACTACTAGGTCTACGTATGACATGTTCAAACCACCTGAGGCGATTCTCTCTTAACTTATCTTGAATTGGAGCTACCTTTAGCATGTCTCGTATATGCTCATTTCTAATTCTATCGTTCTTTGTTTTACCATGCATCCATCTTAGCATCCTCATCTCCGCTACACTCATTTTTGGACATATTTCTTTGTTGCCCAACACTCTACTCCATACATCATTGCTGGTCTAATAGTCGTCCTATAAAATTTGTCCTTCAACTTCAAAGGTATATGTTTGTCACACGAAACACCACTGACACTTTTTCACTTAAGCCACCATACTTGGCTCCTATGTATAACATGTTCACAAATCTTCCCATCTCTTTGTATAATCGAGCCTAAATATCAGAAACGGCCTCTCTTGGGTTTCTCTTGACCATCAAGCATTACTACTTCCTCAGTTGTGTTCCGAATATCACTAAAATTACACCTCATATACTTTTTTTTATTTCTGCTTATCCTAAAACCTCTAGCTTCCAAAGTTTCTCTCCACAATTCTAATTTAGCATTGACTCTTGCTCTAGTCTCATCCACTAAAACGATATCATCGGCAAAAAATATACACCAAGATACCTCATCTTGTATTCCTCGCGTCAATTCATCCATAACTAAAGTAAAGAGGTAGGGGCTTAAAACCGAACCTTGGTGTAAATCTACTGTAATAGGAAAATCACCGGTCGCTCCTGTGGTTGTTCTAATCATGGTCGTTGCCCCTTCATACATATCCTTAATTACCTCAATATACCGAACATTTACTCTTTTATTATTTAACACCCACCATACTATGTCTGTAGGGACTTTATCATATACATTTTCTAGATCTATAAAAGCTATATGTAGATCTTTCTTATTTTTCCTATATTTTTCCATAAGTCTCCTCAGTACATAAATTGCTTCCATTATTGACCTCCCAGACATAAACCCAAACTAATTCTCAGACACTGTAGTTTCTAGTCTCAGTCTATGTTCGATCACTCTCTCCCAAATTTTCATCGTATGACTCATTAATTTAATTCCTCTGTAGTTTGAGCAACTTGTATATCTCCTTTATTTTTATATATAGGTACTAAAATACTCTTTCTCCATTTATCGGGCATCTTCTTAGTCCTCAAAATTTTATTAAATAGTTTTGTTAGCCAACCCACTCCCACGTCCCCAAGACACGTCCAAACTTCATTGGGTATATCATCCGGTTAAAGCTTTTCCTATTTTCATCCTTCCTAAGCATTTTAAACCTCCGAAGTCCTAATTCTATAGAAAAATATATGCTCTCGACTCACCCTCGAATCCTCTATATTTAAGTTGCCCCCAACATTTTCATTTAATAACTTCTCAAAATAATTTCGCCATTTTTCTGTAATTTCTTCATCTTTTACTAAGATTCTTGAATCCGCTCTTAATACACCTAATTGTATCCAGATCTTTTATTTTTCTATTGCTTTATTTAGCATGCTTATAAATGTTATTTTCTCCTTCTTTTATTTCTAATTTTGTGTATAAAATCATCATAAACTTTTTCTTTTGCATCTCTTACCGCTTTCTTAACTTCTTTTCTAATGATCTTGTATCTCTCCAAATCCTCTTCATTTCTATTCTTTTGCCATATTTCGAAGGTTAATCTTTTTTTTCTCACAATTTTTTGGAGTTCTTCTTACCATCACCAAGTTTCTTTATTTAACAACCCCCAACCTTTAGATTCTCCAAGTATCTCCTTTAAAATTTCTCTTTTGTACGTAGTCATATTAGTCCACATCATATTTGTCTCCCCTTCCTAATTTTATGATGCTCCTTTAAGGACTTTATCTCTAAAAACTTCTAGTTTATCTCCTTTCAAGTTCTACCACCTAATTCGTGGGTTCCTAGTCTCATTCATTACACATATGTGTTTTCCAATCTTAACATCCAATGCTAGTGATATGGTTAAAAATGGGGTTAAATCGGAACCGTCCAGATTGGGCACGAATCTTGAAGTTCAGGGGTAAAACGGTAATTTCACATACAGATGGGTCCGAAACGGGTACTGGGTCTCCTTCTCACAGACCCAACACCCCGCAAATGGATCCACTCCAACTGGGTACGGGTCTCGACCCAAGACAAACCCTGATCACCAAGAGGAGAATCAGGGCCACTGATTCTACTGAATCAACGGGCCTGATTTGCTCCCACCGGGAATCAGGGGTCAATTTCCCAAAACAGAATGAGAGGATTTTTCTCCTGACAGTTACGCAGGAAATCAGGCCCCTAATCATTCCCATGGTGACTATAAATACCTCCCCCCTACCTCTATGACCAGGTAATCACTCTTTTTCCACCTTAAAGCTCTTTCTTAATCACCACTGATTATTGACAAGAGCGTCGGAGGGTGCATCGCCGGAATCAATCCCGGTGTGTCGCACTTCCTTGCAGGTAGCGGCAGGAATCAGAAGGCTTGGACCAGCTATTCAGGTTTCCTACGAACTCACAAATCTCATCTGTTTACCCCCACACCGAAATCAGCGGTAACAGATTGGCGCCGACTGTGGGAATCACCACACAAATAGCCTCCACCTCTTCCTCGTCAACTAGCCCTTCTCCAGCCCTCTCCAACCATGCCTCCCAAGAAGGTCAGGTCTAGGGGGTCCAACCGCGGACCCAACCCCGCCGATCAGCCAGAGGAGGTCCCTGTCCATCCTGCTCCGCAGCCCGAACATCTTCCTCCCCCGGCCCAACAGGGCCAGCCTCCTCTTCCGAACCAACAACCCCCAAATGGTCCTGCTGGTCAGAACCAGCGGAGGCAGAAGCAGCCACTCCATCCAGACCACGTCTCAATTCACAACGCCTCCTCGGACTCCATGGCTTCCCATCACCCCCGAGCCTCCGATCTCCACAACACCGTCCTGAATCGCCAAAAGGAAGAGGACCTTCGCAACCACCTAGATGAGAGGCGGGCCCGAGAGGGAGCCTCCCGCCAGCATCATGGTGAGCGATCTCCTCATCGAAGAGACGGTAGGAGGTCACCGGACCGAAGGGGCCGGCCGGAATCTCCCGAGCTCCGTAGGAGGAGGCCACATTCCCCCGTGGATCGGCATCATCCGAGGAACAATGAGGCACCTATCACTCGTGCCGAGTTCCTACAATTCCAGGAGACTGTGTTGCAGGCCCTCAACCTTCGCCCCAACAACCATAATGCCCAGAGGGTTCCAACACCCCCTCGGGTTCCAAGTCCTCGCCACCGATCCAGAAGTCCTCTCCCGGCTCCCAGTCGCCAGCAGCATCCCTACAGTCCTCGCCGATCCCAGGAATATCGGTGCCGCAGTCCCCGCTCCCTTCCTATGAAGAAGAGTCCAGGGGATCGTTTGATTACCAGCGGAGGGACGATGTCCTCTACCGTCGTCTCCACGAGGTCGAGAGGCGCATCGGTCGCATGGACAAAGAGGAAAAGTCGAGAGCAGGGACCGTCCGCCCCAGCAGACCTCCCTTCTCTCGGACAATCATGGAGGCCCCCATACCGAGGGGTTTCAAACCTTCACAGTTTGAAACATACTCAGGGGAGTCCGACCCAGTTGATCATGTCGAAAGCTTCAAGACCTTAATGCTGATCCATCAAGCTTCCGACGCCATGCTCTGCAAGACCTTCCCCGCCACCCTCAAGGGGTCGGCTCGGGAATGGTACTCCAGGCTCGCTCCCTCTTCCATCTTCTCATTCGAGCAGTTCGAAACGCTCTTCATAACTCACTTTGTGAGTAGCAGGCGAACCGAGAAGACGAGCCTCTCCCTACTCCACCTCCGACAGGAGAGGGGAGAAAAGCTAAGGGATTATGTGAGGAGATTTACCGCGGAGGTCAGGTCGATTGCCTCCCTCGACCAGTCGGTGGCAACCGTTGCGTTCCAGTCGAACGTCCTCAACTCCAACCTCCGGTCGTCCCTCGCCAAGAAGCCCCCGCACAACTTCGCCGATCTTCTCCTAAGGTGCGAGAAGTACATTCGGGCGGAAGAGGCCGAGTGCCTCCTAAATTTCGGAGGATCGGCCTCCGGATCGAAGAGGAAGGCGACAGAGGAGGAGGGGTCCAAGAAGATGCAGAAGGACAACGACGGTCAGCGCCATCCTCCCCCTAGGTTCGAGAAGTTCACTCCCCTCACCACCAATGTCTCCACCATCCTGATGGAAGTGGAGAAGGAGGGGGTCATACCTCCAGCTCCGAGGATGAACACCCCGGCCAAGAGAAGGGATAAGGAGAAATGGTGCCGTTACCACCGGGACCACGGCCATGACACCAACGACTGCAGGTGTAACACCCCGCAAAATTGGAATTACAATTTTGCCCTCGTGTGTTACGCACGTGTATTTTGTAACGTGTTCTCATACCGTATTTTGATTACCAACTATTTATATATTTTCAGTATTGATTTTTCTCTATTTTGAGTCGACTAAAAAATAATATTTCAATCTTTGTATTCTACGTGCTTTTTATGTGTTTTTCAATGCACGTATTAATTACATATTTTCTGCCGCCATGGGTGATAATTTCTGGGTTTCAAAAACGGAAATTTATTTCCCCCTATTTTGATTAAAATGCATTTTTCTGATTTTCTGCACGTACAATGCACGTGTTTTCTACGTGCAGTGATTTCATCGTGAAATACATAATATTAGTAAATATATTTTTCTTATATTGTTTTCGATTGTATTTAATAATTTTTTTTTGATAAAGTCGATTTTCGCATTTTGATATTTCACGTGCGATGCACGTGTTTTCGGCGAACGTATTTTGGTATCCGTTTTCAAAATAAATTTTTGAGTGTGTGTACTTATTTTAATCGTGCTAGATACATTTTGATTTTTTTTAGGTAAACTATTTTTACTAAACATATATATAGTATATATATGAACTTATACTAAGTTGGTTTTATAGTATGGTTTGGTTTATATGAAAATGGTGTGATGGTGGTGGGGACCACGTGAGATAGTAACCAGCATGTATGCTGTTTGGGCTATGGCATGTTGTATATAATTGAAATGGTGAATTATATTTGAACGGGGGCCCTCCTACAAATATTGTGTTGTGTGCTTGTGCCTATGCACACATGATTTTGTTGACCGAATGGTACCCTGGTGTGACCGGTCTGTGCTTGTGCATGACCGGATTTTTTTTATAGTGGGGAGATGAAGAGATTGGAGTTATGGGAGTTGGGATTTTTAAAGAGGTAGGAGTTATAAGGAGGTGAAGAGTTTAGGAGTTTTGAGAGTTATGAAATGTGAAGGGTTAGAAATTAATTTGAGTGAGTTATTAGGTGTGTAATTTTGCAAATTTGACCCTCAACATATCCTATAAATAGTACCAATTTCTTCTCATTTCACACACCAAAAGAAAACAAATAAGGGAAAGAAAAAAAGAAAGAGAGAAGAGAGTTTTGTGCTTGGAGGCCATTGCTAGGAGGAGAAGAGAAATTAGGAGTCTTGGAGCTAGAAGTGGTGATCATTCTTTCAATTGTTCAAGCTATCAAGGTGGGTGGTCTTTGCACTTTCTAATGTGTAGAATATGGTATTAGTATTATAGTTCAAATTGACTATTTTTGCCATACACTAGTAAAGAAATAATTGATTGTATGAAAGATGTTAGAAATTCTTCTTACGACACACAATGAAATGTTGTACTGTTAATTGGATACCAACGAACTTTTGGATTGTTCATAAAATATATAATGTGATACTTTCGATTAAGTACAAAATTTTGTTATTAGTAAAGAGAAACAATTCGAAAGTTAGTTCTTTTTTTTCTAAAACATGAGTTAGACATTTATGAGTTTACTGTAGGGAATAAACTCAGTTTTTATAAACAACCTTCCCCCTAATAAGAGGTTAGATCTAATAGCGAATCGAGATTTTTATAAAGATATGTTTATCGGAAAGTTGGGACAAAAGTCACCAAAGTGACTAATTGTCGTCGAGCGCATGCGGCCTCGTGGTCGGGTGCTGTGTTGTCCTTCTGTTCGGCCTGGGTTCGAAACCCGCTAGCCCCAAAACATTTTGTTGTTATGTTTTCAAAACTATTTGAATTCGAGAGAGGGTTTATGTGAATTTTGGTGTGAGTTTTGGACACAAAGCCCGCATGGGCTAATGGCTAGTGGGCTGACTTGGGGCACTGCCTGAGCATTCAGGGGTTCGAAACCCAGGTTTGCCTTATTATTATTATTAGTATTTTAAGGATTTGGTGAGTTTTCAAAACATTTAAATTTTGAAGAAAAATCATAGTAATCTTATAAAGTGATGAAGTATTTATAAAAAAAAAAATTAGTTTGAAAGATTTTATGTATATTTTTAGAAGAAAAGGGACATTGGAGAAAGAAAGAGATTTTGATATCAAGTTAATTATTTTAAGAACATAAAACTTATCTTTAGAAGAAAAATAAAGACTTTGATATGTGAGAACTAGTTTTCTTGTTAAAATTATGCATTTATCTTGAATGGGAAACTCTAGATTTCTATATGTACTCAAGTTGTTAATGAGTTTAATAAATTAGATGAATGCATGAACAGCATCATTGATTGGAAATAATTAAGAGTGGAAAAGTAAATCATGAATAGTGTTAAAATGTGACCTTGATGAAGTTGTGAAATGAATTGAAAGATGAAATGATCTAGATTTAAGAGCATGATTTATATCATTAGAAGGAAAGTAAAATGTTGGTTTGTGAATTAATTGTCTTGATGAGATTATTCATTTATGTTGTATGCTTGATTATTATATGTGCTTAAATTTGCAAATGAAATTGCTATTGTTGTTGGTTCATGAATGAACTGTAAGAGAATTATGATTGATGTCATAGATCAAATTGTGGATAAACTAGAGACATGAAAATATTTAAGTTAAGACATGATTATTAAAGGGTATGTGCACCCATGTTTCTTGTACATGAAAGATTTATGATTTAGAATTAGTAAGACCTCGGTTACCGGTAATTTTGAAAGAAAGAATTTGAGACTTGATTTCGAGATAATGCCGTCGGGCTATCTCGTATTTTGTGAATAAATCCGGTATGAGGTAAAACTGATTCTAGGGTGATAACATATTCATGTCTTGAACTAAAAATAATTAGGCACTTAGGTGAAGATGTAACGGACTTGTGCAAACGTAAATGGGTGCTTCTATATAGTCGGCGGTGGATCTCCGTGGCGATAGACCCAGTTGGTGGACTGTGGTTGCTCCGTAGGAGATGGACTGTATTTTATCCGGGACTTAGGGTAGTCGGCGGATGTTTACCATACTCCAAAGAATATGTATATACCGGGGCTAGAGGGGCATTTACGGGATTATTCTCACGATATAATAGCCAGGGAGGCTGGGATCTGTTATTATAGCCTAGGAGGCTGAGATCCGTATCTGTGAAATAAATCTAAAACTTGTTTAATTACTGGGTAGTCTCATGACGAGGGATCGAACCCTTCGATATGGAGTACGTAGACACTTGCCCTCAGACCTATGTAGTATGGGATGCATAGAATCTGAACAAGTATGCATTAGTGTCATCCTAGTGTAGAATTATGTGCATTAGGCATTAAGGCATGACATACACTTATATTTAGAACAATCACCCTTGACACTTTACTTGTTCATTCAATCTTTTTTTGTGATTTGTTAAAGTATGAGATCGTTATACTATTCCCGGCATAGAGAGGATAGCCGTGTATAACATTTCGTCAGTTGTAAGTAACTGACGTGCCCACAGATTGACATGCAGGTAAAGGACCATTCATGGAGTTATAAAGTGGATATGCTATTGCTATATGAAAGTTAAAAATGATGCAAATGATGTAAAATTGTACAAGTTATGTTTTTGTCTTTCAACTGTTGTAAATTTTATTTCTTTCGCTGTGTAAAAACCAAGTGTAAAGGAACTCTGATGTAGTATTGAAAAAGTTTTAAAATTTCCTTGTAAAATTGTACGAAGTGAAGTAAAGATCCTGTGAAATCTCGAATTTATCCTTATTTAAAATTCGGGGCATTACAGCAGGGCGTTGAAAAATGAGATCGAAGCCCTCATCCAGAGAGGGTAATTGGCCAAATTTGTTAAGGCAAATGATCGGGGAGATCGCACCACTTCCCGCCTCGGGGGGCTAACAAACGCTCCGAGCGGCTCGACAAGACCCCCGAGTTCGAGGAAGAACGAGTTCTACACCTCATCCACGGAGGCCCCATGGGGGGCTCCTCCAACTCCTCTCGGAAGGCCTTCGTCCGAGAGGTCAACTCGGTTCACAGCGCCCCTCCTCCCAAAGGCCTCGGCGTCCCAGTGACTTTCTCCGATGAAGACCTCGAGGGGGTCCGAACTCCCCACTGCGACGCCCTCGTCATCGACCTTCGCATGGCAAACTTCAAGGTGCAGAGGGTCCTGGTGGACAACGGGAGCTCGGTAAACATCCTCTTCCTCTCGGCTTTCTGAGGGCTGCAGCTGTCCCGGGACCGTCTGAAGCCAGCCGGTTATACGCTCCACGGGTTCACGGGGGTACCAGTAACTGTCGAAGGGGTTATAACCCTGGACGTAACTGCTGGGAAGACCCCTACCACCCGGACCGAGCCGATGGACTTTATGGTCGTCGACGTCCCGGCCGCATATAATGTCATCCTAGGCCGACCCAGCCTAGCTGCCCTAGAAGCTGTCCCTTCAGCGTACCACCTTCAAATGAAGTTCCCCACTCGGTCGCGAGTGGGAGAAGTCAGGGGCAGCCAAGAGACGGCTCGGAAGTGCTACATGACTTCCACGGGGGGTCCGGTACTCTCCCTCGAGACCCTAGAGATTCCCGAGCCAAATGTCCGACCCACGTCCGAGCCGGCGGACGAATTGGAAGAAGTACTCTTTTCGAACGAGGACCCGAGTCGAAAGTTCCTCATCAGCAAGTCCTTGCCGACTGCACTTTGTTCCGACTTGGTGCAATGCATCCGGGATAACCGCGACCTGTTTGCTTGGTCAGCCGCGGATATGCCCGGGATTTCAGAAGAGCTGCTAGTCCACCGCCTAAGTGTCGAACCGGGGTGCAAACCGGTTCAGCAGAAGAGGCGAAAATTCGCTCCCGAACGACAACAGGCCATCAAGGAGGAGGTGGATAAACTCTTAAAGGCTCGGTTCATACAAGAGGTGAACTATCCCGAGTGGCTCTCCAATGTTGTAATGGTCAAGAAGTCCAACGGTTCTTGGAGGATATGCATCGACTTCACCGACCTGAATAAGGCGTGTCCGAAGGATCCATTCCCTCTCCCAAATATCGACACCCTCATTGACGCCACCTCGGGCCATGAGCTCCTCAACTTCGTGGATGCCTTCTCCGGCTATAATCAGATCCGAATGTTCCCCCCGGACATTCCGAAGACCTCCTTCATTACCGACCAGGGCCTCTACTGCTATAGAGTCATGCCGTTCGGGTTAAAGAACGCTGGAGCCACCTACCAGCGCCTCGTCAACAAGGTCTTCCAAAGCCAGATAGGCTGCAACATGGAAGTGTACGTCGACGACATGCTCGTCAAGAGCATCCGAGGTATCGACCACGTGGCCGACCTCCAGGAGGCATTCGGCGTATTGAGGAGGCACAACATGCGGCTTAACCCGAACAAGTGTGCGTTCGGGGTCTCATCGGGAAAGTTCCTCGGCTTCATGGTGAGCCAGCGAGGGATCGAAGCAAATCTCGAGAAGATCAAGGCCATACTGGACATGGCCCCGCCCCGGAACGTAAAGGAGGTGCAGAAGCTTACGGGTCGGCTCGCCGCTATTGTCCGGTTCCTGTCAAAGTCTGGGGAAAAGTGCCTCCCCTTCTTCAAGGCTCTCAGGGGGGCCAAGGGTTTCGAATGGGGCCAACCACAACAGGAGTCGTTCAACCAACTGAAGGCCTACTTGGTGAACCCTCCTCTGCTCAGCAAACCCGTTCCGGGGGAAACCCTCTTCATCTACTTGGCTACTTCCGAGAAGACCCTAAGTGCTGTGTTGGTGAGGGAAGAAGACCGGGCTCAGAGGCCCATTTACTATGTGAGCAAGGTGCTTCGGGATGCCGAGCTCCGCTACCCGAAGATAGAGAAGATGGCCTACGGCCTGGTCATGGCGGCGAGGAAGCTCCGTCCATACTTTCAGTCCCACTCGGTTGTGGTCCTCACCGACCAACCGCTGAAACAGACCTCCACAAGCCTGAAATCTCGGGCCGGCTAATGAAGTGGTCCATAGAGCTGAGGCTAATGAAGTGGTCCATAGAGCTGAGCCAACATGACATCTCCTACCAACCTCGCACTGCAATCAAGGCTCAGGCCCTTGCCGACTTCATCGTCGAGTCCACCATTCCCGAGGTCAGCCACGTCCCGAATGGACCCCCCATTTGGACAGTTTTCGTGGACGGATCCTCCTACAACGAGGGTAGCGGTGCCGGTATCATCCTGAACGGCTCCGATGACTTCGTCCTCCAGTATGCCCTCCGCATGAACTTCAAGGCCTCAAACAAGGAGGTGGAGTATGAGGCACTAATCGCGGGCCTCGGACTTGCCCGGAGTGCCGGGGCGCAGCGCGTCCGAGTCCATAGTGACTCTCAGCTAGTTGTGAACCAAGTCTTGGGCGAGTACGAGGCGCGAGACGAACGAATGGCGAAGTACCTCGCCAAGGTCCGAGCCCTCATGAGCCGGTTTGAAGAGGCACTCATCCAACGAGTCCCTCGAGAGGAGAATACACAGGCCGACGCCCTCTCCAAGTTGGCCTCATCCTCCTTCCAGGGTCTCGAGCAGACCGTTTTGATCGAGGTCCTCTCGAGGCCGAGCATAGAAGACGAGATCCTCGACTCTGTGGAGTCTTTACCGGTCCTGCTGCAAGATAACTGGATGAAGCCGTTAGTGGAATTCTTAAGGGACGGACTCCTCCCCGAGGACCCCAAAGAAGCACGCCGAGTCAGAACCCGGGCCGAGCGGTATGTCATGATCGAGGGTATCTTATACAAGCGCTCCTTCTCGCAGATTTATGGTCGACCATACCTAAGGTGCCTCTCCCCAGAACAGGCCGACTATGCCTTACAGGAGCTCCACGAAGGCATCGGCGGAGCACATTCAGGGTCTAGGTCTTTAGCTCGGAAGGCTCTGAATTACGGATACTTCTGGCCGACCTTCCTCCAAGACGCTGAGCGACACATTCGGCAATGTGGCTCTTGCCAGAGATACTCCAACATTCGTCGCCTCCCCCAAGCCAACCTCGCCTCCCTATCAACTCCTGTCCCCTTCGCAATGTGGGGAATGGACTTACTAGGGCCTTTCCCTCCAGCTCCGGGCCAGTTCAAGTTCTTGGTTGTTGCCATCGACTACTTCTCGAAGTGGATTGAGGCCGAGCCCCTCGCCACTATCACCGAGAACAAGGTGCTTCAATTCTTCTGGAAGAGCATCATCTGCCGGTTCGGCGTCCCCCGTGTCATAGTAACCGACAACGGAACTCAGTTTACCGGGGCTGCATTCCGAGCTCTGTGTGAGGACCTTGCCATCCAACAGCGCTTCTCCTCTGTCTCACACCCGCAGTCGAATGGCCAAGCTGAAAATGCCAATCGGCAGATCCTCACAAGTATCAAGAAGAGGCTGGACAAATGTTCCAAAGGCTTATGGGTCGACCAACTCCCCAACGTACTATGGAACTACCGCACGAACAAGCGGACCCCCACAGGAGAGTCTCCTTTCAACCTCACCTATGGGTCCGAGGCGGTGATACCCCTCGAGGTCGGAATACCTTCCCCTCGCCTCGCAGCCTATAATGAGGAACAGAACGCCAGAGACCTCAGGGCGAACTTAGATCTGGTGGACGAACTAAGGGAGAGAGCATCAATTCGGCAACAGAATTACCGAAGGAGGGTCGAATTGGCATATAACAAGAAAGTCCGACCCACCAATCTCAAGCAAGGGGACTTGGTCCTGAGGAAACTGGCCATATCCTTCCCCAATCAGAAGAGCAAGCTGGCTCCGAATTGGGAAGGGCCTTACAAGATCACAAGGGTAGTTCGGCCTGGAGCATATCGTTTGGAAGATCTAGAGGGCAGAGAGATTCCGAGGACTTGGAATGCCGACCACCTCCTAAAATACCAAGAAAGCGCCCCGGCGCCTCTCTAAGTATTACAGGATATCGAGCCATTCCTCTCCTCTAACTTGTAATTCATTTTTTAAGTAATTACATGTAAAAACGGTTCGCCGTCAATTATCAATAAAGAATGCTCTCATACTTATAAATTTGCTTGCTTCTCTCCGCCTTTACCTTTTATTTCTTTTATTTTTCAACCAATGGTTCGGAGTCCAATGTCCGGCTCGACTTTACTTCCTCGGCCTGCCTCCTGGCGAGCCAGAAGTAGATCGCCGTTCGGAACTGCTTTCACAACCGTTGAACTACAACGATGGTTCGGAGTCCAACACTCGGCTCGACGTTACTTCCTCGGCCCGCCTCCTAGCGAGCCAGAAGTAGATCGCCGTTCGGAACTGCTCCCAAAACCGTTGAACTACAACGATGGTTCGGAGTCCAACACTCGGCTCGACTTTACTTCCTCGGCCCGCCTCCGGGCGAGCCAGAAGTAGATCGCTGTTCGGAACTGCTCCCACAACCGTTGAACTACAACGATGGTTCGGAGTCCAACACTCGGCTCGACTTTACTTCCTCGGCCCGCCTCCGGGCGAGCCAGAAGTAGATCGCCGTTCGGAACTTCTCCCACTATCGTCGAACTACAACGATGGTTCGGAGTCCAACACTCGGCTCGATTTTACTTCCTCGGCCTGCCTCCGGGCGAACCAGAAGTAGATCGCCGTTCGGAACTGCTCCCACAATCGTTGAACTACAACGATGGTTCGGAGTCCAACACTCGGCTCGATGTTACTTCCTCGGCCCGCCTCATGGCGAGCTAGAAGTATATCGCCGTTCGGAATTGCTCCCAAAACCGTTGAACTACACCGATGGTTCGGAGTCCAACACTCGGCTCGACTTTACTTCCCCGGCTTGCCCTTAGGCGAGCCAGAAGTAGATCGTCGTTCGGAACTACTCCCACAACCGTCGAGCAACGCTAGCGCTGGTTCGGATTACATTGTTCGGATAGGAACACGTCCACTCAAATCATCGAGCCGAGCGGACGAGGGACCGATCCTCGTATATGGTGAAAAATCCTTCCGAGGCAAAGTCACCGTTGGATCATCTCAGAATGCGTGCTAGAGTGTGATGAACGGACCTGACCATGCCACGCGTCCACAAAACGACAAGATAGTGTTTTCTTGGAACTCGTGCCCCCCTTCTTGTGATCCGCACCCTGATCAAGATCCACCGTCCAAATCAGGCCACGTGGCCGCAGCTTCGAAACAGCTACACCTCAGCCAAGGTACCGAGCCACACCGGAAGGTACCGAGCAAGATTCGGAACCCCGGCTAAAGCGTGAGTTTCGTGGCCAAGGTGCTCGACAAAGCAAACACTCGCTTCTCGCGGTTCATTACAAGCCTACTCTAGCTAGCGCAATTACAACACTACGACAAGCAAGCCAACTCCAATTTCATTAATATAACTTGGATGAATTTACAAAAAGATTACAACAAAAGACCGTTCAGAGACCCAAAGACACAATACAACCCGTTCACTACTTCCGCAGAAGGGGGACGCTCCGGTTCAGGGACACCTTGGGTCGGCGCTTCTTGACCCCCGAGCTCGTCTCTAAGTCGACGAATCGAGACGCCCCCTCGCCGCTGACCCTGACGGTCGCTCCAATCGGAGCACCACTTGAAGATACCGCTACTCCACTTTGGGCGTCGGCTGCTGTCCGACCTATGATGGGAGTTCGGCTCGCAAGTTGATAGAACGTGATCCCTCGGTCAATCTCTTCACGAGTACATGAAGTACTCCGAACATTAGCCCTCACCGGCTGAGGTTTAAGCCGAGCAACCTCTTCCTCCAGTTCGACGATCCTGTCCTTCAGCGTATCGTCCCTCACAATTACCTTGAACCGAGGAAGCTTCGCCGAACCGGGATACTCGGCACTATCAGATATGACACAGCGCAAATGGGTCACCTCGATACTCTTGTCGACCGTTACCCTTTGCAGCTGTTCTACCCTCCTTGCAAAATCGTCGCGCTCGGCTAAAGCCCGGGCCAACTCTTCCTCCTTTGCAGAGAGTTCGGCCTTGACTATCCGCAGATGGTGCAACTCGACCAACAACTCGCTGTTTCTCTTCTCCACGTTATGGAGTATTCTCCTCGTCAGATGGAACTCACCCTCGAGGCGATCCTCCCGGGACTGCTGAAACAACTCTGCACGGTGCCGAGCTGCCGCGGTGATACGAGTCTGCTCGGCGATCTGAAATAAAAGAGGGACAACATTGAAGAACTACATGACCGAACCAAACACTTAGACAAGTTCAAAACCAAAACAATCTTTTTCATTTCATTTCATCAGAGCGGTGGCCAGTCCGCAAAAGGCATTACACTTAACAAAAAAAAAGAGAACAAAGACTACAAAAAATTACGAGGGGATCAGGGGTCCACCTGTGTCGCTGCTTCGACCACAGGCGCGTCGCCAGATGGCCCCTCGTTTCTCCCCTCGGCCTGGGGATTTGCCACCGAAGGGTTGGCCTCCTCCTCCTCCTCATCGTCGCCCTCCCCCTCGTCACCTTCGGCTCCCTCCTCCTCGCCGTCTGAGGGCGAACCGGGCCACAGTCTGTAGCTGACCCGCTCGAAGCCGGGGACACGTTCCTGAACATGGTCGAGTGCCCTCTGATAGGACATCTCCATGTTCTTGTTCATGTGTTTCTTCATTTTGGCCTCACAGTCGGCCTCGACCTCGGCCCTAATCTTCGCGGCCAGGGCCTCCTTCTCCGCCTTCAGATCGGCCAGAGACTTTGCCGACACGGCCAGTTCCTCAGCAGCCTTCGCAGCCTTGGTCGACTCCGCATCAAGCCGCCCCTTGGCTCTCTCCAAGTCAGCCACAAGATCGGCGACCCGGACTTCCAAGGCCTCGACTCGCCTCTGCTCGGCCTCGAGTTGCCGAACCGCCTTGACCTTCTCCGCCCTGTCTTTGTCGCTGGCGGCCTTCAGCTCCTTCTCCTGCTCGGCGAACGTCTCAAGGAGATGGCCGAAGTGGCAAGTGGCCTGTGAAGACAACGATAAGCGCAATATACAAGCCGAGCAGTAAACTTGAAGAAATCCGCAATGAGAAACTTACCGATACGAGCGACCGAGCCACTTCGTAAGTGTCGTCGCCGACCGTCCCCGCCTTCAGTGCGGCTCTGTCCTTCGGGGTCGCCAGGTGCTTGACGACCTGCACCGACATCTGCGAGTTTTCGAGGAATTCGTCGTGATTCTTCACCCGCCAGTTCGGCACGAACAGCTGCTTGTGCTGCTCGGTCAGGAACTCCTCGGCCGCCTCAGTCAACCTCGGAGCCTCGAGCGACAACGCCGCATTGACATCGAAGGCCCCTTCAACCGGGGCCGAGGCCACAGGAACCGAGGGCTCCTCGGCAACGACCACCTCCGAAGGCGCCTCAGTAGTCGGAGGAGGCGGGGTGGTAGTCGAGGCGACCTTGGGCTGCAGAGTCGACGAGGCAGCCACGGTCGCCCTCTTCCTCTTCCTACCCCCGGCCAATTTGGACCTATCGGCCATCATGGCGTTGAAGTCTATCTTCATCGCTTCTGCACCAAACAAAATAAAAACTGTCAGCAAGACGAGCTAAACACTTGGAAGAAAAACAAAAATAAACGAGATGTCAGGAGCATACTCGGGTCGATGGGGCTAAGGCCGGACCCGAACAGCACCTCCTCCGTCAACTCCCTCCAACTCAACAATGGGAGGACCATGATCTTCCTCGCTACCTCCTCCTCTGCCGCAGACAGCACGGGGTCGGCTCTCGCAAACTTGGGCACCTCCAGTTTCCATCGGGTCAGAATTTGCAATATTGGTTCCCCCCTTAATATGAAGAACTTCTCTTTCCAGCCCTTAATTGAGTCCGGGTTTTCTATGATCCTAACACCCTTCCTCGGCCCCAAGTAGTACCGATGCTCTGTCTTGTGCATCCGGTTTATCCGATACAGGCCTCGGAAGACCGTCAGGTCTGGCTCGACTTCAGCTTTGCGGCACTGAAGCAGGAAAGCGTTCACATGACGCCATGTGTTCGGCATAAATTGGGTCGGCGCGAGGCAGAACCACCCGAGGATCTGGAGAATGAAGGGATGCAACGGAAAACGCAGTCCGGCATTCAAGGAGTCGAAGTCGAACATGCACATATTCGATGACGACAGCTTAGAATTCGCTCGCATCCCAGCACCAGGAACCATCAGCTTGTACTCCGGAGGGATGGCGAATCCCTTTCTGATCCGAAGGAGATCCCTCTCGGATAGCACCGAAGTAATCTCGTCGGCTTCGGTAGGAAGAGCCGGGTTGGGTTCTTCGAGGACTTTCGACTTTCCGAAGATTGCTTTCTCCAAGAGGTCGCCTTCGTACTGCCTGACCCCCGAATGCCCAGACAATACAGAAGGATATCGTCCCATCTCGGGTGCTTGCTTCGGGTTTTCCACGATCTCCTCGACCACGGGAGATTGGGTCGCCACCCTCCTCTTCTTCTTCTCCTGCCTCGCCTCGGTCGCAGACGGCTCGGCGACCTGCTTTCCCTTCCTTCGGACCTCCGCCCTTCTCCTTTCCTCGGCGCCATCATCGCCCGAAGACGAGGCCCCACTCCCCGAGTTCACTCTTGACATCTCTAAAGAAAAAACTAAGGCTAGTAAACTGACCTTTGAAGTGACGTTCACGGTCGGAATGTGCTCGCCGGAAATTGCCTGGCCCACGCGACAGCTAGCGCAAACGCCTTGAAGTGAAAAATCACCACTAGCGGAGAGCGGAGAGTAAAAGTGAAATCTTAAGAGTGAAAAGTGAAGAATGAGCTTGGGGGTGAGGGAATGATCTTTTATAACCCAAAAAGCGAGTTTGGGCCGCCTTGGGAATCTAAAAAGCCCATTAAGAAGCCAAAGCGCCAAAGCGGAGTGTCATGACGTTTCAGCTCCAACAACAGGAGATCTTGAAATAATCAAGTCCGCAACTCGGCCACCGGTGTACCTAGCCGAGCTATCGAACAGCTCGTCTAGGCCACCGAGCTATTAAGTCTCTTCCGGACGACTCCGAGCTACTTGTTCTCCCCACCTCGGCCAAAGACACCGAACATCCGAACCGAGGGGACGAGGAACCGACCCTCGTATATGGAGAAAAAACCTTCCGAGGCAAAATCACCGTCGGATCTCTCCAAAATTCGTGTCAAAACTCGATGGACGGTTCAGATTGCGCCACGCCCGCAAAATGACAAGATAACATTTTCTCGTGATCTAAACCCTGTCCTCGTGATTCGCGCGATGATGGACGCTCCGGATTCGACCACGTGTACCTTCCGGACCGCCTGCCACCGGCCTGCCTAACCGAGCTACCGAACAGCTCGGCCAAGTAGCCGAGCTACTAGGCTGGAAGGCCACGACCCATCAAGACCGACAAGACCGACATTCTTCAAAACGTCCGACTCCATGCCTCGACTGACAGCACCGACCTTCCGAGCCGAGGGGACGAAGAACCGACCCTCGTATATGGAGAAAAATCCTTCCGAGGCGAAATAACCGTCGGATCTCTCCAAAATTCGTGTCAGAATTCGATGGACGGTTCAGATTGCGTCACGCCCACAAAATGACAAGATAACGTTTTCTTGTGATCTGAACCCCATCCTCGTGATTCGCACCATGATGAACGAACCAGATGCGACCACGTGCACCTTCCGAATTGCCTGCCACCGGCCCGCTTAACCGAGCTACCGAACAGCTTGGCCGAGCAGCCGAGCTACTGGGCTCGGGAGATAGCAACCCGTCAAAGACATCCTTCAAGATCTCCAACTCAGTGCCTCGGCCAACGGTACCGAGCTTCCGAGCCGAGAGGACGAGGGACCGACCCTCGTATATGGTGAAAAAACTCGCCGACCTACCTCAACCGTTGGATCTTGTCAAAAAGCGCGCTCGTCATGATGGACGGCTCAGATCTCGCCGCGTCCACTAAACGACAAGATAGTTTTTTTGGGGATCCGCGCTGAGAATGGACGCTCAAGATCATGCCACGTACTCCGGCTGATTCCGAGCTACATGTGCCGAGCCGAGAGGACGAGGAACCGATCCTCTTATGCCGCGGAAAAGCCTTTCGAGCCGAGAGGACGAGGAGCCGATCCTCTTATGCCGTGGAAAAGCCTTCCGAGCCGAGAAGACGAGGAGCCTGTAGCGCCCCAAATTTCTAATATGATATCTTAGAAAATACGTGGCACATTCCCAGTGATCCACTTCAACATAATATTAAACATAATCAACACCACTAAAATTTTCAAACTTTCTTATTACAACAATCATTTACAATACACAGCGGAAATCAAAACAAACTCAACTCCTTGCTCTCTTTATTTACAACACAAATTTATCTCAAGATTGCTATTACAAATGTACACAAATCTCTTATAAGTCAAATATGTCTCAAAACCAACTTAAGCATTCCATCTCCAACTCTAAGCAACTACCTGCAACAAGTGAGGCTAGAGATGATCCCTAACCCCCAAACTAAAGGGGTCAGCCATAAATGGTGTGAGAAATATAAAAAATAAACAAACAACAACATAAAAGGTCATAACTCATAATTCTTAAACAACAAGTACTAAAAGAACATAGAAAATACGAAATGACAATAACATAAAACATCAAGTGGTACTAAGCTAAGTGTCGTGTGTGGAAAACAAGAAAACCACATGCATAAAACCAAGTCAAGAAAACACCAGTCTATATGCAGACTCTCTAATGAGTACTTGTCGAAGTCTATGCATCCCATTCTACATAGGTTCGGTGCAAGCCCTTAACGACTTCACTTCATAGGGTTCAATCCCCGTGTTATGAACTACTCCTAACACGATGACTACTACGAGATAAAGATAAACCATGGATAGTATCTCATGCCCGATAATTCCGGAGATCAATCCCACACCACGAATAGTTACCGTGATAATTCCGGAGATTGTCCCACACCACAAGACTGTGATAATTCCGGAGACATATCCCACACCACTAGTAATCTACTGTGATAATTCCGGAGATTAAATCCCACACCGAAACATTGACACGTCCCCACACGATTACCGCATGTGCTTCACCTCGACTCCGATAATTCCGGAGATCAATCCCACACCACAAGTAGTTACCGTGATAATTCCGGAGATTGTCCCACACCACAAGACTGTGATAATTCCGGAGACATATCCCACACCACTAATAATCTACTGTGATAATTCCGGAGATTAAATCCCACACCGAAAGCCATACTGAGGTTCTTGACTCATGTTCCCGTTCATCATATCACCACTAGTGCATGTCCTTATCATTTTGGGTTATTTGTTTACTTAACGAATCTCCTAGAGTGATATACCCTACCGTCCTAAATTCAAACTCAATAACTGAAATGCCTCAGTGGGCCTCAACTAATACTCAACACCGGTATACTAGGGTCACACACTTCTAGAGACTCAAACTCAAAAGTCTAAACTAAAGTTCCACTAAACAAAGTGGCTCGCTAAAAGTCTCAAACTTAATACTTAACTGAATATCTCAAAGTCAAATGTTTAATCAAATACATGAACTGAAAGTCAAGTATAGACTGAATTATCTGAAGAACCAATCATTCGAAATAGCACTAAAGTTCACAAAGATCCTTCAGTACCAGTCGACTCATACTAATGATAAGTCGACTGTCCAGAGGACAAAATTTCCCAAAATTTACAAAAATAAACTAAGTCTTATAACAGTCAACTTACAAGAGGGTCAGTCGACTTACCCGAGGTAATTTCCAATAATTTTCTCAAAAATATTCTAAGTATATAAGTCGACTTAAAGGGTTATAGGTTGACTGTCCAGAAGGACTAATAATTCTTACAAAATATTTTCTTCAGTGGACCAGTCGACTGCCTATGAGCTAGGTCGACTGTCCAGAACAACTTTTCAACGATTCTAAGATAAAGTATCAGGGTCGTACCAGTCGACTGCACAGTAGGCCAGTCGACTGTCGGCCTACAGATTTCAAAATTAGGTCTGATTACAAAGATCAAAATCTGAAGCTTTCTAATAATCAATGTTTATGAAAATAGTTCGTATTCAGGAAAATAATACGTCTCAACGAATCCTCATCAGGTATATGTAGATATCACTCAAAACATCAATATGTCAGGATTTAAGTTCTCATATTCTAAATCACAACTCTTTCGTTAGAGTTTTACAAGATTTGAGTTTCTTTCACAAATCTAAATCAAATCGGAATTATGATTCAAATGTCCAGATGTTCATACACAAATCTCAACATGCTTTTAGCAAACAATTTTAATAATAAGGATCTACTATTTCATCCACCATTTCTACATGATTCATACCACATTACGAGATCTAAATTGTTCCCAACATCTAATCAATATATCAATGATATTTGCACACATAGATCAATCAATCAAGACAAATTATAATTCTCACAAAATCAAACAAACAAAACAAGTCACACGCATGAATCAAACCACAAAACAATTTCTATATCTCTCACCTTAGATTTTGAGAATAGTCCCCAAAAGAATCCCCCTTTTGCTAGATCCAAAAGTTCCTTGCTCCACCGAAATAAATCTCCCAAAATTCAGTATTTTATCAGCAATGACGGCTGGGGGAAAAATCTCTTATATGTGCCGGATTGATAATTAGGGTTTTACCCGCAACTTTGCAAAACAACCATTTCCAAAATACAATTTACATATATAGATCGTTCTTTGGAAATTCCATCAAAACTCCTTCAAATTAGGATTTATAAGAAAACATACATTCTAAATACTGTTCAAAACGTCCAGAAATTACATTTTGCACTTTAACCCCTAAAAATGTCAAATTTGCAAAAAGGTCATTCTTTTCTCAAAAATTGCAAATAGCTCCAATAAATTTCAGAAAAATCTGAAAAAATACTAATTAAATCACAATATTAAATAATGATTTTCCATAAAGAAACTTAATTTTTCCAACTTCTCAAAAGGTATTTGCACGTGTTTTGCACGTGTACAAAAGATAAATTTTCCCGAAAATATTCATTAAATTCTCCAAAAATCAATTTAAATTCATTTTCAAATATAAAAATAATATTTGAAAATACGGGGTTCTACAGAGCCGACCCTCTTATGCCGCGGAAAAGCCTGCCGAGCCGAGAGGACGAGGAACCGACCCTCTTATGCCGCGGAAAAGTCTGCCGAGCCGAGAGGACGAGGAACCGACCCTCGTATATGGCAAAAAAACTCTCCGACCCATATCAGCCGCTGGATCTTGTCGAAAAGCGCGCTCGTCATGATGGACGGTTCAGATCTTGCCACGTCCACTAAACGACAAGATAACGTTTTTTGGGGATCCGCGCTGAGATGAACGGCCCAGATGACGCCACGTACCTCGGAGGGTTCCGAGCCGAGGAGCCGAGGAGTCGACCCTCGTATATGGCGGAACAGACTGCCAAGGAACAGGGATCGTCTGATCACTCAGAAATTCGCGCTCCGCACTGATCAAGGGTCCAGATTGCGCCACGTCATTAATCGGTATTTAAAAATCAATTTTTATTTATTTAAATCGATTTATTTTTTTAAAAATTGCGAAAAATTGCTAAAAATTCGGGAAAATTAACTAAAAATTCTAGAAAATAATTAAAAATTTGGGAGGATATTTTTGAGCCCCTAAACGAACAATTATTGTTTAGAGTGTACCGTTAAGGCCCCCGAACGATTAGTTAACACATCGCAAAATTAAATAAATAGTCCGAAAAAATAGATAAAAGCCGCAAAATACTCGCTACGGCTACAGTTAAGCATATGGCTTCCAAAAAATTACCTCACTACCCCCTTTCGAGATTCAAAACCCTCCATGCAGACTCCGATACAACTCCACTAGCCACTGAAACAGTTAAACTACTCCTCAAAGGCTGATCACACTCAGTCTTTAGGAGTGGGGGGCTCGTGATATGGCTAAAAATGGGGTTAAATCGGAACCGTCCAGATTGGGCACGATCTTGAAGTTCAGGGGTAAAACGGTAATTTCACATACAGATGGGTCCGAAACGGGTACTGGGTCTCCTTCTCACAGACCCAACACCCCGCAAACGGATCCACTCCAACTGGGTACGGGTCTCGATCCAAGACAAACCCAGATCACCAAGAGGAGAATCAGGGCCACTGATTCTACTGAATCAACGGGCCTGATTTGCTCCCACCGAGAATCAGGGGTCAATTTCCCAAAACAGAATGGGAGGATTTTTCTCCTGACAGTTACGCAGGAAATCAGGCCCCTAATCATTCCCATGGCGACTATAAATACCTCCCCCCTACCACTATGAACAGGTAATCACTCTTTTTCCACATTAAAGCTCTTTCTTAATCACCACTGATTACTGACAAGAGCGTCGGAGGGTGCGTCGCCGGAATCAACCCCGGTGTGTCGCACTTCCTTGCAGGTAGCGGCGAGAATCAGAAGGCTTGGACCAGTTATTCAGGTTTCCTACGAACTCACAAATCTCATCTGTTTACCCCCACACCGAAATCAGCGGTAACAACCATTAATATATATTGTGAGGTTAAACACTCTCCCGGTATAACTTTACAATTATACAAATGTTATTGTGATCTATAAAAAATAAGAGGTCCTGAGGGTGGGAGATCTGTGTCCGATTAGTCTTCTTAATTGCACGTTTAAGATTATCATGAAGGTCATGGCTAATAGTGTAATACCCCACAAAATTGAGTAATGATAATTTTGCCATTGTGTGTTACGCACATATATTTTGTACCGTTACGAGTAATATTTGTAACGTATTTTTATATAAATATCATATTCTGACTATTTATATGTTTTCCGTTTTCTCAAAACTCATTTCAATCCTATTTTTAGCCAACACAAAATATTTATTTTAATTTTTATGCTTTACGTACGTTGCACGTGTTTTTAACACACGTGTCGATCACGTATATTTTCCATTACGTGAAATATTCGTAACATTATTAAATACATGTTTTGTATTTAGACTGCTTTTCGTTCTCTCAAATTAATTTTTAATATTTAGCACGTGTATTACACGTAAATTTTTATGTGCATTTTTACTTATATAATTTTCTAAGATGACAAGCACATTTTTATTCTCATTTTTCTTTGTCAAAAATTGTATTATTTATTTTCTAATTAAAAATCCATGGGCCTAAAGTCCATCTTAAAGCTCATAAAAAAATTTATTTAAAGGAAAAAGCCCATGATTATATTTTGCATTTTAAATGCACACTTTTTTTCTACACACTTGTTATGTAATAAACAACTAGCCTAATAATAAACAAATAATTAAATGAATGAGGAGTGTGTGCACGTTGGGTGCACGTGCACGTGGTGCAACCCAAGGGTCTTGGAGTTGGCCGGCCATGAATTGTAAGGGGTGGGGGTTTGTGGAATTTATTTTGTGAGTGGGTGATTAATGGTTTAGTGGGCAATTAAATCAATTAACCAATATTCTCTTATAAAACAACCCAACCTTTCCCTGTTTCATCAGCAAAACGAAAGCAAATTTTTTTATAAAAAAATAATAATAATGAAGGAGTGCATGTTGCTGCCGAAGCTTGCTGGCTTTGGTGGTTTTTCTTTTGGGTGCGGTTTTCGAGGCGGAGCTTCTCTTGGAGTTCTATTCCTCAGCAGTACTTCAATTCTTCATAAGGTTTTTGTTTATTGAATGCTTTCTTAATTTTATAGTATCATGCATGTGTAGGAATAAAATTGATCATAAATATGAGTAGTGGTTATTTTGCGATGACGATATTTAGAATGAAAATGCATGCTAATTGAAAGATTCTCTTGTATATAAGTTGAAATGATGTTGTTTGGGTGTATAGTAATACATTATATGAATTTGATATGAGTTTGTACACAAAGTTGCTAATTAATGCAAAGAAAAGTGTAACACCCCGAATTCCAAATAAGACCGAATTCGAGATTTCACAGGATCTTTACTTCACTTCGTACAATTTTATAAGGAAATTTAAAACTTTTTCAATAGTACATCAGAGTTCATTACACTTTGTTTACACATCGAAAGAATAAAGGATTGCAACATTGAAAACAATATAACTTGTACAACTTTATCAAATAAATCATCGATTGCATCATAATAGCTTTATTCCTTCATGAATAGTCCATTACCTGCATATTAAGTTGTGGGCACGTCAGTTACTTACAACTGACGAAAATGTTATACTCAAATATCCTCTCAATGTCGTACATATAACGATCTCATTACTTTAGCAAAATCACAAAAAGATTGAATGAACAAATAAAATGTTGGATTGTGACTATGCTAAACATATAAGTGTATGCGATGCCTTAAAGCCTAATGCACACATTCTTATACTAGGATGACACTAATGCACACTTGTTCGGATTCTATGCATCCCATACTACATAAGGGCAAGCGCCTACGTACTCCACAATAAAGGGCTCGATCCCTCGCCATGATAACTACCCAGTAATAAGACAAGGTTTAGATCATTCCACGAATTTGAATTCCAGCCTCGGAGTCCACCGTTGACTGTTATAACAGATCCCATATCGTGCGAATCATCCCGCAAGTGGCCCTCTAGTCCTGGTATACGTATATACATGGGAATATGGCAAACTATCCGTCCGACTACTCAAGATCCCGGAGTCCACTGCTGACCCGTCCTCATAGTCCCGGATTTAAAATAAAATCCCATCTCCCACGGAGCAACCTCAGTCCACCAACTGGGTCTATAGTCTCGGAGTCCACTGCCGACTATATAGAGTGCCCCACTTACGTTTGCCCAGGTTTACTATATCTTCACTTATGTGCCTAATTACTAAGTTCAAGACAAGAATAAGTTATCATTCCTAGAATTAGTTTTACTCCCTACCGGACTTACTCACAAAATACGAGATAGCTCCATGGCCATATCTCAAAATTACATCTCAAATCTTTTCTTTCAATAGTACCGGTAACCGAGGTCTTACTAACTCTTAAATCATAATTTTTTATGTGCAAGAAACATGGGTATTCACACCCTTTTGTAAACATGTCTCAACCCAAAGTATTCTTTATTTATTCACAACTTGATATATGTCTTGTTTTAGCATCATTCATACTATTCATTCACTATCTTTCTAAGGCAACAATTCTTTGCATGAGTTCCTAGCATAGATCCAAATCTCTCTTTAGGAAATTTATCACATAAATTTTTTTAGATACAAACAAGCATATTTGTATAATCTCGTCAAGTCAAACAATTAATATAGTAATTCTTTTCAAAACTCTATATGAATTCTTTTTAATCTCATTTATCATTTCTTACTCAACAAAAGAGGTTGTTTATAACAAGAGAATCTTATAAAAAATTTGTTTGTTCAAATAATAAGTTTGGAAACAAAGTGCATTGGCTATTTCAATTCTCTTCTCACTTTCAAAAAAAAAATATAAGAATTAAAACTATTCTTAACAAATTCTTTACGCAACTTTATGTGGAAAAGTGAATAATATTTCCTTTATTCCAAAGTCAGTAAGTCCCATGGAAATGTTCCTTTGAAGATGAAAATAGAACAATAAAAAAAATAATACGGCATCAGTTTCGAACCCGGGTCAGTCAACACAACCGCAATGCCCAAAGCCCACGAACTAGCCACTAAGTCCATTAAGGACTTATGCCATGTATTGGATAAAATTCTTTTTTATACTAATGGTATAGATTTGGATTTTTATTGAGTAAAATCAAAATAAAAGGTGACTATCAAGATTCGAACATATGACCTTTTTCAAAGAATGCTCTATAATGCACTAGCTAACCAATAAGTCCAAGTGTATTTTTTGTTTAGGAATTGTATTAGTGTACTTTTGTTTATACTATTTTGAATCTAGTTCTTTTCGAAAATTCATTTATCCAACGACCCAATCTTTTAGAATAGTGGATAAACTTCTCTTTTGGGACTGAGATGAATCAAGTAAAAAAAATAAGTTCAACCTTATTATTAGAATATGTCTTCATTTTCTCATAGTTTCTCCTTTCTTTATAAAATTTTCATCTCTTCTCAAAACTCAAAATGTAGAAATCATGTTTATTAAAACTAGTTTAAGTTCATCATCATACTAATAAAAATTTTGTGCTAAAAACCAAATGTGTCTCTAAATCAACCATGGATATCTCGAGGGTTTCTTTCATTCGAAAACTTGTATTTTTAACATATGTTGACATGTCAAAAATAGCAAAAATTTATCCTTCTCTTTTCTTCCTCTTAAGCATTATGTTTCCAAAGCATGTCACAATAAAATATTTCTCTAACAATTTCTCATATACATTTGACAACCATAAACTTCAAATATTCTAACATGGTCCATATGATTATTTCTTTATTTGCATTCTTCTTTTCAATTAGCATGGTAACAATCAATTACTAAACTTCAACAAAAACATTGCATGTTATGCTAGCATGGATTCTTATCTACACATATCACATTCAATTTTTACTACTCATTAACCTATTAGCATGGTAACAACAAAATCATTGCATGATGTGCTAGCATGGATTTTTATCTACATATATCTCATTCAATTTCTACTACTCATTAAACTATTAGCATGGTAACAACAAAATCATTGCATGATGTGCTAGCATGGATTTTTTTTATCTACATACATCTCATTCAATTTCTACTACTCATTAAACTATTAGCATGGTAACAACAAAATTATTGCATGATGTGCTAGCATGGAATTTCGTCTACATATATCTCATTCAATTTCTACTACTCATTAAACTATTAGCATGGAAATCCTACTTTAGAAAGGAAAAGATCACCCACCTTTGAGAAGATTGAAAACCACAAATGAAAAGATGATTCCTCCTAGCTCCTAGCTTCTCTAGCAAAGCCTTCTCCTCCTAGTAAGGTAGTGTTTGGCCTAGCTTAAAATTAGCTTAGCTTCTCCTTTAGAAGGAGAAGCTGGGCCAAACACATATTTTGAAAAGCCCAAAAAAAGTAGAAGTAGCTTATTTTTTATTAAGAAAAGGAGCTCCAAAAGAAGCTCTCCATATCTACTTCTGGCTTCTGGCTTCTCCTTTTCTTCTTTTTTTTACCCAAAACCAAAGATCAAAAAAATTCCCCTTCCCCTTCTCCTTCCTCTTCCCCTTCCTCCATTCCCTCGCCGAACCTCGCCGCCGCCGTCGAACCACCGCCGCCGTAAATCCCCCAAACTCTCAAACCCTAACTTCCCAAAAAATCCCCCCAAAATGGCGAACGCCCTCTGCCGCGTTCGAGCTGCATTCCACCGACGCGTCCATGGCGAACGCCCTCCGCCGCGTCATGATCGTCGAGGTCCCAACCGTCGCCATCAACCTCGTTATTACTTTGATTCCTATTCTTTTACAATTAATAATATTTATGCTTTTTTATTTGGAGTTTATCCAACCAAATATTAGCAGAATATGATATTCATTGTATATATACCCTAGAGTTTTCCAAATCATTTTCTGAATTTGCCCAAAATTTTTAGAATTCCGAATATAAGCAACTTGCTGAACTATTTTCCAATGAGATCAGTAAATTTGTTAATTACTACTATGTATATGAAGAAGTTAATCCCACTAAGAAAAATTTCTTGATTATTTCTTCCATGATATAAGGAGTTTAAAAGAGTTGAAATTCACATGCATGGTCGAGAAGCAACCTCACATTGCTAAATTTGAAATTCACTTGTATATATGTTATTCTTATCAAGGACACATTAAGCAATTTTTGGACATATTTAAATATTCAGATTTGAATAATGACGGGCAGTGCGAGTTTTGTTTGGTGGAGTTTCATCTGAACGTGACGTGTTTCTGTTTGTATAAAAGTAGCTTTTAATTGATATCTTGCCAAACAACTTCTAGCTTAAAAGTAGCTTTAAAGTTAAAAAAAAAGCTGACAATCCAAACAGCTTCAGCTTTTAATTTCAAAGCTGTACTTTCTAATTTTTCCTTCTGAAGTAGCTTTAAAGCTAAAAAAAGCTAGGCCAAACGCACCCTAAGACTTCTCCAAGCAAGAAATTTCCTCCAAGCAATAGAACTTCTCTCACTCACTTTCTATTCTTTCTTTCTTTTCTTTTGATTATGTTTTTGGTACAAAAGAAAAGTAGGAAATGGGGCTCTATTTATAGGGTATGGTTATGGTCTATTATGCATAATTTTACACCTAATAACTATCCATATTAATTCTTACAACTCTTCATGTTCTAAACTCCTAAAATCTACAACTCTCCATCTTTCCAACCTTTCATAAGCTTAACTCCCATAACCTCCAAACTCTTCTCCTTCCCCCCTAGCCCAAACCCGGCCACAACCTGTTAGGAATTATGTTCTCAAATACACGTAGGCATGGGGTACTTGAAGTTGGAGAAGAAAAGGAGAAGACAAAGAAGCAAGAGAAGACAAGCAGCAAGTAGAAGAAAAGTCTGGAGGGTTGCGGTCGACCGGCTTGGGGTGCGGTCGACCGACCCAGTCGACTAGGGGTTCTTCGAGTGCAGGCGTCCAACAGAGGAGGGGACGGTCGACCGACACTAAGGGTGCGGTCGAAAGGTCAACCCTTTGGATTGATTTTGCACGATGCGGTCGACCGGCATGGGGGGCAGTCGACCGACACCGACACTGATTGTTTCTTTTGGGCTTACGAAAGAAAGGCCCAATTTGCTAGATTTGTGCATATCTTTTAGGGTTTACTTGGAGACTATATATATGGCCGTAAACTCTAGGGTTTAGTTAGTGTTGATCATTATTCAATTTCAAGAGAGATTGTGCCGAATGTTTTAAAGGTGAAAGAGAGATTGAGAGTTGTAATCTTTCGTGTAATCTTTGTATTTCTTTGGAAATAAGAAGTATTGGTTATCTCTACATATTGGTTGTGTTCTTGTGAGATCCATATATTGTGGTAGCTTGTTCTTGGTTCATCTATTTCTTGGGAGTTTCTATTGCTTGTGGTGCACTTCCGCTATTAGCACTACGAGTTGGGAGTAGATTTCTCCGACACAACCAAGTGCAAAGCCGGCCAATGCATATGTGGGTGCATGTATACATGCACAAATGCACAAATGCGCAAACAAAAATTAATATAATTCTATAACTCTAAATGTGTTCATAAAGTTGTAACTTGTCATGTATTAGTCCAAGCTCAACTTAAATTGAGATTTTATTAGTGGGCTTGATTCATGGGCTCACTTCTAATTAATTAATTTAATTATCCTAATGGGCTCTTCTCCTAATGGGCTAGATTTTAATCTTTAGGTCCATGGATCAAAAGAAAGCTAATTAAAAACTTATGCATGCTAAAAATTTGTAATTGAGAATAACAAATAAGAATAAAAATTTGCACGTGCATCATACGTGCAAAAATCAAAATTGCATTTTTAATTTAAAATAAATTGTAGGGTGTTACAAAAAGTTACTGTTTTGAATTTTGTTTGCACATCAGAAAATCGTATCTAAGAAAATAGTTGAAATCTAGAACTAAATCTTTTTGGGAGCATCTTGTATGTGTCAGGAACATTCTTATAAAATTTCACAAGATTTGGAGGTCGTTTACTATTTTAATAAAATCTAAACCCAGAACTCGTTAGTAGTTGACTGGTTGCTGGAAATCTGTACACATTTCGATTTTTGATCAGTTCAGCATTGTAAATGAGATAATTTGAGAAAAGTCAGAACTAAGAAATTGTAGTAGACTCGTTAAACTTTCTGAAAGGTCTAAGAAATCAAATTTTCACAAAGAATTGAATTTATAATGAATTTTTCTAGACTGTACAATTGGCAGTATTTCAGTATTTCGACCCTACTGTATATTTCGAAGAATTCAGGGTTATAGATACAGTATTTTGAGGAAACTTATAACTAAGAAATTGTACTAGATTTGTATACCTTTATTTTGATATAAAGAACGCAAAGTTTTGTGAAGTATATAATTTTCTATGATTTTTACAAATGGCATGAAATGCAGTTTTCTGACTTTGAATTTACTATTTTGCAAATGATACTTAAACGAAGTGATTGTAAATATATTCTTGCTGTTTTAAGTTATATTTTGGAAAAAGTAAAGATCATATTCATGCTTAGATGAGATGTGAACTCAAGAAAAATATATATGTGGTTAATGATGTTAAGAATTAGTTCAGAATAAATCAAAGAAAAATGATGAGATGAATTTTCAAATGATGAATTTTTAAGAGATTATATTTTAATCTTAATTAACTTGTATTGAGAAAGTTGATGAATATGAAAAGTGTATTGTGAAAATGAATAGGTTGAGAATTGTACTTATGGATGAATAAATAAGAAAAAATGAAAGAATTTGAATAAAATATGAATACATGAAAATTGAGAACATGAGTAACAAGGGGATGAGTACCCCAAGTTGTTAAATATGAAAAGATGTTGATTCTAGAGGCTTAGTGACCCAGGTACCGACAAAGAAATGAAAATGAAAAATTGATTCTGAGAAGTAACCAGTATGGGTTGACTGTCTCAGTTTTTATGTTTAAGACCTGCGGGTAAGCTAAACTTTAGTTTGTAATAACTATAACTTAAACTTAAGGATAGGTACTAATTGGAGATATGATGAAATGAGTGTAAACTTGAGTTATGGACTCCAGAATGATCCTTAGAGAGAGACGATCCCCAGTATTCCGGGACGATGGATGTAAGGGCCACAGAATGATCCACGGAGTGGGTACGATCTCCAGTATTCCGGGACGAGAGCGATTCTCATAGGATACTTGTGCAGGGCTCCAGAATGACCCGCAGAGTGAGACAATCCCCAGTATTTCGGGACGATGGACGTAAGGGTCACAAAATGATCCATGGAGAGAGATTGGTCTCCAGTATTCCAAGGGCGAGAGCCAATACTTGCAAAGTGTCTAAATCTTGTAATAGTCATCGTAGTAGGCTGCATGGCGATGGATTTAACCCTACAATGTGAGTATGTAGGTGCTTGCCCTCGAACCTATGTAGTATGGGATGCATAGAATCCGAACAAGTATGCATTAATGTCATCCTAGCGTAAACATCTGCATTAGGTATTAAGTCATTGCATACACTGACATGATTAGGTTAGTCACTCTTTTACACTTTATTTTTATTCAAATTTGTAGTTGTTAAAGTATTAAAGAATCATTATATTACGGCATAGTAAGGATCGCCGTTTATAATATTTTGTCGGTTGTAAGCAACTGACGTACCCACAGATTTTCAGTGCAGGGCTTGATTGGATTGGCAAGGACTTAAAGACGGTTGATGGTAAAGATTATATTAGAGTTGTTTTCATGTTTTATTTTTATTTAACTTCCACTGTGTAACTCTGTATTAAACATTGTTGTGTTATAAAAAGTTTTAATTTCCTTATAAAATTGTACGAAATGAAGTAAAAGATCTTGTTGAGCTACGAAATACCATATTTTGGTATTCGGGGCGTTACAAATAGACTTGCCCCTCATCTTCAGGACATCATTGGAGAATCTAAAAGTGGCTTTGTAAAAGGGAGAGACATTATGGACAACATTGTGTCTGCACATGAGATTATCTTTAGAGGTCAAAAGGACAACGTAGACAGATTCTTGTTGAAACCTAGACTTTGAGAAGGCATACGACATGGAAGAATGAGATTGTGTGGACGAGGCACTACAGGTGAAGGATTTTGGGACAAAATGGAGAGGTTGGATGAAGATGTGTGTTAGAGGAGGTAAGTCGTTCATTCATTGGAATGAAGAATATTGGCATGAAATTCGTTGTTGTAGGGGACTTAGACAAGGAGATCCTCTTTCACCTATGCTTTTCACATTGGTGGCAGTTGACTTGGTAGAAATGGATAAAAGAGGATGTGAGGCGGAAGTGGTGAAGGGAGTGTCTATGAGAGGCATCCATATGGCAGTATCAATACTACAATATGCAGATTATACTCTGATGTTTGGAGATGCAAAAATAGAGGAAACTTTTTCAATCGGGATACTATTGAGATGCTTTGAATCTTGGTCGGGATTGGCTATCAACTATGACAAGAGTGTTGGATTTTATGTCTTGTATACTTATTCAGTGTGAAGAGAAGATGGTAATACAAGTAAAGGATTTGAAGCGAAGGATCGAAGAGAAGGAGAAACAGTCAGCAGCAGTAGCAGCCACCAGAGAAAGGGACACGGTCGACTGTCACCTTCTCGGGTCGATGGTCTGGTCAACCGCAACTATATGCGGTCGATCGTTCGCAGCGCTGATGGATTTTTTTGGGTGCGGCTTTGTTGATTCGATTGAAGCCCACTTCGTCTTCTGATTAGATCATACAACTCTAATTGTATGTTTATCTCTTCAGTATACATCAGATAGCTATTGTATCAAGATATATAAACTAGTATTTCTCTAGATCTATAAATACAATGTAAACGGCTCCTGGAACAATATGATTCTATTGAGTGCCGAATAGAAGAAGAGAATATTTCTTAGAGAGGGTGAGGGAGTTTCTCCATTGAAAGAAGCAACCAAGTTCCAGTTAGGCTTGAGAGAGGGTCGTGATGAGAATTGTAATATTCTTGTATATTCCTTAGTTGAAATAACATCTCGGTTCTTCCTCCCCCCGGATTAAGGCAAAAATCCCAAACGGGGCAATTCTTGTATGCTTTGTGTGATTGGTGTGATCTAGTTTTGCTTGGTAGTTTGTGTTGAATGTGTTGAAGACTCAACAAGATCCTCAATTTTTCTAACAAGTGGTATCAGAGCAATCAGGTTCGTGAGTTTGTTCGAGTTCCTTGGAGGAGATGGCAGATCAAAAGACGAAGATCAAGCGGTTTGACGGTAAGATCAACTTCAATCTATGGAATGTGGACATGTATGATATTTTGGTTCACAAGGACTTGCACCTTGTCCTAGAAGAGAAGAAGTCAGCCGACATGAAGCAGGAGAAGTGGGATGAGATTTGTTTGAAGGCCTTGAGTTTAATCCGGTTGCAATTGGCGGACGAAGTCAAGTATAATATTCTTGAGGAGACAAGTGCGGTGAGTCTGTGGGCGAGAGTCAAATCTGACTACTCGGGGTCGTCGTTGCTAGATCGAATGTATTGGAAGAGAAAGCTTTTTAGGTTCTCAATGAAGGAATGTACTCATCTTCAAGATCATATTGTGGAGTCAATAAGGTAATATCTGAACTGAAGGCGATTAAAGCTGATGATCTTAGCGAAAAGAAAAAATATTTCAACTTGATATATTCACTACCAACATCTTATGATCACTTGATAACTACCATGGTACACTTGAAGTCATCCAAGGAGACACTTACAGTAGTCGGGGTGATTAAGGGCCTGAAGAAAAATGAACTAAGAAAAGAGACTCATAAAGGAGGGTCTACTTCTACAGGGTACTTTGCGGTGGATGGTGATACTTCAATTGGAAGGGATGCATCACACAAGGGTAAGATTCGTTGCCACTATTGTAGAGAAGTTGGGCATTACAAGAGAGACTATCACAAGTGGTTGAGTCAGAAGAGTGCTACTAAAGAAGGGGAATAGACTCATATAGTCAGCGCAACTGAGTCATGTAATAATGATGATCTATCTCTTCTTATTTCAAGTTCTTCATATATGGATTTAAATTGGTATCTTGAATCGGAAAGTTCTTCTCATATTTGCTCCGAGAGGGAGATATTTTCTACTTACAAGTCGTCAACAGGCCGTAGTGTGAGGATGAGGAGTGGTGAGATTTGTGAAGTAGTGGGTGAGGGAACAGTTGAATTGAAGACGCCAGATGGTAAAGGGTTCACACTAGAAGAGGTCATGCATATTCCTTTAATACAGCAGAATCTGATATCCTTGAGGACTCTTGATGCTCGTGGCTGTAGGTACATAGCTCGAGGTGGAGTTTTGACAGTTTGAGATAGTCTTCGTAAAGTAATGAAGGGTAAGAGGGGAATTGGGCAGGGTCAGTACAACCTCTACCAGCTTTGTGGGAGTAGGAAAACTCGCCCGAGTGTATGGAAGCCCGTTGTTCCTAAAGCATCATCTAGTAAGTCGTCACTAGAATTACTGAATCGAGACTGCAACGTTCGTAAATCGTTGGAAGGTGGAAGGAGCCTTGATGTAGGTGGAGTTCGTGTAGAGGGTGACACCTCCATGATTACATCTACAGGGGTGTGCTCTTGAGGGGGGCATACAGCTGGAGAAAAACAGGTGGAGGTTTGTTCAACTAGCAGAAGAAGCCATAGAAACGTGTTGTTTACAAAGTGGAGAAGAAAGGTCTAGAAGAGTTTTAACTCACATAGGTATGGATTCATGAGTATGCAATCCAAGGTGGAGATTGTTGGGTTTTATGTCTTGCATACTTATTCAGTGTGAAGAGAAGATGCTGATACAAGTAGAAGGTTCGAAGCGAAGGATCGAAGAGAAGGAGAAACAGTCAGCAACAGTAGCAGACAACAGAGAAAGGGATAGTCGACCGTGCGGTCAACTGTCACCTTCTCGGGTCGATGATCTGAGAGTTGCGGTCAGCCGCAACTATGTGCATGCGACCGTCTGCGGCACTAATGAATTTTTTGGATGCGGGTCTGTTGATTCGATTGAAGTCCACTTCGTCTTCTCATTGGATCGTACGACTCTAATTGTATGTTTATCTCTTCAATATACATCGGATGACTATTGTATCAAGATATCTAAACTAGGGTTTCTCTAGATCTATAAATAAAATATAAACGGCTCATAGAATGATATGATTCTATTGAGTGCCGAATAGAAGAAGATAGTACTTCATATGAGAGGGTGAGAGAGTTTCTCCATTGTAAGCAGCAACCAAGTTCCAGTTAGGCTTGAGAGAGGGTCGTGGTGAGAATTGTAATATTCTTGTATCTTCTCTAGTTGAAATAATATCTTAGTTTTTCCTCCCTCAGATTAAGCCAAAAGCCCCAACCGGGGCAATTCTGTGCTTTGTGTGATTGGTGCGATCTAGTTTTGTTTGGTGGTTTGTATTGATTGTGTCGAAGACTCAATAAGATCCTCAGTTAAGAGTTGCGTTATTAGTGTTGGTAAGGAGTCTGCTACTTCGTTAGAGACCATCACCACCTATTTAGGCTGAACCAAGGGTGATTTTCCTCTGAAGTACACGGGGATGCATATCAGACCAGGAAGAATGAAACAACAAGATTGGTACCGTTAGTGGAGAAGGTAGAAAAATATCTTGCAGGATGGAAAGAAAATTTTCTATCATTAGGGGGGGGATCACAGTTATTGATTCGGTGTTGAGCAGCCCACCTACTTGATGTCGGTATATGAGCTTCCAACATGGGTGATCAAGAGAATTGATAAGTGCAGGAGAAAATTCCCATGGAAAGAGGCGAACGAGGATAGCAAAGGAATAAACCTAATCAATTGGGAAAGAATATGTAAGAAAATGAATTTGGGGGGCTGGGAGTTGTTAATATGAGAGACATGAACAGAGTTATTCACTGTAAGCGGTAATGGTAAATGCAATGTAAACGAAATATGTGGTTGTGTAAGTCTTTTGCACTATATAGAAGACGAAAGAAGTACAAGTATGGTGGACGAAGTGCACATGGCAAGGCATATTTTTTTGTGGAAAAGGGTAGCGAAGGTAGGGGACAACTTCCACGCTAATACTGAGAGCAAGGTCAGAAATTGAAAGGATACTAGATTTTGGAAGGACAAATTGTGCGGAAATAAATCATTGCAGTCTTCGTTTCCAAAGTTGGCTTATTTAAACGACAAAGACACACTAGTGGAAGATGTGTGGAGGAGAAGACGAGTGAGAACTGAAACAAATGCGGGAACAGAGCAAATTGAAGCACTGGAGTTAGCAATTATAGATAGGGAACACAAAAGCGAAGATGAGAAAGATGATAGGATTTGGAATTTGGAGCCGATAGGAGAGTTTTCGGTTAGGTCGATGTATAAATGGCTTAACGATGGGGGAGTGCGTAGTAGGGATGCTTCCATTATATGGAAAATGGAGGCTTCGCCAAAAGTGAAGACCTTCTTATGGCTGGTGGCCAACAACTCGATTCTTTCCAGAGCTAAGCTTAGACAGTGTAACATGTTAGATAATGCTACTTGCCCTAGATATTACCTAAACGACGAGGATACGAATCACATCTTATTCATTTGTATTAGAGCCAGATTAGCATAGGAAATTGTGTGTTTGGGGTTTGGGATCTTAGTCTGTTTGGAATCACCTTCATAAGTGTGGGGTAGATGGAGGAAGTCATTAGTTAAATGAGAGAATAGGGTAGGTTGGGATATCTCAACAGCGGTTACTATGTGGTTCCTTTGGCTAGACCGAAACGATACATGTTTTCGTAATCATAATAGCAGATTCAATGTCATGATGCATAATATCTTATATCTTACTGATGTTTGGACTGGATAAGTAGGTGCAAGAAAGAAGCTGAGAATGAATTAGACGGGGTAGCTCATGTATTACTAGATAAAAGCTGAAAATGGATTAGACAGGATTGCTAATTTGGCAGAGCGATGAGAGGAGAGATATCTGTAACCTTCGTAGGACCCATATCTATGTATCTGTATTTGTATACAGTATCTGTTTATTCTTGTACTCTCCTAGTGGTGGATGTACTGTCGATGTTGTTTATCTGATTGTAAGGGTTATCCGAATAGGGTGGATATCATGGTTCCTTTGTTGGGACGATGGGTATGTATTTTATTGTTGTTTCATTAATAGTTCATTAATAAAGCAGGTGACCATTTGTCACATTTTTTATGCCAAAGATACAGTGATGTTGAAAGTATAAGCCATCACTCACTTCATCGACTACTCTTCAGTTATGATATCATCAAACCATTTGACTAGTTGTTCACTCAATGGCCTTTGTCTAGGGAATTCATCGACCCAAATGCACGCAATCTCAAACACCTTCAGCATCTGGCCATTGTGATTCTCATCATATATCGGAGGATCAAACACCTCGGCCTCGCTCTTCTCCTCCTTCATCTTGAATACCCACTTTCTCAAATCTCTACGTTCTCGGTTTGCACATATCCACCAGCCTTTGTTCTCGGTTTGCACATATCCACCATCCTTCTGCTCGTCAGTAGCTCCAAAGAACGACTCCACAGCTGTAGACATCGCCTTTGTAAGTAGCAATCGAATATTGGCATAGTCCAAAGTGCCAACTAAATCTATGCTCACGTGAGAATCTTGAGGTAGGATGAGCCTTGCGAGCCAAAATCCAGTCAAATGAATCTCAAAATTTTTGTCAATGAGTATATTACTTGATTTGATGTCTCGTTGTAGTATATGAGGCTCGCAGGATTGGTGCAAGTACACTAACCCCCTCGCTGCTCCATGCGCTATTTGAAGCCTTTTATCCCAATTCAGCATCGTTCCTTCTTCGTTACTCTCATGAAGCCAGTAGTCCAAGCTCCCGTTCTCCATGTATGAATAGATTAAGAGCAGGTCATTCCCAACCCTGCAGTATCCTTGAAGAACAAGATTTTCATGTTGAGCTCTGGAAAGGGTTTCAACCTCAGCTTGGAATTCCTTCTCTATCTAACAGAAATCACCCGAAAGTTTTTTGATTGCAACTTTACTCCCATTAGCTAGATTTGCTTTATATACCATACCGAACCCTCCACATCCGATGATATAAGCTTGATCAAAGTTGTTGGTGGATTTGAAAATGTCGTTAATAGTTAGCACGCGTTGCTCCATGTTTTGAAACAGGAGTACCAATTCATTGGTATGTGTCACCACCTTTGACATATTGTTCTGCCTTGTAACTCGAATTCTAGGGACAACTAAATAGATCAAACTGAGAAGAAAAGTTGTCCCTATTCCAATTCCCATTGCCATACCTATCGCTGCTCCTTTCTTCAATTGATTTTAACTTGTTGAGTGTGGTGAGCAAGAGGATAAGTGATTGCCACAGAGCCCTGGATTCCCTACAAAATCTGAGATGGAGAATGTTGAAAACTAACCTCCTACAGGTATTTGCCCAAACAAATTATTATACGCCAAGTCCAAATTTGCTAAAAAGTTCAATTTTGTCATATAAGGCCGCATCTCTCCTGTAATATTGTTGTACGATAGATCTAGGTTCTCTAAGCTAGCCATCTCCCCAGTAGTTCATCGGGTATAGGCCCTGAGAGACCATTCATGTGGAGATCCAATAAAGGAGACCCTTGAGGTTACCAAATCCGCGCAAAATTGGGCCCACAAGCTTGTTATCATTGAGAATCAAAGATGGCCAGAAGCTGCTGACATGATTATATTGCAGGCTCGACGCATTATTCCTTCTAATGAAGAACGGAAACTTCAGAAAGGAAGATACTCGACTTGATGAATTTATGGAAATTAAACTCTTCATTTCTGTCATAGTAATAGGGATTTCTCCAGTGACTGAATTGTTCAAAACATCCAGGTAAAAAGAGAGAATCGAGGTTTCCCGACCATGGAGGGATAGTCCCATCAAGGTGATTCCATGAAATGTCCAAGGCCTTCAAGCTGGTCAAGTTCACAATCCAGGATGGAATTGAACCGAAGGGCGAGCAATATGCAATGACAAGAACCTCCAACTTTTTGAACCCTTGAATACTATTCGGTGGCATCCGATCTCCATTACAGAAATTCTCCGTGAGGACAAGATGAGTGAGGTTGGGGCAATTCTGATGGACTTCCAAAGTCGAGGAAAGATGAGAGAAGCTATTGTTTGAAATTATGAGGAAAGAAAGTTGTGTGAGGTTCGGGAAACTGATGGGAATTTCACCACTAAAATTGTTTCTTGCTAGATTTACACTGACCGATTCGGAACAATGTGAGAAGTTAGAAGGGATGGTGCCAGTAAACAAATTTGTACCGAGATCAAGGGAAGTTAAACTGCACCATCCCAGCGATGACGCCAATCTCACCACTCAACGAATTGTTTCTTAGACAGAATATCTTAAGACTATACCAGGTCGAGAAAGAAACAGGCAAAGAACCATCGAGAGAGAAGAATTTCAAGTTTGTGAGACTACCGAAGACATTAGGGATGGGACCGAAGAAGTTATTCAGCGAAAGGTCTACATGAATCCAACTGAATTCGTGATTGGGGTTGCAAGTTGAAGCTAACTGAATTTGGAAGAGCGAGAAGAACAAGTACCATGAGAACATCAAGTAAGGTTCAAAGCAACCTCCTCCGTTCATCTCCATTTCAGACTGTTACACAATTAAAACATGGAGCTCTAAAAAAAAAATAAGGAAGAATCTTTAGTTGGCTAAAACAAACAGTTAGCAAAAGCCATTACAGATATTGATTAAAAATGAAGAACAATTAGGCGAGAAACGAAAAGGAATTCAACGTTCACCATCTGCAATCTTCTGCCTTAATCTCTTTTGTAGTATTTACATTTTAATAAACAATTAAATATCCAAAAAAGAAGAAGAAGAAAACTGTTAATTTAGTATTCGGTATTTGAACAGGATTAACCACGCTAGGGATCGGTAGTGTGGAGATAATTGAACAGTTTGAATTTCAGGGGATGATAAAGAAGGTGATACTGATAGAACGGCACACAGCCAATGTCGAATAAGAAGACCAATAGAAATATGCTGCTATTTTTTTTTAAAGTCCAAAAATCATTTTAGAGGGCTTTAAAATTCGTACTAAGAATTCTTGTAACCAACAATAACAGCAATAATATTCACTTGACCACTTCCATATTTGACATCTCTACAAGCTACAGTTATGTCACGTGATGCAACCATGCAACCTTCACCTAACCAAAAGTTTGTATTTCCTTCCAATATAGAGAAGCATTTTATTGTTACCTACAACACTGTAGAAAAAGGAAATTTGCATATTACTAACTGAAACAGAGCATGGTATTGCTAAAAGTAGGAACATATTTATTCATATAAATACTGAAAACATTCTTTTTTCGATACCAATAACCACATTCGGTTCAGAACAGCTAGACGTGGAAAAATACGGTACGACGAATACAAAATCAAGCACAATTGCAATATGGAAGGTTCAAACAATTAATTCTGATCTCGAAACTAGAATACCATCAGTATCAGCATAAAGCCACTCACCATCGCAGATTCTTACTCCACCAATGTTCACAGGCACATGCTTCTCCCCAATCCCCTTCTTGTTGGCTTTCATTGGATGTGATGCCAGAGCTCTCACCCCAAGATCACACCCATTAATTTCATCAACATCCCTTATGCAGCCATTGACAATTATGCCAGCCCATCCATTGTTTTGAGCTTGTTGAACTGGATTTCCACCTAATATGGCACACCTCATACTTCCACCACCATCAACAACCAAAACCCTCCCGTTGCCTCTCTCTTCGAGAAATTCACGAATAAGAACATTATCCTCAAAGACCTTGAGAGTGACAACTGGGCCAGAGAAGACCTGACGTCGACCGTAGATTTGGAAGGTTGGATGGAGGGCTCGGAGCTCACCGTTCATACTCAGGTGGGGATTTGCATCGCATACTTCAGCAGTTGCTAATGGCAGAGATGCCATTGCGTTCTGATACTGCAAATTGGGGGAAGGAATGTTGTCCTATGAGTTTTAAATATGAAATTATGAACTAGTTGTAAAAATCAAGTCGGAAGAATGATGTTCTATGAGTTTTAAATATGAAATTATGAACTAGTAGTAAAAATCAAGTCCGTCAATAACAGCTCAGTTGACCGATTTCATTGCTTTACCTAAAACATGTAGAATTGGGCATATTTGGTGCAACCTTACAAGTACCTTACCTTATATGTCAAAAGACACATCATATTATTTATATATATAAAAAAACCTATTGCTAAATGTTCACCTTACAGCCACAAAATTTTCCAATAGCAAATTACTACAAGGCCAACAATGATGTGACATGACTCGGAAATGGCTCCGTTATCATATAATTAGTTATGACAGCCTTTCAGAGCATCACAAACGAACTGGAAAATTAAATGTTAATGTAAAACTGAATTTCTTTAAATCTTTCCATTTTATAATCAATCTTCCCCTTTAAAATGCAAAAGTTGCGAAGTATTAAGAAAAGTTTGAAAGTTTTTGTGGTTTGAAGCTCTGGAAAACAAAGGTGTACCCTCTTATCACAGTCAAATCTCTGCCACAAACTATGAACAAAATATACTTCTCAAATTAGAAGAAAGGGTAATATTTCACATTCCTCGATTTGACCACTATAGATGTCTAAGTAAGTGATGTATCATAGAATAGCTTCAACAGATATGCCTCTCAAATTTCCACTTAACAAATCATTTGCAGTAAATTTTTAGTTAAAAGCCAACAGTGCTTCGGGTCTAATGGAACTATCGTTTTACTTTGTAACCTATTTCAACTTGATAACACACTTCATTTGATGTCAAATTTTCATGCTGTCAAATTCTTAGGTTCAAACGAAATTCGATACATATTGAACAAGCTGTCCATTAATTCACTGTCTGGTAAGCAAATTAAGGCTTCTAGTTCTAGCTTCTCAATATAGTAATTTCACCACCTAGAACCTTCTGAACTTGGCTACATATATTTGTTCTATCCCCTCACACAAACTTCCTAGTGTTCCTAATGGTTGAATGCAATTTTTAACAAGAAAGTTCCGGCCCTGTTTCATGTCGAAATACAGTGTTGTGATAACTGAAGTTATGTGTGTGTGATGGCTCCGCAAAATTTTATTTTTGAGTTTTCGATCATAACTTAACTCCAAATTCCATTAGTTAATAACATGCCACATATCTATATTCTACAGCTTGTTTGAAATTTAAAAATGAAAAATGAAAATGAAAATTTTGTTTAATTAATGAGATAGGCTTTCCATACTTACCAACTGAACCCCTAATTAATGAGATTCTCATAGATTCAACATTCATAGCTAATCCTATCTCCAAAAGACACCATCTTTTTACCATATTCACGCATAAAACCATCAAAGACATCAACTTTATACATCAAGTTGCTATCTTTTCAGGTAATCAACCCCCCAAAAAACAACTTTGATCTCAAATCAAAGGATCCTCCTTTACTAACCCTAACTCCCAAATCCGTACAAATTGAAGATGAATCAAAGGAGATGATCGATACCTGAGCAGAATTGAGGGGAAGATGCAGGAATCCGATCCCGATCCGGCGATACTGGCGACTCTTAAACGAGAAACTGGGAAATTTGGGGTTGGATTTGTAATTTTGGATTGGGATTGATTCCGAATAAGAAGCAATTAACGAAAGGAACAAAAACTTGAAAGTTGTTTATCAGTCTTCTACTATGGAAATTTATTTGGGTTTTTCACATATATGTCCCTAACAAATATGTGAATATCATGTATGTCCCTCATAAATATGTATTTTCATATTTGTCTTCAATAATATATACCACATCTCTTAATTAATCCTCTAGTTAAAAAAAACTCAATAACGAAAATTAATGACTGAAATATTTTCTTCTCTACCATTTAAACTATATATTCTTCATCCTTGTAGATCCGGGCAGTTGTTAATCTAACCGAGACTCGTTAACTTTTCTCAAATTTTCTTCATTTTTCTCAAGAAATGGACAAACTAATAGTACATTTTTGAAAACTACATATTCTTCCTCACGTTACTTCTCTCAAATTGTCTTTAATCTTATTTTTAATGATAGATTATAAGCTTTCTCATTTATTTTTCTTAGAGCATCCACAATCGTTTGCTAAAAAATATGGCAAAATGGCAAATAAAAATAGCAATATGAGAATTTCAGTGCAATGGTAATTTGCTAAAATTTGAAAAAGAGATACATGTTGTTTCGTCCGTTTTTTTTACACTTAATTAATTAATGATTAGATATTAAAACATGTTAACATAAATTAAATAATATAATATATCCTAATCTACTTAATTATACACTAACCTAACAATTATACACTAATCTAATCAGGATTTTGGTGTCCCGTCCAAGCCAAAAAAGTTTGAAACGGGACAACATGTTTCGTTTGAGCGTTTTTTTAAAAAAAAATTTAAATACATGTTGTACAATCTGATCATTTAAAATAAAAAAAGTCAGACGAAACAACATGTTCTGTTTGATCCCAATAAATTTTTTTAAAAAAAAGGTATATAATTTGAGAATCGTCAGTTCGTTTCTCAAATATGAGAAGCGACTGTAGCGATTTTGCCAAAATATGGCAAAATAGCAAACGACTGCAGGCCATCGTTTCTGAAAATATGAGAAAATGACAAATATAGCAAACGATTGTGGATGCTCTTAAAACTCTTAAATCTTTTATTATTTGATTGTCTAGTCTGATCTTCTAATTTGATTTCGATTTATCTCATAAGGGTAAAATCATAGTTAACTTAGCGATATCTAACATAGGGGTAAATATGAAATAAAGTCCAAATTGTTAGAGGGTATATATGAAAATATATATTTATGAGGGATATATGATATTATCATATTTGTTAGAGGTATCCATATTAAAAATCCCAATTTATTTTGGGTAATGCTGCACCTTTGTTTATTTCATATACCACACTCATTCATTCTATATTTGCAAATAAGTACATTACACTTTTGCATATGTGCTTACATATATTGGCATTTATATTAAGGCCATACCACCGAGCTCTTGCTCCCCATGTCAGATGTCTACCATTAGAGCATCTACAGTCGTTATTGTTTAAAAAATGCATATAGCAATTGGCCAATTCGCTGCAGTCGTCGATTGATGTTTTTTACCAATTAAATATAAAAAAAATTAGACGAAACTTCAAGCTGCGTCAGACGGATTTTTATGATTTTTTATGATTTGTTTTATTAATTAAAAACGTTATTTAAGTTTATAAAAAAAAAATTTAAAATGTGGGCCCCTCCGTCGGACGCAACATACGCAACATTAAGTTGCGTCCAAGGAGGCCCGAGACTCTGGAGTTTTTATTAAATGTTTTTTTTATTTAAAAGTCGTCGGACGCAACTTGAAGTTGCGTCTGACGAATTAAAAAATTATTTTTTTTCGTTGGACGCAACTTCAAGTTGCGTCAGACTAATTAATTATTTTTTTTCGTCGGACGCAACTTCAAGTTTCGTCTAGTATATTATACATATAGCTACATCTTGTGCCGTGTATAGCAATCTACTGTATTAATTTATACATAAAATACATAAATAGTAAACGACTATAGCTCATCGTTTGCTATTAAATACATTTTATGCATAAATAGTACGCAGACTATGGATGCTCTTAGGATCCAAGTGGTTAGTTTTGATTGTGAGCAGAATTTCAGCAAATTTTAATAACTAAGAAAGCTAACATAATACTGATAGAGGCTTGACATTGTATTTTTATTTTATTTTTTGTTTTATTTTAATTTTTTTACTGCGAACAGCATTTGTGCTATATTTGATGTTTATTGATAAGTTAGTATACAGTGACATCTTCTCTTGCTGATTTAGATTCTCACGTGGGGATAACATTGATTAACTTTCTCAACGTTCTTAATTTCTTATGCAAAGCGAAGAAAATAATGTAACATGATATTATGTTCTGTATCGAATGAAAAATAGGCTAAATTAGAAGGGAAATAAACCTCACTAAACTATACCATTCGTGCAAAAAATCACTGTGAACTAGTATATATATTGTTGCCGCTGAATTTGGTGTGGGGGCAAACAGATAGAACTTGTGGATTCTTAGGGAAACTGAATAGTAACCTGTACACCTGTTCCTTGGGGCGTCGATCGTTGCTCCCGCCGTGCACCTGCAAAAAGTGCGAGACACCGGGGTTGTTCCCGGCGACGCACCCTCCGACGCTTAAGTCAGTAATCTGGCAGATTATGAAAGAGCGCAAAAACTGGTGAAAGATTGATTACCTCTTAATGGAGATGGATGGGGGGTATTTATAGGCGTCTTAGAGAACAATTTAGGGATGTAATCCGCGTGACCTGATATAGAATAATCTCCTTGTAAACAGATTAGGAATGTAATCTGATAAGGTATATTCTGGTAATCAGATAAGGAATTTAATCCCCAAATCCCAGTGAAAAGATTGACGTTCATCAGGACCGTTGATCAAGATTGGTCAGGGACCCTGATTTTATCTTGTTGGGTGAGGTGTGTAACGGGTTAAAACCCGCACCCTCTTATTGGTGGGTCCGTTCGTGGGTTACTGGGTTCTTGGGGAGAAGACCCAACACCTATTTCGGACCCTCTTGTGGGCGGAATTGCCATCTTACCCCCACGTCTCAAGATTCGTACTCAACTTGGACGGTTCCGATTTAACCCCATTTTTAGCCATATCACGAGCCCCCCACTCTTAAAGACTGAGCTTGATCAGCCTTTGAGGAGTAGTTTGACTGTTTTAATGGCTAGCGGAGTTATATCGGAGTTCAAGTGGAGAGTTGTGAGTCCGGAGGAGGGAGTGAGGTGACTTGCCAAGTGGATCGAGCTCCGAGTTGCTCATGGGTTCTGACGGTCGTGTGGCATTTTCGCAAGGATATCCTTCTGACCCTGGCGAAGCGTCAATTCGTCGTTCGGGGGCCTCACGCGTTTGTATCGCGCCTTAGACTCTTCCCAGGGCTCGGCGACTAGGAGGCCGAGGTCCATATGTGGTTCGGCAAGCTTTCCCGGGGAGGAAGGCGAGTTCGGCATAGCTGCGAGCGCTAGGAGCGGGTCTGGCGATCTGCCGACCTCGTTCCTTACCCTGTAACGAGGTCGGTGTCACGAACGCTCGGCAGCGAGTGCCGAACCTGGCCTTTTTCCCCCATAACGGGGTCGGTGTCACGAACGCTCGGCAGGAGTGCCGAGCCTGACATTTTCCCCATAACAGGGTCGGTGTCACGAACGCTCGGCAGGAGTGCCGAGCTTGACATTTCCCCCATAACAGGGTCGGTGTCACGAACGCTCGGCAGTGAGTGCCGAGCCTGACATTTTCCCCATAACAGGGTCGGTGTCACGAACGCTCAGCAGTGAGCGCCGAGCCTGACATTTTCCCCATAACAGGGTCGGTGTCACGAACGCTCAGCAGTGAGCGCCGAGCATGACATTTTCCCCATAACAGGGTCGGTGTCACGAACGCTCGGCAGTGAGTGCCGAAGCTGACTTTTTCCCCATAACAGGGTCGGTGTCACGAACGCTCGACAGTGAGTGCCGAGCCTGACATTTTCCCCATAACAGGGTCGGTGTCACGAACGCTCGGCAGTGAGCGCCGAGCCTGACATTTTCCCCATAACAGGATCGGTGTCACGAACGCTCGGCAGTGAGTGCCGAGCCTGGCATTTTCTCCATAACAGGGTCGGTGTCACGAACGCTCGGCAGTGAGCGCCGAGCCTGACATTTTCCCCATAACAGGGTCGGTGGCGCGAACGCTCGGCAGTGAGTGCCGAGCCTGGAATTTTCCCCATAATAGGGTCGGTGTCACGAACGCTCGGCAGTGAGCGCCGAGCCTGACATTTTTCCCATAACAGGGTCGGTGTCACGAACGCTCGGCAGTGGTGCCGAAGCTGACATTTTCCCCATAACAGGGTCGGTGTCACGAACGCTCGGCAGTGAGTGCCGAGCTCCCAGACTTGTCGTTTTTGGGGGCTTGTCTTTTCTGTGCGCCATTTGAATCCCTGACACCTCTGACAACTCTGACAACTCTGACAACCCTGACAGATGGGACGTTCATTAATTGCAGTGACCTTTGGGGTTCTGTCAGATGGGATGCGCATTAAATGCAACTCATGATTCGTTGCAGTTATCGAGGTGACGATTGGGATCGTTCCGCCGCTTGGTTTAGATGGGCCGGTCGTAGGGGCCCATTAGCCTCGTGGGGTGTGCCCCTCTTCTATAAATCCTCCCCCCCTCTCATTTCTCATTTCTCCTCTCGTTTGCTCAGGCGTTCTCTTGTGTCTCAGGCGATTTTTCCGGTGACCGGTGTTTGACTCAGGCGAAGTTTTTCGGCAGCTCTCTCTTTTCAAGGTAATTTATAAATTATGTCTGTAGTTTCTGTCTCAGATGAAGTCTCTTGGTCCGAGCCCTCCCTTGAAGGCGTCGAGGCCTCGACTCCGAATCCAACCAAGGGGAAGGTGTTCGGCAAGGATTCCATCGTCGAGGACCCGAAGAGGATGGGGGAGTTCGGACAGCTGCCAGGTCCGCTGACGGGGCTGCACAGTGTCAGGGAGCTCCCGAAGGACCAGGCCGAGCGAATCATCCATGGGAGGGAGAGGTCCTTCGAGGAGAACGAGGTGAGGGAGACGACGGAGGCGGACGACGCGGCGTCGATCCTGCGCGAGGAGGAACTGGCGGCGATCCGGGACTCTTTTTTCATCCCGGAGGAGTACGAAATCATGCTGTCGGGCCCCGGGGTTAGGGCTAATTCGCCGCTACCGGTGACCATGTGTTGCTGGCCGGTCGATGCCTTTATCGCCGGTGCTCGGCTGCCTCTCCACGCGTTCGCTGTTACCGTGGTGAGCTGGTACGGGGTCTGCTCCATTCAGCTCATGCCGAACGCGTGGCGAGTGATTAATGGCTTCGTTCTCCACTGTCAGGCCGCAGGGATCGAGCCGCAGCTGAACGTGCTTCGGACGATATACCGGCTCCACCAAGGGAACAAGTCGGAGTACCGGTATTATCTGACTCCGAGGCACGGCGGCAGGCTCGTCGTCTGCCCCGACTCTATCAAGCACTGGCGAGAGAAGTGGGTCGTCGTGCGGAGTCGAGAAGCATGGCCGATCCCCACTAATTGGGCAGAAGGGGTGCCCAAGAGGGCGACGGCGCTGCCGAGGCTTACAGTAGAAGAAGAAGAGGCGGTCCGGACCCTCCTTGACCGGCCGAAGTATGATTGGAAGGATTTGACGGAGGACGTTCTCTACAGGGGAGGGCTCTGCCGCGTAGATCCTAGTACGCGGCTCTCGCCAAGTTCTTTTTTCCGTACTTGCTGCCTTGTTTTTCTTTTGTGCTAATCATTTTTTGCTTTTGATGCAGAATCCATGGACTACGAGGCGGTGTTGGCGCTCAGGGCGGGGCTCGCTAGTAAGGCGCCGAAGAAGCGCAAGAGGGTTGCGTCGAAGCTGCCCTCGACCTCGAAGGTGCCGAGGATTGCGGCCCCCGACCAGGTGGTGGAGGTTGCTGACGACCCGGTCGTCGCCGTGGCGGGGCCTTCGGCTCCTGCACCTGTGGGGGATTTCCCCATTGCCGCCGCGCTCGCCATGCCGACCCCGCCGCTGACCGTAGCAGGCGAGGAGCTCCTGACGGAGGAGCACAAGCGGATCCACATTCCGGACTGGCAGGTCCGGAGGCACGATGGGTTCCTCGGGAACTCGTTGGCGAGCATGCAGGCCGTCAAGCATCTCGCCACCCCGAAGGACCGCGCCGCCATGGACGCGGGGAGGGAAGGCGACGACGTGATCGAGATCACTCGTTCGGCGGTATCGGTAAGTTCCGAGTTCCCTTCGTTCGTTTCATCCCTTTGAATCACAAAATTTTTTCTAACTCTCTGAGTTCTTCTTTCCTTTGTAGATCGTCGTCCATTTCGGTCACCTCACCGAGAGGCTGACCGCCCTCGAGAAGGAGCTGAAGCAGGAGTCCGACCAGGCTCGGAACGAGAAGGCTCGGATGTCGAACCAGCTCGACAAGCTCCGAGTCAAGCATGAAGGTCGGTCTGCGAGGATCCAGCACCTCGAGGTCGAAGTGAAGAGGCTGGAGGACGAGCTGCTTCGGGAGAAGGAGGGGTCAGCCAACCAATTGGTCGAGGCCGAGGCGAAGCAGGCGGCAGCCGTGAAGGAGGCAGAGGACGCCACCCTGAAGAAGGCCCAGGGGTACCTCGCGCAGAACATGGCGAAGGCCTTCGCCACTGCCCTCGACCGGGTGCGAGAAGCATACCCCGGGGTGGACGTCTCGGGATGGCGACTCTTCCCCGGACACGTCGAGGGCTTCGACCCCGAGTCCGAAGGGGAAGAGGAGGAGGAGGAGGGCGACGCTGATGCCGATGCCGGGGTTACTGGCGAAGTCCCGAGCACCACGACCACTCCGTTGGCGGCGGCGTCTCCTTCGGCGAAGTCGACGCCTACTCCGCCTCGTCGCCCGGGGAAAGAGGTCGGGCACTGAATCCGCCTTTCGTTTTGTTGTTTTTGATTTTGTTTTTTTTTTTTTTGTTTTTCCTTTCGAACTTTGTAATGCCTAATAGCGGACTGGCCGCCGCTTTTTTTGACGTTTAATGAAAGGAAAATTTCTGCAAGTGTCGATGTTCGGAAGTTTTTTTTGTGTTACGCACTTTCTTTTGCCGAACTGTCCCCTCTTGTTTTTAGAGATGAAAATTTTTCCAAGTGTGGTGCTTCGGCCATGTTCGGCGTTTGTGCTGATTACTCTGATTTCTTTGCAGCTTATGGTGATTGCCCAAGACGTCGAGCTTTCTCGCCCGGACGAGGAAGTTCCAGCCGAGGCCGGCCTAGGGGCGACAAGGCTGTGTCTGGCTAGGTGTAGAGAGAAACTTTACGAGGTCGAGCTCGGATTGCGCCGGGCTGAAAGCGAGAGGAGGCATCTCCAGCTCGTCCTTGGTCGGCGAGACATCGAGATTCATCGTTTGGAAAGCAGAATCGCCGAGCTTACACCCGAAGGTGAACATTTGCCAACTGATTTCAGTAATGAGATTCAAGTTCAGTGCATTCGTCATAACTTGTCCAAAATAACAACGGAGAAGGACGAGTTGCTTTCCGAGATACAGCATCTGCAGTCCGTAGAGGCGAAGCTTCGAAGAGAGGGTGAGGTGCTGACGGCCGAGGTGGCCAAGTTGACCACCGAACGGGTCGAGTTGACTGCCGAAGTCGAAGCGCTAAAGAGAGCGACGGTGGATAAAAGCATCGAGGTCACCCACCTTCGGCGCCTCGTCGCTAGCCGATCTGGAGTGCCGGACTCCGCGATACCTCCACGTTTCGAAGTCGACGTCAAAGACGACTCGTTGCGGGACAGGATCTCGGAGTTGGAGGCGGAAGTGGCCCGTCTGAAGCCACATTCAGGTCCGATCAACATTCGAAGCACGTCATGCACTCGCGCTGAGAGTGAGCGGAGCATTACTTTCTATGAGATGGCGACCCGTTAGCGGATCGGCTAACCAAGCCCGGGGGACGCGCAGAGCTCGGTGGCAATCTCCTCGAGCGGGGCGTCTGTCGGTGTAGCTACCAGGAGCGGTGCCGAGGATACGTCCCAGTTTGCCGGCTTGGGGTCGCGCTCCGGGGACAAGCGTCGTCACCCTCGAGTGTCCTTGAAGCGGAACGCTCTAGCTCCGAAGAAGCGCTGAAGTGGTCGATTCTGCGAGTTTTTTGCTTATTTTTTTTGTTTTTCGCTAAGTGTAATAAGTCGGCATTGTAATTTTTCTCTGATGAGTTGAGCTCCTGCTGTGTTTGCCTTTGTACCACATCTGTTTCATTAATAAAGGCTTTATTGCCGAACTTGTGTGTCTTGTTCTCGCGATTGTTGTCTGCCGCGCCGTAACTTCTAAAGCTTCGGACTTCGAATGGCGAGCTACTTCTGGCTCGCTTAGGAGCGAACTCGCGAAGTAGAATCGAGCCAAGTGTTCGACTTCGAGGTCCTTGGTTTACTAGGTTAGGGACCTCGGAGCGTTTCAGAGCGGCGAACTACCCCTAGCTCGCTTAGGAGCGAGCTTGAGGAGTAGAGTCGAACCAAGTGTTGGACTCCGAGTCATGTAACGGTTGTGGGAGCAATTTCGAATGGCGAACTACCCCTAGCTCGCTTGGGAGCGAGCTTGCGGAGTAGAGTCGAACCAAGTTCTGGACTCCGAACCATTCAACGGCCGTGGGAGCAATTTCGAATGGCGAACTACCCCTAGCTCGCTTGGGAACGAGCTTGCAGAGTAGAGTCGAACCAAGTGCTGGACTCCGAACCATTCAACGGCCGTGGGAGCAATTTCGAATGGCGAGCTACTTCTAGCTTGCTCAGGAGCGAGCTCGCAAAGTAGAATCGAGCCAAGTGCTGGACTCCGGAACCATTCAACGGCCGTGGGAGCAATTTCGAATGGCGAGCTACTTCTAGCTCGCTTAGGAGCGAGCTCGCGAAGTAGAATCGAGCCAAGTGTTGGACTCCGGAACCATTGTCAGTTTAAGGGGTGTGGGAGCAATTTCGAATGGCAAACTACCCCTAGCTCGCTTGGGAGCGAGCTTGCAGAGTAGAGTCGAACCAAGTGTTGGACTCCGAACCATTCAACGGCCGTGGGAGCAATTTCGAATGGCGAGCTACTTCTAGCTCGCTCAGGAGCGAGCTCGCGAAGTAGAATCGAGCCAAGTGTTGGACTCCGGAACCATTGTCAGTTTAGAGGGTGTGGGAGCAATTTCGAATGGCGAACTACCCCTAGCTCGCTTAGGAGCGAGCTTGCGGAGTAGAGTCGAACCAAGTGCTGGACTCCGAACCATTCAACGGCCGTGGGAGCAATTTCGAATGGCGAGCTACTTCTAGCTCGCTTAGGAGCGAGCTCGCGAAGTAGAATCGAGCCAAGTGTTGGACTCCAGAACCATTGTCAGTTTAAGGGGTGTGGGAGCAATTTCGAATGGCGAACTACCCCTAGCTCGCTTAGGAGCGAGCTTGCAGAGTAGAGTCGAGCCAAGTGCTGGACTCCGAACCATTCAACGGCCGTGGGAGCAATTTCGAATGGCGAGCTACTTCTAGCTCGCTTAGGAGCGAGCTCGCGAAGTAGAATTGAGCCAAGTGTTGGACTCCGGAACCATTGTCAGTTTAAGGGGTGTGGGAGCAATTTCGAATGGCGAACTACCCCTAGCTCGCTTAGGAGCGAGCTTGCGGAGTAGAGTCGAACCAAGTGCTGGACTCCGAACCATTCAACGGCTGTGGGAGCATTTTCGAATGGTGAGCTACTTCTAGTTCGCTTAGGAGCGAGCTTGCGAAGTAGAATCGAGCCAAGTGTTGGACTCCGGAACCATTGTGAAATTGAAGAGTTAAAAACAGAGGGATGTAATAGTAGTGAAAACATGAAGAAACTTCATTTATTAATATCTAATGATCGGCTGCTTCTAAAGTTGCTAGCCGTTATTACAGTAATAAAGAAAAACAAAAGGAAAAACCAGTACTAGTAACAGGAAGGGAACGGTTCGACATCTCGAGTTACTTGGAGAGACATGGTTGCCTTCTCTTGGTATTTCAAAAGATGGTCGGCGTTCCAAGTCCTGGGAATTTCTCTGCCTTCGAGATCTTCTAGCTTGTATGTACCGGGGCGGATTACTTTTGAGATCTTGTACGGTCCCTCCCAGTTCGGGGCCAGCTTGCTTTTCTGTCCGGGGAACGAGATGGCCAGCTTCCGGAGGACTAAATCCCCTTCTTTGAGGTCCGTTGGGCGGACTCTTTTGTTGTACGCTAGCTCGATCCTTCTTCGGTAAGCTTGCTGGCGTATGGCAGCTCTCTCTCGGATTTCGTCTATTAGATCTAGGCTTGTTCTGAGCTCTCTAGCATTCTGCTCTTCTTCATAAGCGATCAGGCGAAGAGAGGGTATCCCGACTTCTAGGGGGATGATGGCCTCGGCCCCATAGGTGAGATTAAATGGGCTCTCGCCTGTTGGGGTCCGCTTGGTGGTGCGGTGATTCCAGAGTACGTTCGGCAGCTGATCGACCCATAGTCCCTTGGAACACTTGTCTAACCTCTTCTTGATTCCCGCAAGAATCTGTCGGTTGGCATTCTCAGCCTGGCCATTCGACTGGGGATGGGAGACGGAGGAGAATCGGTGTTGTATGGAGAGGTCTTCACACAAGGCTCGGAAGGCGGCTCCAGTAAACTGTGTCCCGTTATCTGTGACTATGACTCGGGGAACGCCAAAGCGGCAAATCACATTTTTCCAGAAGAATTGAACGACTCTATGCTCGGTGATTGTAGCCAGGGGTTCGGCTTCTATCCATTTAGAGAAGTAGTCGACTGCTACGACTAGGAACTTCAGCTGTCCGGGAGCAGGTGGAAATGGTCCTAGCAAATCCATTCCCCACATGGCGAAGGGGATCGGACTTGATAGGGAGGTAAGCGGTGCTTGTGGAAGGTGCCGGATGTCTGCATACTTTTGACAGGAGCTGCATTGCCGAACGTGTCGTTCGGCGTCCCGTAAGAGAGTGGGCCAATAATACCCGTAGTTCAATATTTTGCGCGCTAGGGCTCTGGACCCCGAATGAGCCCCGCCGATGCCCTCGTGGAGTTCTTGCAGGGCGTAGTCGGCCTGCCCGGGGGAAAGACACCTTAGGTAGAGCCGACCGTCCACCTGGGTGAAGGAGCGTTTATATAAGATGCCTTCCATTAAAGCAAAACACTCGGCTCGGTCCCTGATTCTTCTTGCTTCCCTCGGATCTTCAGGGAGGAGTCCGTCTTTTAAGAATTCGACGATGGGTTTCATCCAGTTGTCCTCGAGGAGGACAGGCAGTGTTTCAACGGAGCCTGGTGCTTCGTCCTCTATGCTTGGCTTCAAGAGGACTTCTATCAATACGGTCTGTTCGAGACCTTGAAGGGAAGAGGAGGCTAATTTCGATAGGGCGTCGGCCTGAGCGTTTTCTTCTCGAGGGATCCTTCGGATGAGGGCCTCTTCGAACAGCGCCATGAGGCTCTTGACTTTAGTCAGGTATTTAACCATTCTGTCATCGCGGGCTTCATACTCTCCGAGGACCTGGTTGACAACCAACTGGGAGTCACTGAAGATCTGTAGCCGCTGTGCTCCTGCATTTCGAGCCATTCTGAGACCGGCGATTAATGCCTCGTATTCGGCCTCATTGTTGGAGGCTTTGAAATTTATTCGGAGGGAGTACTGGAGGATGAAGTCATCTGGGCCTGCCAGGATGACACCCGCCCCGCTCCCCTCATTACAAGAAGATCCGTCGACATAGATCGACCAGACCGGGGGCCCCTTTGCAGTTTGGCAGGGCTCAGGGATTGTACTCTCAACTATGAATTCGGCCAGCGCCTGAGCCTTGATGGCGGTCCGAGGCTGATAAGTTATGTCGTGTTGGCTCAGCTCGATTGACCACTTCATGAGGTGGCCGGAAGTCTCCGGCTTGTGAAGGACCTGTTTCAGCGGCTGGTCGGTAAGGACGACCACCGAGTGGGACTGGAAGTAGGGTCAAAGCTTTCTCGCGGCCATTACCAGGGCATAGGCCATTTTTTCAATTTTCGGGTACCGGAGCTCGGCGTCCCGGAGCACTTTGCTGACGTAGTAAATGGGTTTCTGAGCCCTTTCTTCTTCTCTGACTAAGACCGCGCTGAGCGTCTGTTCGGAAGCTGCCAGGTAGAGGTAGAGTGATTCGCCAGGTATCGGTTTGCTGAGCAGGGGTGGATTGACGAGGTAGGCTTTAAGCCGGTCGAAGGAGTCTTGTTGCTGCTGTCCCCACTCGAATCCTTTAGCCCCCCTGAGGGCTTTGAAGAACGGGAGACACTTCTCCCCGGACTTCGATAGAAAGTGCCTTATGGCAGCTAGGCGACCGGTCAATCTCTGAACTTCTTTGACATTTCTGGGAGGGGCCATGTCTAGTATGGCCCTGATCTTCTCCAGATTTGCTTCAATTCCTCGTTGGCTAACCATGAAGCCGAGGAACTTCCCTGATGAGACGCCGAACGCACACTTGTTCGGGTTGAGTCTCATACTGTGTTTTCTTAGGACGTCGAAGGCTTCCTGAAGGTCGGCCACATGATCAACACCTCGGATGCTCTTTACAAGCATATCATCGACGTACACTTCCATGTTTCGGCCGATCTGGGCTTGGAAGACCTTGTTGACTAGGCGTTGGTATGTTGCACCGGCGTTCTTGAGACCGAATGGCATGACCCTGTAACAGTAGAGGCCCTGGTCGGTAACAAACGATGTCTTCGGGATGTCTGGAGGGAACATCCTTATCTGATTGTAACCTGAGAAGGCATCCATGAAGCTGAGGAGCTCGTGTCCCGAGGTTGCGTCAATCAAAGTGTCGATGCTCGGCAGAGGGAAGGGATCTTTGGGGCATGCCTTGTTGAGGTCGATGAAATCAATACAAATTCTCCACGTCCCGTTGGACTTCTTCACCATTACTACGTTGGACAACCACTCTGGGTAGTTTACCTCCTGTATGAATCGGGCTTTCAACAGCTTATCTACCTCCTCTTTGATAGCGAGCTGACGCTCGGGGGCGAACCTGCGTCTCTTCTGCTGAACCGGTTTGGACCCCGGATCAACACTTAAGCGGTGGACTAGGAGTTCTTCGGAGATACCGGGCATGTCTGCTGCGGACCATGCGAAGAGGTCTTGATTGGCTCGGATGCATTTCACAATATCTGAGTATAGGACGGACGGGAGGGTCTTGCTTACGAAGAACTTGCGGGTCGGCTCTTGTTCAGAGAAGAGCACCTCCTCCAGTTCGTCCGCTGGCTCGGAGGTCGGTCTTGTGGAATCTTGGGGAATCTCCAAGGTCTCTAAAGAGAGGACGGGCCCAAGGGTTGAGGTCATGTAGCATTTCCGGGCCTGCTCCTGATTTCCCCTTACTTCCCCGACCCCGGATCGGGTGGGAAACTTCATCTTCAGATGGTATGCCGAGGGAACTGCTTCCAGAGCTGCGAGGCCAGGCCTGCCCAAAATGACGTTGTAGGCAGCGGGAACATCCACCACCATGAAGTCCATCGGCTCTGTCCTAGTGGTAGGGGTTTGGCCGGCAGTTACATCGAGGGTGATCACCCCTTCAATAGTTACCGGAACCCCCGTGAACCCATGGAGAGTGTAACCGGCGGGCTTGAGTATGTCTCTGGAGAGCTTTAGGCCTTTAAAAGCGGAGAGGAAGAGGATGTTGACGGAGCTGCCGTTGTCTACTAAGATCCTCTCCACTTTGAAATTCGCCATGTGGAGGCTGATGACGAGGGCGTCACAGTGTGGGATACGAACTCCCTCGAGATCTTCGTCGGAGAAGGTGACTGGCACTCCGAGGCCTTTGGGAGGAGGTGTGGATCGGACTGAATTGACCTCTCTGATAAACGCTTTGCGAGAGGAGTTCGAGGAGCCTCCCATCGGACCCCCGTGGATGAGGTGGAGGACTCGCTCTTCCTCGAAGTCTGGCGTCTCTTCTCTTTCCGGACGCTTGTTAGCCCCCCGAGGTGGAGGAGGGAGCTCGGCTCGGTCCTTCCTTACAAATTTCGTTAGTTGTCCCCTCTGGATAAGGGCTTCGATCTCGTTCCTCAGAGCTCGGTAGTCGTTGGTGTCATGCCCATGGTCCCGGTGATAGCGGCACCATTTCTCTTTATCTCTTCTTTTGGCGGGAGTATTCATTTTGGGAGCCGGAGGCAAGACCCCGTCTTTTTCGACCTCCATGAAGATGGCAGAGAGGTTAGCGTTGAGGGGAGTGAACTTCTCAAATCTAGGGGGAGGTCGGCGCTGGCCGGCATTATCCTTCTGGAGCTTCTTGGCTCCTTCTTCTTCCGTCCCCTTCCTTTTAAGCCCGGAGGCGGGCACCTCCCAGTTGGGTTGTTGCTCGGCCTCTTCGGCCCGAATGTACTTTTCGGTGCGAAGGAGAAGGTCGGAAAAGTCATGTGGGGGTTTCTTGGCGAGGGAGGAGCGGAGGTTGGAATTGAGAACGTTGGATTGGAACGCTGCGGTAGCAACCGATTGGTCGAGGGAGGCAATGGTTCTAGCTTCAGCTGTGAACCTCTTCACGTAGTCTCTCAGTTTCTCCCCCTTTTGCTGACGGAGGTGCAATAGTGAGATGCTGGTTTTCTCGGTCCTTCGACTGCTGACAAAGTGGGTGATGAAGAGGGTTTCGAACTGCTCGAAGGAGAATATCGATGCTGGGGCAAGGCGAGAGTACCATTCTCGAGCCGGGCCTTTGAGTGTCGCGGGGAATGTTTTGCAGAGGAGGGCATCGGAAGCTTGGTGGAGGAGCATCAAAGTCTTAAAGCTTTCGATGTGATCAACTGGATCGGTCTCCCCGGTGTAATTCTCGAATTGGGGAGGTTTGAAGCCGAACGGCACAGGGGCGTCCACTATGGTTCGGGAGAATGGGGGCCGGCTAGGACGTAGGGTCCTCCCCCTGAGCTCCTCTTCTCGGTTTATCTGACCCAGGAGCTTTTCCACCTCGTTAAGACGGCGGTCCATGATGTCATCCCTCCGACGGTAATCCGCCGGGCCACGGGACTCGTCTTCGTATGAGGGGGAGCGAGGGCTGCGGCGACGGTAACTTCGGGAACGACGAGGACTCGGGGTAATCCGGGAGTTGGTTGGTGCAGGACGAGGAGAGGGGGACCGTTGGCGAGGGCTTCGGATCGGAGGAGGGGATGGGGCCCTCGGCTCATTGGGATTTTGACGGAGGTTGAGGGCTTGTTGTACCATTGCTTGGAACTGCTGGAACTCAGCGCGGGTAATTGGTGCCTCATTGTTCCTAGGCTGCTGCCGACCTGCGGGGGAGTGCCTCCTTCGGTAATGATTGGGGGAGTCCCTCCTCCCTCTTCGGATAGGGGACCTCCTGTGCTCTCGGTGACGGGGGGACTGCTCTAGCTGGCGGGAGGCTTCCCCCCGAGCCCGCTTTTCATCCAGATGACGACGAAGGTCATCATCTTCCGGGCGTTTGGGAGGGGCGTTGTGGCGACCAGAGGCTCGGGGATGATGGGAGGCCATGGAGGCACTGGAGGCGTTGTGGATGGAAAGGTTCTCTTGGTGAAGAGGCTGTTTCTGGGGGTTAGGACCCTTTGGATCAGGAGGTGGAGGGTTCCGTTGGAGCGGCTCCTCCATGGTAGGGGGGAGTTGCCCTTGTTGCTGAGCGGGATCAGGAAGGACTTCTTGCCGGTCAGGGTTGGGCGCTCGATTAGACCCTCTTGACCTGACTTTGCGGGGCGGCATGGCTGGAGAGGACCTGTTCTCAGGGAAGAGGAGAGGTTCCTATTCGTCAGATTCCCACAGACGGCGCCAATCTGTTGCCGCTGAATTTGGTGTGGGGGCAAACAGATAGAACTTGTGGATTCTTAGGGAAACTGAATAGTAACCTGTACACCTGTTCCTTGGGGCGTCGATCGTTGCTCCCGCCGTGCACCTGCAAAAAGTGCGAGACACCGGGGTTGTTCCCGGCGACGCACCCTCCGACGCTCAAGTCAGTAATCTGGCAGATTATGAAAGAGCACAAAAACTGGTGAAAGATTGATTACCTCTTAATGGAGATGGATGGGGGGTATTTATAGGCGTCTTAGAGAACAATTTAGGGATGTAATCCGCGTGACCTGATATAGAATAATCTCCTTGTAAACAGATTAGGAATGTAATCTGATAAGGTATATTCTGGTAATCAGATAAGGAATTTAATCCCCAAATCCCAGTGAAAAGATTGACGTTCATCAGGACCGTTGATCAAGATTGGTCAGGGACCCTGATTTTATCTTGTTGGGTGAGGTGTGTAGCGGGTTAAAACCCGCACCCTCTTATTGGTGGGTCCGTTCGTGGGTTACTGGGTTCTTGGGGAGAAGACCCAACACCTATTTCGGACCCTCTTGTGGGCGGAATTGCCATCTTACCCCCACGTCTCAAGATTCGTACTCAACTTGGACGGTTCCGATTTAACCCCATTTTTGGCCATATCATATATATATATATATATTTTTGAGGGAAAAGGTGGGATAAGGCCACCCTGTTTCATTAATAAGAAGTTAATAAAACAACCCCGGCGGACCGGGAAGAAAAACAACAGTACAAAACAAAAATACAATGCAGGAAGCAAAAAGACAAACAAGCATACCCCCCAACAAACCCTGGGGGGTGGGTCTAACTACTAAAAAACATCAAAGCCACCATAGAAGTCCAGAGCGCTGAATCCACTCCCACACTGAGTCACCACTGTCCTGACTGGTGAAGCCAGTCCCTCAGTCCAGTGTCGGTCCGAACTCCACCTCCTCATCGTCAAACTCCTCTATTGTGAAAACTTCGGCTATCCTTCCTCTTGCCCCTGTGGCGGCAGCTGTAGCCCAAAAGGAGATAAGATGCATGATGTTAGTTAGGTTACCAGAAATACTATTACAAGAAGCACGAAAATAAAAATTATTTCTGTCAAGCCATAACACCCAAGTTGTTGCCGCAATTGCGAGGTACCATGCCTCCTTCATATCATGGCGGGCCGTTGCAAATTTGGGGCCAATCCACAGCTCCTCATAAGAGCAGGGATAAACCCCTGTTCCTAGAGCTCGGAGTACCTCAACCATAGTTGCCTTACTTCTGGGGCAGCTAATGAAAAGATGATTTAGGTCTTCCATGTTAGCGTCGCAGAAACCACAATTGGTCGCCACCTGTGGTTGTCTTTTGGCAAGATTTTGCCTAGTGAGGATAGCATTATTGAGCACTAGCCATAAGAAAACTCTGACTTTAAGTGGAGTTTTTGTTTTCCACAGCCCAGCTGGGTCTGCATCCTCGAAAGTGGATCCGATGATACAGTGATCTGACCGAGAAGGCTCCCTTGCTCTCAAGCCCCCATCGCTTCTGGTCCGGTCCTTGCGTGCAGCTTGTGCCTGCCCGTGTGATGTGTGCCTGCATGTCAATCAGTTGCTGGTGTAGAGTTAGGGTGAGCACTCCTCGGAGCGCTGGTTTCCAGCCTCCTCTTTTCCATCCTTCGGCAACGGACATATTCGGGCGCCTCGCCCTCTCATACAGCGCTGGGAACATATCCTTCAAGGGATGTGCTCCACACCACTTATCCCACCAGAATCTAGTGGACCGTCCATTGCCGATAGTAGACGTAACAACCGAGTTGAATGGGCCGCTAGCCTTGGCAATTCCTTTCTAGAGTCTCGAGGCTTTGGCTCCTACTCGGAAGCCAAGGTTTCTCGTGCCTTTTCCCCTTAAATAAGGCTGAATGAAGTCCTGCCACCCTTCCCCACTATTGTGGAATACCTTCCACCACCATTTCCCCAGCAGGGCAAGGTTCATATCCCTGAGGTCAATGATGCCCAGCCCTCCATGAATCTTTTTCATGCAAGCTATACTCCATTTGATGAGGTGGTAACCACCTTTATTCGAGTCTGCCCCCTTCCAAAGGAATCGTTTACGAATCCGGTCAATCCTCTGGATCACCCAATTTGGGAGCTCGAAATATGACATGTAGTAGATTGGCATGTTAGACAGCACTGAATTGATGAGAACCACTCTGCCCCCGAGGGACAACGATTTATCTTTCCAACCCGACAGTCTGTCCTCCACCCTATCAATAATAGGCAACCAATCTGCTTTAGAAAGTTTTCCTGGTCTGAGTGGTAGTCCTAGGTATTTGATTGGGAAGCCACTCGTCAAGCAGTTTAAAATAGTAGCGTGATCCCCAGCTTCCTCATCGTTTAGGGAAATAGGAGTCAGTGCACTCTTGAGGAAATTAATCCTAAGGCCTGACCAGGCCTCAAAACAGTATAAGGTCCATTTAAAGCAGATAGTTTCTCGTCTAGACCCATTACCAAAGATAAGGGTGTCATCTGCGTATTGTAGGATCGTACACCCTTTAGTCGCTGCGGAGCTGGCCACTGGTGTGATCCAACCTTTATCCTGGCAATTCTCCAGCATAACCCGTAGCACATCCGCAACAATGGTAAAAAGTAGAGGGGAGAGCAGGTCCCCTTGCCTGAGACCCTTCCTACACGGGAACGGTTGTCCCGATCTACCATTCACTGATATGGCAGTTTTGCTGGTCTGCAAGCACTGCTTGATCCAACAGATCCATTTAGACCCGAAGCCCCTACCCCTGAGCGCTTCCAGCAAGCACTCCCAGTCAACCGAGTCATAAGCTTTCTCAAAGTCCAGCTTAAGCAGAAAGCTCTTAGAGTTAGACGTATGGCACCGGTGGACAACTTGCTCTGTCGTTGCCATGCAATCAAGAATATTCCTGCCCTTAATGAAGCCCGATTGGGACTTGTTGATAAGGCAGTCCATGATACTCCCCAGACGGATAGCTAGGATTTTTGTGATAATCTTCGCCGAGCAGTTAATGAGGCTGATAGGCCTAAAATCGCCCACTCTTGCCGCTTCTTCCCGTTTAGGAATTAGGACTACCTCCGCAAAATTGAACATACCCAATCTAAGCTTGTTGTTAAAAAAGTCATCCAGCAATGCCATATAGTCCCCTTTAATTTCTTCCCAGAAAATTTGAAAGAACATCATAGGGAAGCCGTCTGGTCCTGGTGATTTGTCTGCTCCCATTTGACTGATAGCTTTTTTAACTTCCTCCTCCGAGAACTGAGATTCCAGGTAGGAAAGCTTAGGTGATGATTCGTTCTGGTACGACTGCCAGAAGTTCGACCTGAGTGGGACCCGGAAGTCATTTTTCTTCCCCAAGAGGTCCTTGTAGTATCCTTGGAAGGCCGTGGAGATCACACGTTCATCTTGAACTGTCCCCGAACTAGTTTCCAAGGATAAGATGAGATTGGACCTGCGCCTTGCACTTGCCACTCGGTGGAAGAAGGCAGTGTTCGCGTCTTCCTCTTTGAGCCACGAAATTCTCGATCTTTGTTGCCATTTAATTTCTTCCATCTTATAGAGATAGGCAATATTCTCTCGGAGCTCAAGAAGCCTATTTCTTTCCTCCTGTGACAGGTTTCTAGATTCCTCCAGCCTTTCGAGCTCATCAATTCCTTCCAACAAGGAATCTTTAGCGCGCCAAATGGTCGAGAACCTAGATCGGTTCCATCTACGAAGCCGCTTTCTTAATCTGCGAATCTTTTCACACCATCTGCTTGCAGCGTCTGAGCCAGATACTGGGAGCGTCCAGTTTTCCATAACCAGGTGGTGAAACCCCTGGATCTCCAACCAGGCCTTCTCAAATCGGAATTTTCGGTGCCTACTGCCTCCCTGAAGGCCAGTGTCAAGAAGGATTGGAGCATGATCTGATATTGGTCTAGGGATCGATCTAGCGTTCGCAAGGGGGAACTTAGCCTCCCAATCCAACGATACGAGAATCCTGTCCAATTTTGCCAAAATCGGAGAAGATTGCATGTTAGACCATGTAAAGAGTCTATCAGTGATCGGGATATCAATAAGCTCAAGCTCCGTGATCACTCTGTTGAACTCTGCTCTGTCCCTGTCGCTGGAACCTCTACCCTTGTGTTCGAAAGCAAATCGGGTAATATTGAAGTCCCCCCCCCGACAATCCAGGCCCCTGGCCATCGTAGACGAATATTGGCCAATTCCTGCCAAAAGGCAGCACGCTCTGAAGCCACGTTCGGCCCATAAACCACCGTGATAGTTTGCATAAACTTATCAGGACGTCGCTCTAGACGAGTAGTCAGGGAGAAAGTTCCATTGAAGACCTCTGAGCACATGAGCAGGTCGGAGTTGAAACCAATAGCAATTCCACCCGAGGCACCCGCGAATGGGCAAAGAACCCATTCCTTGATACGGGTTCCCCCAATTCTCTTAAGTTTGGACCCATGACTAAGTTTGGTTTCCTGAAGTCCAACCACTTCCGCCTTGGACTTCGTGATAACGTCTCTAACCATACCTCTTTTATTTTTGTCCCCCAGACCCCGGACATTCCAGAAAAGCGTATTCATTGGGAAACCATGTCCGAGGTGACCGTGATTGAGGGACTCGGGCGTGAGTCGCCCACAGAGACCGCTACCCCCCTAGAGTTGGCTCCTAGTTCCTTATGGCCACTAGCTTTAGCCCTCTCAGTTTCCCAACCCCTCATTTTGTTAAGAAGAAACGCATTGCATTCCTTATCACACACTTCCAAACCACAAGTCGTAGCTAGAATAAAAACTTCAGAATCTGACAGGAAATTTAAAATATTAGCAAGAAAAAGTTTAGTACCTCCATTGACGTGTTTAGCCGCTTTGGAGGCCGTAGCCCACTCCAAGAAATCATCCAAGGACTCTGCATGAGCCCTCTTAGGATAGCGGGGAACTCTGAGCCCAACTGTCCTCTGAGACGACCCTGCACTGCCATTGGGAGCTGACTCAGGGAAAGTGGAAAGAACCACCTCAGGCAAAATCTCCCTCTGGGTGTTAGCAACGCACTCAAGATCCTCTGACTCCTCCTCAGAGCACGAGAAATCAAGGTTTAGCCGTCCTTCTAGGTCATCCTCACTGTCTGTGAGTTGTAACTCCCTTTGAAGCTGGGTCCCACTCAAGGCGGACTCCTCATTGAGCCCGTTGACTGGCGACAAACTGTTCGTAGCAAAGAGGATGTTCTCTGCGGCGTTCCTCTCAGTGGGCCCGCTCCCCTCTTGAAGTAGTTCCTGACTGTGCAAAATAACAGTGTCACAAGACTCGGATACAATAATTGGCTGTATGGACCCCTCTTTGGGCCCACACAAATCTATAAAAGGGCCACCCTTCTCTTTAAAATTATACCCCGAATAAAGCTCACCCACGTCTTTAACGTGTACCCCTCCTCCGCGGTTTACCCTACCGCATACTTCGATACTGCCGCTCCTCGAAAAGCTGTTTTGGGTGGTGACTTTACCGCCAATGCCAAGTGGCACCCCTTCATTCGTTGTAACAGCGGTGGGTGCTGTGATAACTTGGTGAGAATAGGTTTTCGGGAAAGCATCGCCACCTGTCCAACAACTACTGGCCCTAGGTGCGGCTTGAATCGACAGCCCCTCAGAGCTCTCACCTACTCCCTTCGATACCCTGGCACTCCCAATTGCTTCATCTTCTTCCCCTTTCTGTGTAAACTCCGAAAGCACCCTTTGACCACCCACTTCTACATCTCCACAGCCCCCTCTCTCCACTACAAGCTCCCTCTCTTCTGAGTTGCTTTTACTGAGCACGCTCAGGGTACTGATCTGCTCTTTCCCCAGAGGGGGGTCAGTATCTTTTGCCGCAGGCTTCACAGAAGCTTCTTTTTCAGCTACTTTAACAGACCCTGGTGAAAACCAGCCTTTCATAACCCACTCTCTGGTCGAGACTGGCGGAACGCTTGTCGTCACCCCCCCTTTGTCGCTATTCCCCACCAGATCTTTTCTTTAAGGTTGCATGTCGGAGCTTTTTAGATTTTTCCCCCCTGATGGTCTGAGCACACTGGTCCCCCCTCCACAGTCTCAGTGCAGGCCTCCAGGGGGTGGTTGAGAGCAGTCACTGGTTTGTCCGCTGAGTTGATGGCCCCTCGTGGTTGTTGACCCTTGGATAAACCGGTTAGACAAGTTTCTCGACCTCCGGTGTACGGGAAACTCTTAAGTGGCCGCCTCTCGTCCACCGCAAACCCCTGTCGCTGCTTTGGAGCCATGGCCGCATTGATAACCTCCTGGTGAGCTCTTTCAATCTCATGAGAACCATCGATAGTGAGGCTATTCGATGACGAGAGGACTTGTTTGTAGCTACGGTTGTCTCTGAGGTTCACAGTCGGCTGATGGGCTTGGTTCATCGGCAGTGCTTCGACCCTCTTCTCTAGCACGAATCTAACCAAATATGCTTCCTCAAAAGAAAAAAAATTTGCGAATCGTGGCATCAGAGAGATGTCGGAGCTACGAATCAATACCCTTGCCGAGATTAGGTCGGAGCGACGCCTCGTCTTCTCATCAAGCTCCTCCACTGACCCAAACTCCGAAATGATTTCTTGAATCGCTTCTTTTTTCCAGAAGTGAAGAGGAATATTATGGATCCAAATCCAGAAGCGATCTCCCTGAGGGAGCTCCGCTCCGAATGTTGGCAACCACTCACTGAAGACAGCTTGAAAGTGTCCAAAGTCGATCTTCCCTAGGCTCACCACCTCCGAAACCTTTTCCAGCTTGGGGAAAGAGATCAGGAACTGCTGATGACACAATTTTTTGACCACCCAGTCCTTGTCGGCACGCAAAGGCCATTTGAGGTTCAGTGCGTTGAGGAAATGTGCTTCGGAGGGAGACCCGGACCGGATCTTGGCAATCACACACCATTGTCGAAGCCAGACTTCTTCATGCTTGATAACCGCTAGGCTGTGAGCAAGTTTGATCCTGGTGGGACTCTCCGGTGACACCCCTCTGACCACTAGCTTGTCTTCATCCAGGTTGGAGCCGTTGACGTTGGTGCACGAATATGACATGTGCCCCCACTTCAAGCATCTAATGCAGCGCACCTCTTTGGTACATTCCGAGCGGAAGTGACCAAGGTCCCCACAATTGAAGCACGGGGCGGGTTTTTTTTCCCTTTTCTCATCTTTTTCTTACCATGTTCACTTAGAGTAGTTTGAGCATTTCTGATAGTATGGTTGTGGCCTATTGGTTCCTGATGGGTTGGAGGCAAGGATGGGTATTGCTCCCTCTTACCCCCTCTGGCCACCGTCACCCATATCAGTGGGCCCTCCGTTTGGCTCCCCTTGTTGGGCCCAAACGTTGGAGTCCGTTGGATGGTCAGGAGCTTTCTCGATGGATTGGATGGCGAGGCTAGGAGTGGCTGGTCGGATGGAAGAAGGAAGCACATTAGATGGAGAGTTGGGGATGGGGTGGGGCAAAGTCGCATTGGCGTTGAGGATCTTGATTGGGGTTTTTGAAGCATGAGGGTGGTGAGGTACTGAAGCAGAGGTTTCTGATGCTTTGTTTACTGAGTTAGAGTGTAGTTCCCTGTAGTTGTCGTGCCTGCGTGCACCACCCTCATGAGATCTCCGATATCGGCCCTCATGAGGGGTTTCTTTCCGCCTGAAAAGGCCTGGAGAGGGACCCCGTCGATGGGCCCTTCCCTCATAGACCTCCTCATGTCGGCGGTGATACCCATGGCCTCTAGTGGATTCTACGCTCGAGCGATGATGAGTCATGTTCCTCTCCACGCGATGCTGATGTGCACGTGTGTGCGCCCTCGCTGAGTGAACATCTCTGAGCTCACTAGCTTCTCTTTCTGCCATTGGCAGAATCCTGTTTGTCGCGTCAGTAACAACTAGGGTTGGAGTAGATGAAGGGATGGGTTGCACTGTGTTAACAGTTAGGTTGTTTGCACCATTGGTGGTCGTTTGCTGAGTTTGTATTTGAGCTGATGCCGGTGGGTGTCGGACCCTCTCGTTGGGCCCGCACCCACTGAGCTCTAGCACAGATAACATTGTAAGGTGATGGGGGTTGTAATCGGCTGTAAGCAGGAAGTGTGGGTGGGGGGGGGGGGGGGTGGAGATAATCGAATGCAGAGAGGAGGAGGGTGTGGGGTTTGGGGTTGGGATTCTGCACTGAAGAGGAAGAAGAAAGCTAGAAAGAGGGAGAAAGGTGGACGGAGGCTTCGTCGGAGAGTGTACCTGGTGAATAGGAGAAGGGAGTTGGTGGGAGGAAGGTAGTTGGTAGGAGCTCCTTCATGACTTTAACAAAAAATAGAAGAAGGTTGCACCAATGTGAACTAGTATATTTTCAACAAAAAAAACCCAAACCGACAACATTTGCTTCAGTTAGCTTTTTTGACACGTGCACCCAACGTGATATTTTCGGACATAATTATCCTTGTCTAAACATTATCACAAAACCTCAATCATCTACTCACCTTGTACCAAAAAACCTTATTCATATTTTCAAATTTTTTCACAAAACCTCACTCATCTACTCATATTGTTTAAAAAACCCTCATAGAACTAATTGTGATGAGTGACTTTGATGATCTGATTGTAGTTAGCCCATATGAGTTGTTTAGATTTTGTTGGCATGTTTGATTGTAGACTACATAGGAATTTGATGGGAATGATTTTGGTTTGGTGATTATGAAATAATTTAGTTAATTTAATATAAAAAAACGATAAAATCTTGTATGTGTTTATATGATATTATTTGATTATTTCTGTTGACTGAATTTGGAGATTCATCATCATTTTTAAAGAAAGACCGGGTATTGAGTACAAGGTTGTATAGTAGGGACTAGGGATGAGAACTTTGGAAGAGTTTTCAAAATTCTATAAGGTGAAAGATGACAGGTTTGATATAGGGATTACATGATTCAACTCTAAGGTATACCTAAAACCAAGAGTTACTTTGAGCAAATTCTTGATGTTGTGAGTAACTGGGTGTAGCGTCCCAAATTTTCAATAAATAAACTTAGAAATATGTGGTACAATTCCCAGCATCTACCTCAATTGTAATTATAAACACAATACAAATACAGGAGAATTTAAAACTTTTATTACATCAATTCTTTCACAAACACAGCGGAAAATTAAACACATTGAATTACAATTCATTGTACAACACAGTTCCATATTTACACATCTTTTTACAACATATACGATAACATAAAACATTCTACCCCATGCACCCACTCCATGCTAATAGTACCTACCTGTGAAACATCAGGCTAGCGATAACTCTAACCCCCAAAGCTACATGGGTCAGCCATAAGGGTGTGAGTGATATTCTAAAAGAAATACAACTTAAAGAAAACATAAAGAATGAAATCATAGTCAACATATTAATATGGTAATAACAAATGAAATATGAAATAACAATAAAAGAAATGTAAATCATCAAGTGAACTAGGCTGTCAAGTGTAGAAAACAGAAAATAAGCATAAATCAAGTCAAGAAAATCACAAATGCATATGATGAAAACTAATGCACACTTTTCGAATCTATGCTCCCCACTCTACATAGATCCGGTGCAAGCCCTTATCGCTCTCCACTTTATAGGGTTCGATCCCACGTTATGCAATTATCCTACTACAATGACTACTACGAGATTTAGTCATTTTGCAAGTATCGGTCTCGCCCTTGGAATACTGGAGGCCAATCCCACTCATGTGGATCATTCTGTGGCCTAATTCATCCATCGTCCTGGAATACTGGGAATTGCCTCACTCCGCAGGTCATCCTAGAACCCTCATTGCATAAACATTCCATGAGCGTTGCTCTGGTTCTTGGAATACTGGAGACTAATCTCACTAATGTGGATCATTTTGTGGCCTATTTTAGCCATCATCCCGGAATACTGGGGATTATCTCACTCCTCGAATCATCCTGGAGTCCATAACTCATGTTTGCTCAATTTTCATCATGTCACCATCTATTGCTTGTTCTTATACTTTTAAGTTCATTAATTTACCACAACTTCCCTAGAGTTGGTGTACCTCACCGGAATTAACTCAACTAAAGAACATCAAGGCCCAAACTGGCCATAAACCACAAAATCTCAACTGCCGGCATACTAGGATTCCACACAACCTCTAGAGACTCACAACTTAACGTAACAATATGAATCTTTTATTTAATCTCTTAATTTCATTGTCAAACTTGTTCACATCAAGAAACTTCTTCAAATCAAGCCAATTCAAAATAATTCATCCATATACTTACAAACCCCAAGTAATAGTCATGTAAATTAGAAACTAATCGCCCAGGCAAACTGAAATTTACATTTTTGAAATCACAGAAAATCGCAAATCATCATTTTCTTGAAATCTATAAATATTTCACTTCCTAAAACCGTGGAAATACGAATCTAATTCTATTAAAAATTGAAAGTATAACTTTCTGAAAGATATAGTAATATGTAGCAAGACCTCATTTGAAACAGTAAATCAATAATCCATAAGTTCGAAGAAACATTGACTCGAAGAAAGGAAGTAATAGTGCAAAATAGAGCACGTCGGTCGACCATCAGTCATAGTGTAAAATACTACGGTCGATTGACACTATTTAACAGAACCCAATTCCAAAACACACTATTTAACAGAACCCAATTCCAAAACTCATGACAGTCGACTGAGAGACGTAGTGCAAATTACTGCGGTCAACTGTCAGTGACAAAATGTGGCAACAGGCAGATATGGCAGTCGACTGCAGCGACTAGTTCAAAAGAACGACAGTCGATCGACAGTTACCCTTCAGTCGACTGCGCAGTCATCTGACATGTAGTCTATATCAGTTCCAATTTTCCAAAATCTCACCAACTGATAGGTGTGTATATATATAAAAATATAGGTTTTCATCTGATGAATCTACGATACAATTGACGTACCCTTGGCCAAAATCCAACTCAGCTCATATGCCAAATCAAACTCTTTCATAAACTTCACAAAATTTTAATATTCCAAATTCACAGTACTGGGTAAAAATTTATAAAGAAGACTTTTTCATAAACTCTCGAAAACATCAATAAATGCAGTCACGAAATCCTTCCCGCACAGAAATATAAACATACATACACATCAAAACTAAGATTTATTAAGAAGTAGGTGTTCATTAATCAATATTCCAAAATTCAACTCAACAAATCTCAAATTCTTCTACTTCACATCAGATCCAACTCAAACAGAGGTAAATCTCTTATACCCAGTCAATACAGTAATCAAGTGAGCAAAACAGTGATTAATAGTCTATCATTCCTCTGTATATATATATGAACCTATCAATTCAATAGCATGTTGGTTATACATGATATAACATAATAAAGCATACACTTTCATGAAGCACAATTTAGATCTTTTCTAATTTAGATAACATCTCATACAGTCTCATACAATCTCATAAAATTTCTACTTTATCTATTATATGATCAATCAGGCATGGCATTAGAAATGCAAGAATTTGTACAATATAAATTTCCGACTAACTATACAGGTAAGTTCACACATCTCATAATAGACCTATTTCAAAATTTATAATCCATACAACTGATCTTTCTATCCCATGCTGTCGGAGATCGAACTCAGTGGGTGCGGGCCTAATGAGAGGGCCACACAACCACCAACTGAAACCACAGCCCTGCCATCGCCGCAGCAGCCCCCTCCACCACCCTCATCCGTCAATACATTGCTCAACCACTCTCCTCTTCCCACTGCATTGGCTCCCCCCAAAGCACCACCGTTACCTTCTCCACACCTGACCACCTCCCCTGAAAAGAGAGTAGCTCAGGGGCTCAGACGAGCTCACTCTCTGACGTGTGCATACCAAAGTGCGGATCAGTGCCATGAGGGAAGGAGCTATAGTCATCATCGCCATGGAAAAGAGTCTCACAAGGGCTATAGACATCATCGCCGAGAAGAGGAGACCCACGGGGGATGGGCCTAAAGATGGGGTCCTCCTACCAGCCACAATGAGCGTAAGAAACCCCCCCTCAGGCCAGTGTCACCACAGGGGTTATGACCATGACCAACGTCGCCAGTACCACCCACCATCCCAGTACAAACCTCAGTACCAACACAAACATTCAGAGCCACATCCCAAGGGTGCAGATTTTTCCCACCACCACAACAACTACAGAGCTCACCAAGAGCCTCTACATATCTCTCTGACCAAGGCCCCCTACCCCAGCACCTACCACCACCCCAATCCACCACCCTAGAAGGAATCTAGGCTTAAATCCTGCGTCGAGCGAGCCCACGAAGGGGCTCCGCAAGACGGGATTACAGCAGCGGAGGATTCTGGAGGTGGGGAACGGGGGGAACAGTGGGTGCAAGTGCTTGGAAAAAGAAACAAGAGACAGAGCATTTCACCCAACCCTCAAATCAAACACCTCCAACACAAAAAGAAACAAAGGAAGGGGAGACGTAAGCCTGTACTGTGCTTCAACTGTGGCGACTTGGGCCATTACAGGAGCGAATGCACAAAAGAGGTTCGTTGTCTCAAATGTATGAAGTAGGGGCACCTCTCATACGTTTGTACCAATGTGGTTGAGACTCACAACGATGACGAACGGCCGGTGAGCCGAGGCAGGTCTCCGGATAACCCCACATTGATTCGGCTTACAAAGAGTTTAGATACGATCAAGAACGAAGAGAGATGGCTTAGCCAATGGTGTGCAATCACCAGAGTTAGATCGGGGAGCCCCTCGGAGGTGCATCTCCTTCAAGCTCTCAACAAAAAAATGGCCAATGAGAGCCCATAGAGACTGGGTCACAAAGATAATGTGCCACTTATAGTTCCTGGTTTCATTCACATCGCCAGAGAAGGTGATTGAAGTTATTGGTATGGGGATTGTCGACTTTGGCCACTTTATAGTGGAATTCTCAGCATGGACGCCTAGTTTCGGAGAGGAGCTCCCTCAAGGAGACAGGTACTGGATATGGATCCACAATGTCCCGCTTCACTTTTGGAAAAGGAAGGCACTTCAAGAGATTTTCGCTGAGTATGGATCCATTGAAGAGATAGACGAGAAGACTGTGCGACGCTCAGAGATCATCTCGGCTAGAATCCTCATAAGGAGTGCCGATATATCATTGATGCCCCGTTTTGCCAAAGTCTTCTCATTTGAAGAATCATACTATCAGATAGTGATGAGGACTTGGAAGGGCGCTTAAATTTGGACAAAAAGTTCTCATTTATGGATGAGAAGTCAGAGGATCTAGAGTTTATTGCTGATACACAGAGAGAGATCTCACCAGAGATGATCTTATCCACCCTTCCTGAATTAGTGCCTGACTATAGTAATGGAACGTCTAGCAGGACAGTTGGGTTCAGGGTACAGCGGTCACCTAAGAGGGCTCATGTGGAGTCCCTGGAGACTATCTGGAGGTGGCTGCGGCGGCCAAAGCTGCAAAATTCGATGATGAAGGCACGGAAAGTTTTTTAGCTTCTATATTAAATTTCATGTTAGATTCTGATATTTTTATCCTAGCTCAAACCTGTGGCTTAGAGGTGTGTGACATAGAGCGTAATGCTCTACTACTCAATAAAATTAGGGGTTGGGAAACTGAACGGGTTAAGGCTAGTTATCAGAAAGACCTGGGATCCAGCTCTGGGTTGACGGAGGTCTTCGAGGAAGAAGCTTGTCCCACACCCACACCCACACCCACACCTATGATCAACCTAGACACGGTCCCCCAATGAATACACTATTCTGGAATGTTAGGGGGTTGGGGGATAGGGGGAAGATAGATATGGTTAGGGACGTCATTAAGAACTCCAAGGCGGAGGTGGTAGGGTTACAGGAGACCAAACTCACACACGGGTTTAAACTCAAAAGAGTTGGGGGCAACAGAATTAAGGAATGGGTGCTACGCCCATACGCAGGAGCTTCGGGGAGAATTGCTATTGGGTTCAACCCGGATACTTTCACCTGTGTCGAGGAATATAGTAGAACGTTCTCCCTGACTTTCCGACTGAGGCGAGGGTCTGATAATTGGGTGCAGACAATCACTTTTGTTTATGGGCCAAACGTGGCTACAGATCGAGACGTTTTTTGGCAAGAGCTTATCGATATTCGACAACGATGGTTAGAAGCTTGGATTGTTGGGGGAGACTTCAATATTACTAGATTTGCTTTCGAGCATAAGGAAAGAGGCTCCAGCGACAGACACAAAGAAGAGTTCAATAGGGTGATCACAGAACTAGAGCTGATCGATATCCCAATCAATGACAAACTTTTTACATGGTCAAACATGCAAGTATCCCCGATTATGACCAAATTGGACATGATACTAGTATCGATGGATTGGGAGGCTAAATTCCCATTCGCAACCGCTAAATCTATTCCTAGACCTACGTCAGATACCCCGGTCCTACTTGATGCTGAGGTACAGGGATCTCAAATGCCAAGGAAGTTCAGATTCGAGAAGGCATGGCTAGAAATTCAGGTTTTTCACCACATGGTGATGGAAAACTGGGCGCTCCCAACTACTGGTACGGATGCTGCAACCCGATGGTGTGAAAAAATCCGCAGATTGCGAAAGAGGCTGCGTAGATGGAATCAGTCGAGATTCTCTACCATCTGGCGTGCAAAAGATTCCTTTCTCGAAGGAATTGATGAGATAGAGAGATTGGAAGAAACGAGAGTCCTGTCACAAGATGAAAGAAACAGGCTACTAGAGCTCCGAAGAAATATTACCAATCTGTATAGGCTGGAGGAGATCAAATGACAACAAAGGTCGAGGATTTCGTTGCTCAAAGAGGGAGACGCGAATATGGCCTACTTCCACCGAGTAGCAAGCGCAAGATGTAGATCCAATCTAGTCCTGTCAATACAGACGGAAACGGGAACATCGCAAGACAAAAATGTGATTTCCAAAACCTTTCAAGATTACTACAAGGGCCTCTTTCGGAAGAAGAATAACTTCAGGATCCCACTTAGGGACGATTTCTGGTAGGGCTGCCAGAGCGAGTCAGCTCATTCGTTGTCCACATTGGAAGCACCTTTTTCAGAATCGGAAGTGGAAAAGGCCATCAATCAAATGGGAGCAGACAAGTCGCCTGGGCCAGATGGCTTCCCAATGATGTTTTTCCAAGTTTTTTGGAAAAAAATAAACGGGGACATTATGGCACTGATGGATGAATTCTTCCACAACAATCTCAGATTGGGCATGTTCAACTTTGTGGAAGTAGTTCTAATACCTAAACAGGTGGAGTCTATGCGGGTGGGGGATTTTAGACCAATTAGCCTCATAAACTGCTCGGTTAAGATCATCACAAAGGTTATGGCCATCCGTCTGGGAAGCATAATGGACAGTTTACTTAGCAACACTCAGACTGGTTTCATTAAGGGCAGATGTATCTTGGACTGTATGGCCACCGCAGAACAAGTTATCCACCACTGCCATCCGGGCCAGTCTAAGAATTTCCTTCTCAAACTGGACTTTGAGAAAGCGTATGACTCCGTCGACTGGGATTGCCTACTGGAAGCTCTCAGAGGGAGAGGCTTCGGGGTTAAATGGATTAGGTGGATCAAACAATGTTTATACACTAGTAAAACGGCAATCTCGGTTAATGGGCGGCCGGGTCTACCATTTTCTTACAAGAAGGGACTCTGGCAAGGGGATCTGCTGTCACCTCTTCTATTCACTATCGTAGCGGACGTACTGAGGGGCATGCTAGATTACTGTCGGAGAAAATGTTGGATAAAGCCCGTGGCTAGCAGCACCTCTAACCAAGGATGCACAATTCTTCAGTATGCCGATGACACCCTACTCTTTGGTAACGGGAACAGGTCAGAAACAGTCTGCTTTAAAGGGGCTCTCTACTGTTTTGAAGCCTGATTAGGTCTTAGGATTAATTTCCACATGAGTACTTTGATTCCAATTGCACTTTCCGATGTAGAAGCACAGGACCATGCTACCATACTAAATTGTATGACAGACGAGTTTCCAATCAAGTATTTAGGGCTCCCGCTCAGACCAGGGAAGCTTACTAAGACGGACTGGCTACCTATCATAGATATGGTGGAGGACAGATTGTCTGGATGGAAAGGAAAATTGCTCTCCCTCGGGGGCAGAGTGGTACTTATCAACTCGGTGTTGTCTAATCTGTCCATTTACTACATATCATTTTTTGAGCTGCCTAAATAGGTTATCCAAAGGATTGACCGAATCCGAAAGCGATTTCTCTGAAAAGGGGCAGACTCGAATAGGGGGTATACCACCTGATCAAGTGGGGTATTGCATGCATGAAGAAACATGGTGGACTAGGCATCATCGACTTAAGAGATATGAACCTTGTCCTACTGGAAAAATGGTGGTGGAAGGTCTTCCACCACAGTGGGGAAGGATGACAAGACTTCATTCAACCATACTTTCGGGGGAAAGGTACGAAAAATTTAGGCTTCTGGGTAGGGTCTAAAGTTTCTCGCTTCTAGAAAGGGATTACCAAAGCAAGCGGGCCTTTCAACTCAGTAGTTACATCGACTATTGGTAATGGACGGTCCACCAGATTCTGGTGGGACAAATGGTGTGGTGTTCATACCCTTAAAGAGACTTTCCCATATTTATATGAGAAAATGACTTGAATGAATGTATCTATGGCCGAGACATGGAAGAGGGACAATTGGAAACCGTCTTTTCGCCCAGGGTTACATCAGCGACTGACTGAACTGCAAACACACGTTACACAGAACGGGGCGATGTGTGCTCAAGGCCCAGATCAGATGCGTTGGAGACTAGAGACCAAGGGAGCTTTCACTTTTAGGTCGCTGTATCAGCGCATTCACTATCGAGGATGTAGACCCAATTGGGCACAGGTATTATGGAAAGCCAAAACACCCCTTAAAGTCAGGGTCTTTCTCTGGTTAGTGCTCAATAATGCAATCCTCACCAGAGAGAACCTTGCCAAAAGACAATCCCAGATAGTGACCAATTGTGGATTCTGTAACATACATACAGAGAATCTGAATCACATTTTCATTCACTGCCAAAAGAGCAAGGCAACTATGGTAGGGGTATTACGGGCCTTAGGGACATGTGACTACCCCTGCGAATACGAGGATTTGTGGGTTGGCCCCAAATTTGCCTCGATTCGCCACGAAATGAAGGATGCTTGGTACATAGCCATTGCGGCAACTACTTGGGTGTTATGGCTAGACAGAAATAATTTCTTTTTTCGTGCTTCATGTAATAGTATATCTGGTAACCTTACTCATATCATGCATCTTATTTCCTTTTGGGCCACAGCTGCTGCCACAGGAGCACGAGGGAGGATTGCCAGGGTCTTCCAGGTGGAGGAATTTGATGATGAGGATGTCGAGTTTGGACCGACATTGGACTGAGGGGTAGGCGCCCCCATACTCACATGGAGCATGACACACTTGGAGATCCACAGTCTGCAACTACTTCTACTTTGTATTTTGTTTAGATCTATTGTACTTATGGTTGTACTTTTGTATGTGTGGTTAGACCCACCCTCCAGGGTATTGTTGGGGGTTATGTTTTATTTTCTGCACTTTACTTTTGTATTTCCTCCGGTACGACGGGGTTGTTTTATTAATTTCTTATTAATGAAACAGGATGGCGTTATTCCACCTTTAACCTCAATATATATATATATATATATATATATATATATATATATATATATATATATATATATACATATATATATATATATATATATATATATATATATATATATATATATATATATATGTATATATATATATATATATATATATATATATATATATATAATCCATAAGATCTCAACATGCACTCTATTCAACTAATCATCTCATTTCACAACATATAATCAATTCATCATATGAAAATCAACCACTTAAAGAAATTACCACTCACCTCAAAGAAGATTAACTTGAAGGAATTAAATGAAATAAGAAAGCTCTTCTCCTCCTTTTGCAAAAACACAAAGATCCAATTCTCTAACTCAAGAAGAAGAGAAATTAAGTTTTGATTTCACAATGCACGCGGGGGGGGGGGGGGGGGGGGGGGGGGGGGTGCAGTTTAATAGGCCGGGATTTCTTTCCCTAGGGTTTTTGTTAGGATTTTATAAAAATATTCTTTTTGAGAAAGAAATCCTTTACATATATAGATTGTTATTTGAAGTAACTAATATAAACCAAATAAGATGGGATTTTCCTCAAATCTCTCCTAGATCTGGCCGGCCTCAACTTCAGCCCAGAAAAACCTATGTTTCGAAAATTGCCTCCAAGTGGCATTTTTGCAGAAAGCCCCCTATTTTTAGAAATGTTTGCGAAAATACCAAAAATCATTTATAAAGCCAGAAAATTTGCATTTATTACTCACTAGTAAATATTAGGTCCTCCCAATAAATTTCTGACTTTATGTTTCCCAAAATAAAATATTTGCACGTGTTTTGCACGTACAAAAAGATAAATTTCAGAAAAAACTTATTAAATCACCAAAATTCACTTTAATCCATTTATTAATTCCAAAAAATATTATTTAAATTTCTAGGGTGTTACACTAAGTATGGAGGTTTTTGTATTATCTGATGGATTAGATATGATCTTCTTAAATATTATAAAATGAATTAATTTATTTTGTATTGATTTATTATATATATATATATATATATATATATATATATATATATATATATATATATTGTTGTAGTTGTATTAGTTGTTATATTTCAGGTAGAACCGGTGCTTATAAATCTTATATTTATACTTGACATTATATCCAGTCAAGTGAATCAAAGAGAAATAACATACTATTTATGGTATCAGAGGTAAGTTCCTATTTTATATATATATATATATATATATATATATATATATATATATATATATATATATATATATATTGTTCTAGTTGTATTAGTTGTTATATTTCAGGTAGAACCGGTGCTTATAAATCTTATATTTATACTTGACATTATATCCAGTCAAGTGAATCAAAGAGAAATAACATACCATTTATGGTATCAGAGGTAAGTTCCTATTTTAGTATTATGTTTTTTTTTTTCCTTCTATGGAATATCTGATAATCAACTACATTTACTTATACATCTTACTTTGCAAGTTATACTGACATGTCCTATTTTGGTTCTATTGAAGATGTTAGATTGGTTTGTATTGAGAGAATATTTTTTATGGTCATTGAAGTGCACTGGTTTTATATATGTGTTGTTTAGTTACTTTTGAAGCTCATCATAACACTAGTGTATGTTACTGATATAAGGGAGTTATGATTTTGAAACTGATATAAAGGGAGTTTGCGTATTTGTAACATATTATTGTATCAAGAACTAGTTTGGCACATGATATTTTTTATGTTTGTGCCATATTTATGAAGTTAATTTTGGTATGAATGTGTTGAATTTGTTGGATATTGTATTCGTTGATGAAAGGATTTGAGTGTGTTACATATTGTGTATTAATTTTGATAATTTTTGTGAGGATGAGTTCAATGTGGTGAATGTTGGATTTTTTGATTTGTTGTTGGATTTTGATAGCAGGTCATACTATGTACAATGAGTGTGAAGTTAATTATAACCTGATTGGGTGAGGTTTCTGAATAAAAGCACTAGTTCTATGAGTTTTTTTTAAACAACCTGAGTAGATAAGTGAGGTTCTGTGAAAAAAATGGAAAGATGAATGAGATTTTTTAGTACAACCTGAGTAGATGAGTGATGCTTTGTGATAACGTTCAGACAATGACAATTCTGTTCAAAAATCTGTTACGTGCGGTGCACGTGTCAAAAAAATAAACGGAAACTGATGATGTCGCCTTAAGTTTTTTGAAAACCTAGTTTACAGAGGTTTTTCGCGTGAAAAAAAGTTCATGGCGATTTTTTGCACGATGGGTATAGTTTATTAAGGTTTTTTTTTCTAATTTAGCCTAAAAACTAAAGTAAAATAATTAGATAGAAAAATCCCTATGTTCGGTTGCAGTACAAACTCTTCTAATTATGTTCATGATGTAAAAATGAAGAATCCTCAAGTTTGACATGCAAATGAGTAAACAAATTTACCGCATATCTATGCAAAAAAGCAGGACATAGGGCCTTTTATGCATAGATAGATGTTTATGGAAAGAGTAATGTTATATTTACAACCAATCTTACTACATTTTTCTTTATTATCTTAGGTGACACACTACCATTAAAAATTTCTACCACTTACTCTACAATAATCTCCGCTAGTTGTGTGTCACCTAAGATAGTAAAGAAAAATGTAGCAAGATTGGTTGTAGGTGTAGCATTACCCGGTGTCTACTATAGTCCGCTGGATGAGTGTTACATTTGTCAGAGAAATCTACTCCCAACTCGTAGTGCTAATAGCGGAAGTGCACCACAAGCAATAGAAACTCCCAAGAAATAGATGAACCAAGAACAAGCCACCACAATATATGGATCCCACAATAACACAACTAATATGCAGAGATAACCAATACTTCTTATTCCCAAAGAAATACAAAGATTACAAAAGAAATTACAACTCTCAATCTCTCTTTCTCACATTTGAAACACTCGGCACAATCTCTCTTGAAGTTGAATAATGATCACAACATACTAAACCTTAGAGTTTACGGCCACATATATAGTCCCCAAACAAACCCTAAAAGATAAACACAAATATAGCAAATTGGGCCTTTCTCCCGCAAGCCCAAAAGAACAATCAGTGTCGGTGTCGGTCGACCGAACCCCAAGTCGGTCGACCGCATCGTGTGGATCCAGACCTGAGGGCTGACCAGTCGACCGCACCCTTAGTAACCGGTCGACCGTCCTCTCCTCTGTTGGACACCTACACTCGAAGAACCCCTAGTCGACTGGGTCGGTCGACCGCACCCCTAGCCGGTCGACCGCAACCCTCCCAGACTTCTCTTCTTCTACTTGCTGCTTGTCTTCTCTTGCTTCTTTGTCTCCTCTTCTTCTTCTCCAACTTCAAGCACCCCATGCCTACGTGTATTTGAGGTCATAATTCCTAACAATCTCCCACTTTGACCAAATACACCACGCTTCAAAGTTATTGCAATCTTTCCACGCATTATCTCTGCCATCCATCTCCCACTTTCATGGAAGACCCAAGTACTCCCTACTCTCATGAAGAGCACCTCATCCACCCACCACGTGGAGTGCACCAACCACCCCTCATCGTCTCATGAAGGATGTGCTCCACCAATCGCATAAAGCACGAATACCGAAGAAACAACCTCCTGTGTCGGATTCCATGTTATGAGACTCCCCACCTCGCAAGATCTCTATCAACACCGGACATGGTTCAAAGCCTCTCAATGCACCCTCTGCACTAGAAACCTCCGTGGACGACACCTTCACAAACTCCGCAGACTGTTCAACCCCTATAGTCCCAATTCGGTTACCCTCATCGACATCATCCCACATATCGATACCAGTGCTCTCTACCTTACAAGAGCGACTTGAAGCTTCAACTGACAATTCGCAAAGTACCATCACCGCAGCAATGTCTTGCCCACTAGGATCACTTCCATGACTAGCAGCTTCCACTAAATTAGTAACCTCCCTTCCACAACTGAAAGAACTCGGTTGCACCCCACACAACCTACTTCTCGATTCCGGCTGAGAGTCAACTACAAGAGAAACGTCCCTCACGTCTCTAAACAAGTACAACGTTCCCTCATGCTTTCCTTTTGCAATCACCCTTGAACCTGCAGCTATGCACCACTCCCCACTACTAACTGTAATAGACAACCCCTCCTTGTCTAGCCTTCCAATCGAGATAAGATTTTTCTTCAAGTCTGGAACATGCCTTCTCTCCCGCAAGATAACACTTTGATCATCAATGGTATTCACGCGAACAGTACCAACCCCACATACAGGACACCAGTGACCATTCCCCACAATCACATCTCCAAAAGAACCCTCCTCATAGTCATCAAATATCTCTCTCCTCGGACTGCAATGAAAAGAAGCTCCCGAATCAATACACCAATCTTGAGTGCCCAACTTCTCCCGAGCTGATAAGCATTGATTCTCAACAAGCCCCACTTGAGCTTCCTTTGGAGTATCTCTCTTCGGTTTCAACTGCTTCTCCTTCATATAAGCCTTGTAACTGCGCATCATGTGACCCTTCTTGTAACAATACCAGCACTCAGGCCCATGTCCTCCATCGCTGTCATCAGACCCACTCTCAGATGAACTACTCTGATCCTTTCTTCTTCGACTGCTCTTAGATCTCCTACATCTCTTCTCAGTGTACATGGCGGAATCTCTAGAAGATGATGATGGCTATCCCCCGTTTCTCACCCTTCTCACCTCCTCGTTCAGAATGCTACTCACCACATCCTGTAGAGTCGTCGAATCTGTCATAGTGCCTGTAATAGGCTGTTCCACCATACCATAACTATCAGGTAAAGTAGATAGAAGTAACAATGACTGCCCCATCTCTGAAAAGTTCAAATCTGCAGCTTCCATCTGGTTGTAAACCATACAGTAATTGTTCACATGCTCTGCTACTGAACCCCCTTCCTTCAACTTCATATTAACCAATTTATTCAGATGAATAATTTGATTAGATACCGATGGTTTCTCGTACATATCCGTGAAAATCTCCATAGCCTCCTTTGTGGTCTTTGCCTTCGAGATATGAAATAATGCCTTCCTTTTCAGCCCCAACTGAATCTGCCCCAGCGCCTTCTGATCCAAACGATTCCACTCCGCCAAGACCTTCGCATCCTTGTCTGCACCTACCGGCTTCTCATCAAACAACAGACCATCAAGATCTTTCTGACGAAGATACGCTATCATTTGAATCTTCCACATTGCGAAGTCACTCCCATCGAATCTCTCGATCTTCATCTTGTTATCGGCCATCTCGAACCAACTGCTTTGATACCACTTGTCGGAGAAATCTACTCCCAACTCGTAGTGCTAATAGCGGAAGTACACCACAAGCAATAGAGACTCATAAGAAATAGATGAACCAAGAACAAGCCACCACAATATATGGATCCCACAATAACACAACTAATATGTAGAGATAACCAATACTTCTTATTCCCAAAGAAATACAAAGATTACAAAAGAGATTACAACTCTCAATCTCTCTCTCTCACATTTGAAACACTTGGAACAATCTCTCTCGAAGTTGAATAATGATCACAGCATACTAAACCCTAGAGTTTACGGCCATATATATAGCCCCCAAACAAACCCTAAAGATAAACACAAATATAGCAAATTGGGCCTTTCTCCCGTAAGCCCAAAGAACAATCAGCGTCGGTGTCGGTCGACCGAACCCCAAGCCGGTCGACCGCATCGTGTGGATCCAGACCTGAGGGCTGACCAGTCGACCGCACCCCTAGTGACCGGTCGACCGTCCCCTCCTCTGTTGGATGCCTACACTCGAAGAACCCCCAGTCGACTGGATGGGTCGACCGCATCCCTAGCCTGTCAATCGCAACCCTCCAGACTTCTCTTCTTCTACTTGCTGCTTGTCTTCTCTTGCTTCTTTGTCTTCTCCTCTTCTTCTCCAACTTCAAGTTCCACGTGCCTACATGTATTTGAGGTCACAATTCCTAACAACATTAAGATATAAGGAGTAGAGGTTGCAAAATATAATATTAGATGTAGCATTGCCCGGATGAAAAATGCAAGTATGAAAGGAATCCAATGTGAAAAGGCGGTGAGTTAAACTTAATTAAACAAAAAGACATTCCATGTGTAATTGATTTGTTTCTAATGTCTTGTTTGTTTAGACTCTCGCATGGTTAGGGGGTGGTGTACGATAAATTTGATCCAATGTATGTTAAGATCACATATTAAGATATTGCTGTCATTTGTAACACATTTGTGTTATCCTTTGTATATAAATAAGCTTATTTGTGTTATCCTTTGTACATAAGATTCTCTCTCACTTAACAGATCTAGAGATAAGATAATTAAACTATAGCACGTGCCATAATGCAAATATGTTTTCTCTTTCCTAGTTTTTATCAATTTCTTAACTTATACGGGTGATGATTATTAGAGCATCTGTAGTGGTGGGCTAAATACCCAAATTTTGGAAAAATTTGGAAAAAAAGCACTGCAGTCGTCATCCAAATTTGTAAACTTTGGATTTACGATGAATAGTGCCTTGCCAAATATAGCAGACGATTTGGCCAAATGCAAAATATAGCTAACGAACTATTTTATTTCGTCCGTCAGAATTGACGAAAGATAAAATTTCGTCTCGTAGGTGAGACGTACAAAAAGTACATCGGACGATGGATTAAACACCGTTTGAAAAAAGAAAAAAAATTTAAAAATGTCAGAGACGGAAGATTATACATCGTCAATTGCAAAATTTGCTAGATGCCAAAAGTAGATTGACGGGATGTAACCTACCGTCCTAGGCCAAAATTTTATTTTTTTTAACTTTTTTTTTGTCTTTTAGTGCTTTAAAAAAAAAAAATTTTAAAAAAGCCAACGAACGGCCGATTACACCCCGTTCGAGGAGATTGACGGGAGATTATATCCCGTCCTTGCTTATTTTTTTAAAAAAAAATAAAATTGAAGCTGACGATAGAATAAACCTCGTCCGAAAGATGCGGCTTGGAGAATGACGGGAGATAATATGTCGTCCTTGCTTTTTTTTTTTTAAAAAAAAAAAATTCAACAGACGATTGAAAACACCCCGTCCGAAAGATGCGGCTTGGAGAATGACGGGAGATAATCTCCCGTCCTTGCTTTTTTTAAAAAAAAAAAAATTTAAACAGACGATTGATCACAACCCGTCCGTACTTCAATTTGATTTTTTTAATATTTTTTCGATTCGAAGACGGTACATTATTTTTCGTCGCCAGATATTTTTCAAACCGCACACTCTACGACGAAAGATAATCTTCCATCTTTTAAAAAAAACAAACGACGAATCGAATATAGCTTTGAACGACTGCAGGAAGATTCTTTTTTTCCTATTTCTAATTGCTATTTACCCAAAATTTGGCAAGTAACGACTACATATGCTCTTATACAATATATATTAAGGAACGAAAGATGCGTGTAACATTTATTATTCGTAATTTTTATTTTCGGTTGGACCTGTAATAATATTTTGGATAATTTGACTCATATTATGTATCTTATTTTTTTTTTTAACTAATGTGGCTGCAACAGGTTCCAGAGAGAGGATTCCAAGCGTCTTCTAGGTAGAGGACTATGATGATGATGAAGTCCAGATAGGCCAGACGATCGACTGACTGCAAGCTTGGCCTTTTACTGTTGATTGATCCTCACCACCCCAGGGTTTGTTGGGGGGACTTGATGTATTTTGTTTAGAAGCATGTATGTTTTGCCCATTCGTTCTTCTTTTGTCCTGCCCCCTATGCTTGGGGTGGAGTTATGTATTTTGTTATGATGTAGGACCTTGTACTTAGCTCAGCACTCTGAGTTTATTTTATTAACTTCTTATTAATGAAATATGGTGGCCATTCTCCATCTTTTCTTTTAAAAAAAAATATTTATTATTGGTTAAGACCGAAGATTTTTAGCTCAACCATTGTCGCGTGCAATTTCCAAAAATTTTAAATTACAAAACAATGAGCATGTGAGATTTAAGATTAACACAAATGGATCTGTTAAAACCCAATCAAAACTAAGTGAAAGAAAGAAAAAGAAAACAAAATTGTAAAATGTTGGACAATTGAAGACAATATATTCAAAAAGGAATTGCCGTTGCAATGGAGACTTAGAAATGGATTAATGACATTATGGTTAGAGGTAAGATACGAATTGAATTCACAAATGAAAAGTAGAGATAAATGTGGATGAAATTGTTTGAGCATTAATTAGGTTAATAGCTACATCGAATATAAGGATCGATATATTAGTATGCAATAAACTAGTAATAGAGACATAACCTCGATGAAGTCGATGAAGGATTAAATATAGACTTTAACATATAGAAAATGGCCATAACAGTCTTTATTTATATATATAGTCTTTATATATATATATATATATATATATATATATATATATATATATATATATATATATATATATATATATATAGTCTTTATATATATATATATATATATATATATATATATATATATATATATATATATATATATATATATATATAGTCTTTATATATATATATATATATATATATATATATATATATATATATATATATATATATATATATATAAGACTCTATATATATATATATATATATATATATATATATATATATATATATATATATATAAAGACTATATATATATATATATATATATATATATATATATATATATATAAGACTCTATATATATATATATATATATATATATATATATATATATATATATATATATATATATATATATATATATATATAAAGACTATATATATATATATATATATATATATATATATATATAAGACTCTATATATATATATATATAGTCTTTATATATATATATAGACTATATATATATATATATAGTCTTTATATATATATATATATATATATATATATATATATATATATATATATATATATATATATATATATATATATATATATATATATATATATATATATATATATATTCTTTATATATATATATATATATATATATATATATATATAAACTCCAAAGTACTGAGAACTTGAACCTGAAACATCTTTCTTATTATTCATGTACGTGCGTCACACACGTTGATAGTACTGAGAACTTGAACCTGAAACATCTTTCTTATTATTCATGTACGTGCGTCACACACGTTGATAGTACTGAGAACTTGAACCTGAAACATCTTTCTTATTATTCATGTACGTGCGTCACACACGTTGATAGATTGACAAATGACACTAAGATCTTCTCACATTATAATATTAGAGATTAGAGATATTAAAAGGAAAAAAGAAACAGAAAACACTACTGAGAGCATCTATAGTCGTTGAGACTTAAAATTTTCATATTTGACATTTAAAAATATGAATTTTGAGTTCTAGCTGCAGTCGTTTAAACGCAAAATATGAAAATTTTGTTTAAAAATGACGGACGATATATGATCTATCATCCCGTTTATTTTTTTTTTGTTGTTTTTTTTATGTTAAAATATACGGGACGAGGGATCAAATTCCGGCCCTAGTAAAAAAGAAATTTAAAAAAAAACCAGAGACACAAGATGATATTGCGTCCGACAAATTTTTTTTTAAAATAAAAAAAATGTACGGACGCAAGATCATCTTGCGTCTGACATTTTCTTAAAACATTATAAATGGCACAGATGGAAGAGGAAATGTTGTCTGATACATTTTTTAAATAAAATTTTGAGACGATAGATGATCTTGTGTCCGAACAAAAAAAAACAGTTATCTTTTAGAACAATCGAGAATTAATTTTTTCGATTGCTATAATTTGAAAATTTCTATATCTATTCTGTATTCTATTCTCAAATATAGAAGAGTACTGTTATCCAAAACTCAAAATTTGAAAATATAGATAATAACTGCAACACCTTTTTTACCTAAAATTTTAAATTTTGAAAATATATGGAATCACTGCAGATGCGCTTAAAGCTAGTATTTAAGAGGATTTTATTTATTAAAATAAAGGGGAAAAAAAGGCAATAATGAGTGAAGGTCTTGAACCGACCCAAACGGGCCAAACTAAAAGGACAGATCAAGTAGTCTTGAATATTAACAACATATGGGTCCCAAAAATCCCAAAAATCAGAAAATGTCCAGCCCACTTGATCTGGTGGGCCCAAAAGAGCCCAACACCTCACTTGAGTTTAGCTATTTGTTTTTCAATTTTTCTGCAATTCTGCCTGCATGCTATAAGAAAAGTTATTATTATTTTTTTCCCGTTAAACAGTGGGTATAAAAAACCCCGCGTTTCATTAAAGATAATTTAACAAAACTGATATGGCTAAAAATAGGATTAAATCGGGACCGTTCACATCGGACACGAATCTTAAAGCTCAGGGGTAAAACGGTAATTTCACATACAAATGGGTCCGAAACGGGCACTGGGTCTCCTTCTCACAGATCCAATAACCCACGAACGGATCCACCTCAACTGGGAACGGGTCCCAACCCGAAACACACCCAGTCCAGAAAAGATAGAATTAGGGTTTCTGATTAATCCTAATCAACGACTCTGATTCACATCTATCTTTTCACCGGGAATTAAGGGATTACATTCCTAATCTGTTTACTAGGAAAATATTCCTTATCAGATCACAGGAATTACATTCCTTATCTGATCCCAACGGCGACTATAAATACCCCACACCCATCTCCATTAAGAGGTAATCAATTTTTTCTAGTTAAACGCTCTTTCATAATCATTTCTGGTTACTGACTTGAGCGTCGGAGGGTGCGTCGCCGGGATCAACCCCGGTGTCTCGCACTTCCTTGCAGGTGAACGGCGGGAGTCAACGGTCAAGCTCCGGCGGAACAGGTTAGGTTTGCTATTCAGGTTTTACACGAACTCACAAATTCTATCTGTTTGCCCCCACACCAAATTTAGCGGCAACAGATTGGCGCCGTCTGTGGGAAAACCATACGCATAGCCTCCTCCTCTTCTCGTCGACTAGCTCTTCTCCAGCCATGCCTCCCAGAAAAGTAAGATCCAGGGGGTCCAACCGTGGACCCAACCCTGTTGATCAACAGCAGGAAGTCCCCGTCCATCCCGCTCCGCAGCAGGGGCAACTTCCTCCTCCGGCCGAGGACCATCTTCAGCAAGATCAACCTCCTCTTCAGAATCAGCAACCCCCCAAGGTTCCCACCGGTCCTCAGAATGCCGGTGCGGGGGGCTCTCGTATGAAGCAACCACTCAATCAGGACCGCGCCTCCATACACAACGCCTCTACGGATTCCATGGCCTCTCATAATCCTCAAAACCGGCAGAGGGTGGAGGACTTACGCCACCGTCTGGACGAGAAGCGGGCCCGAGAGGGAGCCTCCCGCCAACAACGTCCGGGTGAGCGATCCCCTCACCGCCGAGGCTACAGAAGATCCCCTGTCCGAAGGGGAAGGAGGGAGTCCCCCGAGCATTACAGAAGGAGGCACTCCCCCGCAGATCGGCAACAGCCCAGGAACAATGAGGCACCAATCACCCGTGCCGAGTTCCAGCAGTTCCAAGCAATGGTACAACAGGCACTCAACCTTCGTCAAAACCCTAACGAGCCGAAGGCCCCGTCCCCTCCTCCAGTCCGAAGCCCTCGCCAACGGTCCCCATCTCCTCGTCCCGCTCCTACCAACTCCCGGCGTACCCCAAGTCCTCGTCGCTCCCGAAGTTACCATCGCCGCAGCCCTCGCTCTCCCTCCTACGAAGACGAGTCTAGAGGCTCGGCTGATTACCGTCTGAGGGACGACGCCATGTATCGCCGTCTTCATGAGGTAGAGAGGCGCCTGGGTCAGATAGGTCGAGAAGAAGAGCTTAGGGGGAGGACCCTACGTCCTACTCGACCCCCTTTCTCCCGAACCATTGTGGATGCACCTGTGCCGTTCGGCTTCAAACCTCCCCAATTTGAGACTTACACCGGGGAGACTGACCCCGTTGATCACATTGAGAGCTTCAAGACTCTCATGCTCATCCACCAAGCTTCCGATGCCCTGCTGTGCAAGACATTCCCTGCTACTCTCAAGGGCTCGGCTCGGGAATGGTACTCCCGCCTCGCCCCGTCTTCCATATTCTCCTTCGAGCAGTTCGAAACACTCTTCATCACCCACTTCGTGAGTAGCAGGCGCACGGAGAAGACCAGCATCTCACTCCTCCAGCTCAGGCAAGAGAAAGGTGAGAAGTTAAGAGACTATGTGAAGAGGTTCACAGCTGAAGCCAGGTCTATAGCTTTCCTCGACCAATCTGTCGCAACGGCCGCCTTCCAATCCAATGTCTTCAATTCCAGCCTCCGCTCCTCTCTTGCTAAGAAGCCTCCACAGAACTTTGCCGACCTCCTTCTCAGGCGTGACAAGTACATTCGTGCTGAAGAGGCCGCCTACCTTCCAAGCTTCGGAGGGTCTACCTCAGGGACGAAACGGAAGTTGACCGAAGAAGAAGAGGCTGAGAAGCTTCAGAAGGACGGCAATGGCCAGCGCCGCCCGACTCCTCGGTTTGAGAAGTTCACCCCCCTCATTGCTAATATATCAGAAGTCCTTATGGAGGTGGACAAGGAAGGACTACTCCGCGCTCCCCCAAGAATGAATACCCCTTGCAAGAAGAGGGGCAAAGATAAGTGGTGCCGCTTTCACAGGGACCACGGCCACGACACGGATGATTGTCGGGCTCTTAAGGAGGAGATCGAAGAACTCATACAACGGGGGCACCTGATCAAGTTCGTCCAAAAAGAGGGGGCCGAGCTCCTCCCCTGACCATCACCTCTTCCAAACGAACAGAAAGGCCCGCCGAGTTTCAAGACTCAGCTCCTCCCAAGAGGTCCTCACCTTATTGTAGAAGTAGGATTCTGATTTTCAATAAGGCCGATGCTTGTAACTCGGCCAACAGCATGTAATAATGGCTCGCCCTGTTGGAGCAGCCACTTAGTTTATTTCAATAAAGTTTTACATCTTTTCATTGAAAATTATTGCTCTTGCTTCTCTATCTCTCCGAGTCACGACTCTCTTAAATGGTGGGTTCGGAGTCCAGCTTCTTCTACATGGCTGCTCCCACAACTTGCTAAGCACTTCACAACGGGTTCGGAGTCCAGCACTCGGCTCGACTCTTCTTCCTCGGCTCGTCCTCAAACGAGCCAGGAGTAGATCGCCGTTCGAAATTGCTCCTGCAGCCGTTGAATGGATCGGAGTCCAACACTTGGCTCGATCCTACTTCGCAAGTTCGCTCCTAAGCGGACTAGAAGTAGCTTGCCATTCGAAACTGCTCCTGCATCCCTCAAACTAACCTCACGATGGTTCGGAGTCCAGCACTCGGCTCGACTCTTCTTCCTCGGCTCGTCCTCAGACGAGCCAGGAGTAGATCGCCGTTCGAAATTGCTCCTGCAGCCGTTGAATGGATCGGAGTCCAACACTTGGCTCGATTCTACTTCGCAAGTTCGCTCCTAAGCGGACTAGAAGTAGCTCGCCATTCGAAACTGCTCCTGCATCCCTCAAACTAACCTCACGATGGTTCGGAGTCCAACACTCGGCTCGACTCTTCTTCCTCGGCTCGTCCTCAAACGAGCCAGGAGTAGATCGCCGTTCGAAATTGCTCCTGCAGCCGTTGAATGGATCGGAGTCCAACACTTGGCTCGATTCTACTTCGCAAGTTCGCTCCTAAGCGGACTAGAAGTAGCTCGCCATTCGAAACTGCTCCTGCATCCCTCAAACTAACCTCACGATGGTTCGGAGTCCAGCACTCGGCTCGACTCTTCTTCCTCGGCTCGTCCATAGACGAGCCGAAAGTAGATCGCCGTTCGAAATTGCTCCTGCAGCCGTTGAATGGTTCGGAGTCCAACACTTGGTTCGATTCTACTTCGCAAGTTCGCTCCTAAGCGAACTAGAAGTAGCTCGCCATTTGGAACTGCTCCCACAACCTTAAACTAATCTAACGATGGTCGGGGTCCTATGGCTCGACTTTACTTCACCAGCTCGTCCTTAAACGGGCCGGAGGAAGATGGCCATTCCGAACTGCCCCCATGACCATCCGAGCCGAGCTACCCATCTACCGAGAAGCAAAGTGGCGGAAGATGTGCCCCAAAATCCGTGCTCGGATCTGCCGAACAAGATGCATCTACCGAGCAGCAAAGCAGATGAAGAGCAAGAAGAAAAAAAGGCTAACGGGTCAGGGTCGGATCCAATACCCTCGGTCCGACCCATACCCTTCTTAGCTCCTTCCTTCTTCTCCTTCTTCAGTCTTCCCACCAAAAGTACCCAACACTTCTGCTCTTCTTCACTGTGCGAAAGAACGAGGCAGGGGAGAGAACCCGAATGCCTCTCCTCTCCATCCTCTTTCTTCTCAAGGCCAAGCTCTTTACTTCGCTTACCTCCAAAGCAGAGCTCTTCTCAAACGAGTTCGGAGCTAAAACTCTCTCCTAGAGTTGCTCCTCAAACTCCTCTTCCAGATGGCTCTTCTACAAGTCAAGCTCTTCACTCCGCTCACTTCCAAAGCGGAGCTCTTCTCTACGAGATCGGAGAGCAACTCTCTCCTAGAGTTCCTCCTCAAACTTGTCTCTCAAATAGCTCTTCTCGACGAGATCGGAGCTAAAACTCTCTTAGAATTGCTCCTTGCGCTCACTTCAAAGAATGGGTCTTCCCATGGCTCTTACGAGGATCTTCCTAGCACCTCTTCTCCACCCCTAGGAGTGGAGCTCCTCTTCAAAAATCTCCAAAAACCAAGCAGAGCATCACCTCTTCCATATGCCGACTCATCCCCTTCATCAACTCACCGAGCTTCTCCTCACGCTCGAGCCGTCCGAACAGCCGAGCTACCGAACAGCTCAGCCGAACGGCCGAGTCACTGAGCACGGAGGGGCGAAATCTTCAGAGATACTTCCTTCAAAACATCCAACTCAGCACCTCGGCCAAACAGCCCTGACGCGCCGAGCCGAGGTACCGGGGTACCGACCCTCGTATATGGCAAAAAATCGTCCCGAGGCAATCTCACCGTCAGATCATCTCAAAATTCACACTCAAGCGTGATGGACGGATCAGATCGCACCACGTCACCGCAAAACGACAAGATAACGTTTTCTCGAAACTCGTGCTTCTTGCCTCGTGATTCGCGCCACGATCGTGATCAGCCGTCCAGATGGCTCTTCTACAAGCCGAGCTCTTCACTCCGCTCACCTCCAAAGCGGAGCTCTTCTCCACAAGTTCGAAGCACAACTTTCTCCTAGAGTTCCTCCTCAGACTTGTCTCTCAAATAGCTCTTCTCGACGAGATCGGAGCACAACTCTCCCCTAGAGTTGCTCCTTCCACTCACTTCAAAGAATGGGTCTTCCCATGGCTCTTACGAGGATCTTCCCCGCACCGCTTCTCCACTATGCGAGAGAACAAGGCAGAGGAAAGAACCCAAATGCCTCTCCTCCCCTTTTTCTTCTCCTCTTCTCCGAGCTACTACGGGCTGAGGGTGAACTACTGACGCGCCGAGCCGAGGTACCGGGTTACCGACCCTCGTATATGGCAAAAAATCATCCCGAGGCGAAGTCACCGTCGGATCCCTCCAAAATTCGCGTCAGAATTCGATGGACGGTTCAGATCGTACCACGCTCACAAAACGACAAGATAACGTTTTCTCGTGATCTGAACCCAATCCTCGTGATGCGCGCCATGATGAACGGCCCAGATTCTGCCACGTGTACCTTCCGAACTGCCTTCCATCGGCCTGTCCGACCGAGCTACCGAACAGCTTAGTCGAGCAGCTGAGTTACTGGGCACGGAAGGGTGGAACCTTCAAGAAACGCTTCCTCCAAAATAGCCAACTCAGCACCTCGGCCAAGCAGCCCTGATGTGCCGAGCCGAGGTGCCGGGGTACCGACCCTCGTATATGGCGAAAAAACTGGCCGACCCATATCAACCGTTGGATCTTTAAAAAAGCGCGCTCGTCAAGATGGACGGCCCAGATGCTGCCACGTCCACTAAACGACAAGATAACGTTTTCTCGAAACTCGTGCCTCTTGTCTCGTGATTTGCGCCACGATCGTGATTAACCGTCCAGATTGAGCCGCGTAGCTTGGATCTGCCAATCTACCAAACTGCGGAGCGGCGAAAAATGTACCTCAAAATCCATGCTCGGATTCGCCGAACAAAGCAAGCAGATGAAGAGGAAGAAAGAAAAAGAGGCTAACGGTCGGGGTCGGATCCGATACCCACGGTCCGACCCATACCCTTCTTAGCTCCTTCATTCTTCTCCTTCTTCCCCAACACTTCTCTTCTCCACTGTGCGGAAGAACAAGGCAGAGGAGAGAACCCATATGCCTCTTCTCCCCTTCCACTTCTCTTCTCCACTGTGCGGAAGAACAAGGCAGAGGAGAGAACCCAAATGCCTCTTCTCCCCTTCCACTTCTTCTCTTCTCCACTGTGCGGAAGAACAAGGCAGAGGAGAGAACCCATATGCCTCTTCTCCCCTTCCACTTCTCTTCTCCACTGTGCGGAAGAACAAGGCAGAGGAGAGAACCCAAATGCCTCTTCTCCCCTTCCACTTCTTCTCTTCTCCACTGTGCGGAAGAACAAGGCAGAGGAGAGAACCCAATTGCCTCTCCTCCCCTTCCTCTTCTCCTCTTCTCCATTGTGCGGAAGAACAGGGCAGAGGAGAGAACCCAAATGCCTCTCCTCCCCTTCCTCTTCTCCTCTTCTCCTCTTCTCCTCTTCTCCACTGTACGAAAGAACAAGGCAGAGGAGAGAACCCAAATGCCTCTTCTCCCCTTCCTCTTTCTTCTCAGAAGAGCTACCGACCTACCGAACAGCAAAGTGGGAAAAAATTCTCCTCAAAATCCGTGCTCGGATCTGCCGAACCAGACTCATTTGCCGAGCAAACCAGATGCTCCCAGAGAGGATCCGAGGTGCCGATCCGAGGTGCCGATCCAAGGTGCCGGGGTACCGACCCTCGTATATGGAGAAAAATTCGACCGATCTCATCTCACCGTCGGATCGTCTCAAAATTTGCGCTAAAACATGATGAACGGCTCAGATCTCGCCACGTCACCACAAAACGACAAGATAACATTTTCTCGAAACTCGTGCCTCTTGTCTCGTGATTCGCGCCACGATCGTGATCAACCGTCCAGATTGAGCCACGTAGCTCGGATCTCAAATCCGAGCTACCGATCTACCGAACAGCAGAGTGGGAAAAAATTCTCCTCAAAATCTGTGCTCGGATCTGCCGAACCAGAGGCATTAGCCAAGCAACAAACAAGCCACGATCGTGAAAAAAAAAAGAAAAAAAAAAGAAGAGTATGGGTTCGGACCCGTTAGGATCCAAACCCGAACTCCCCACTCCCCACGTCATCCTCTTCTCCAACAACAAAAACAACACTCCTTCTTCTCCTCCAAACTCCCGCCAAAACCAAACCAGACTGAAGAAGAAAACCCAACATCCTCTCCTCAACCTCCGACGTCGAACCTCCACAACGACAGGCTCCGTCACCGAGCTCGATTCCCGAGCAACGCCGACGTCGATGCTCCATGCTGCCGAGCTCACTGGCCGAACCCAGCTCCTCGGCCGAACTTCGAGCTTCGCCACCTTCGTCACGACGGCTAGCTCCTTCTCCAAGTTCGAACCCATCTGTCGACGCTCCATGGCGCCAAGCTCACTGGCCGAACCCAACTCCTCGGCCGAGCTTCGAGCTTCGCCACCTTCGCCTCCGCCATCGAACTCCAAGTCCCAACGCGTCGACGAGCTCCAAATCCTTCACAGCTTTTGAGCTCTCCCAACAGTCGAGCTCCATTGCCGAACTCCATTGAGCTCCCTCACTAAGCTCCATGCCGAGCCACACGCCCTCCGTCACCAAGCTCCCTTCCAACTTCAAACCCATTACTGACGAGCTCTTCCCCACCGAGCTCGAACTCCACTTCGAGCTCCACGTCGCCGAGCGCCAACGCCTCTCCACTGTCGACCTCCTCCACGTTCGTCGAGTTCGTCACCTCCAAGCGCGCCTCCAAGTCGCGAGGACCTCTCGAACCGAGCTCCTCACCTCCGAGCTCACACCGCCGACGAAGCTTCGCCGAAGTGTCGACTCGCCATGCCGAGCCGAACTCCACCTGTCGAAGCACCGAAGCGCCGACCTCTCCCTCCATGAGCTAGCTCGTCGATAATCCCACCGCCTCGCCACCTTCGTCGAAGCTTCCTGCCGAGCCAAGCTCTCACTCTCGCCGAACTCCCTCCGTCACCGAGCCGAACCCGTCACCTCTCCAAGCTCCACCGTCGAGCTCCAAGCTCCCTCGTCGGAGCTTCCTTCGAGACAAAGACGAAGGAGAAGCGCGGAGAAAGAAGAAAGAAGCAACGAAGTGGAGAAGAAGTAGGAGAAGCGAAGCAGAAAAGCAGAGAGAAAGAAGGAAAAAAAAAAAAAGCCACGTGGCATCATTTCAGTGATCCGAGGAGCCGATCCGAGGTGCCGAACCGAAGTGCTGAAGTACCGATGCTGTAAATTGAGAAAAAAAGTGACCGACCAACACGATCCGTCCGATCGTCTCAAAATTCGCGTCGCGACACGATCGACGCTCAGAAACGCGCCACGTGTCCCGATCGTGATCTGCCTCACGATGCGCGCAGATCTGATCATGATGGAAGGCCAGAAACTCGCCACGTGTCCAGATCGCGATCTGCCTCACGATGCGTGCTCATCTGGTCATGATGGACGGCCAGAAATCTGCCACGTGTCCAGGTAATATTTAAATTATTTATTTATTTATTTAATTGTTTTTTTTATTTAAAAAATCCGAAAAAATAATAAAAAAATCGAAAAAATTAATTAAAAATTCTAAAAATAATTATTAATTCAGAAAAAATTATTTTTAAATTCTGAAAAAATAATTATTAAATTAGAATAATTAATTAATATTTTTGATAATTAATTATTTAATTCGGAGAATGAATAAAAAAATTCAAAAAATGAGAAAAAATTCAGAAAAATCTGGAAAAATCACCAAAAATCCAGAAAATTCTGAGAATATTTTTGGGCATTTTACAAGCCCATAATAACACTGTTACACCCCGAGCAAGATTCCAAACTCCCTTAAGAACACCGATAAAATCCCGTACGCCATTAAAACAGTAAAACTACTCCTCAAAGGCTGATCAAACTCAGTCTTCGGGAGTGGGGGGCTCGTGATATGGCTAAAAATAGGATTAAATCGGGACCGTTCACATCGGACACGAATCTTAAAGCTCAGGGGTAAAACGGTAATTTCACATACAAATGGGTCCGAAACGGGCACTGGGTCTCCTTCTCACAGATCCAATAACCCACGAACGGATCCACCTCAACTGGGTACGGGTCCCAACCCGAAACACACCCAGTCCAGAAAAGATAGAATTAGGGTTTCTGATTAATCCTAATCAACGACTCTGATTCACATCTATCTTTTCACCGGGAATTAAGGGATTACATTCTTAATCTGTTTACTAGGAAAATATTCCTTATCAGATCACAGGAATTACATTCCTTATCTGATCCCAACGGCGACTATAAATACCCCACACCCATCTCCATTAAGAGGTAATCAATTTTTTCTAGTTAAACGCTCTTTCATAATCATTTCTGGTTACTGACTTGAGCGTCGGAGGGTGCGTCGCCGGGATCAACCCCGGTGTCTCGCACTTCCTTGCAGGTGAACGGCGGGAGTCAACGGTCAAGCTCTGACGGAACAGGTTAGGTTTGCTATTCAGGTTTTACACGAACTCACAAATTCTATCTGTTTGCCCCCACACCAAATTTAGTGGCAACAAAAACATAAAACAAAAAATAAGGCTTATGAAGTTCAGATCCCAACAAGCTGGGTTTCAAACCTCATACACCCCAACAAACAAACAAAAAATACATCGGAATCTATTCCTCATGATCGACCGCCCCCGCTAGAGCAAATTTTTCGTGCCAATTGGAGCTCACTCTCTCACTTAGTCCCTCGCTTGTACACCGTTTATTCTCTTCAACTATCGTACACTCTCCCCCGTCGCCCCGAGCATGACCCAAACGACAAGTGTAAGCACTATATGAGAGACACCGCAAATACTCCACCAATCTGACAACTCCATATCAAGATTGAGTCATCGTTCTCATCCCCTCGCTTCACCCTCGATGACTCTCACCGCAACTTCGCAATGAGGGTAGACGTCGCACCTAACCCCTACGAGCCCTCTGACATGAAAGAAACCAAAGACACTCCTTACTTTGACCAACCATGGTCAAAGTAGAACCCAAACTATAAACTTGCCTGACAACAGTCGCTCACACCAATTATGCTACATTTCATTGTTAATTGTAAGTTGGTTATAATTTGGATATTAGGGAAACCCTCGTCAACAACATTGAGACCCCCCGTCGATGAGTCTGAGCCAGACCACTGACAACCAAATAGAAACCCCCCGATCGACCACCGTTGACCACAATGAAACCCCAGTCGACGAGTCAAAGCCATACCTCCGTTGACCAAATTGAAACACCCTGTCGACGAAATAGAACCAGACCTCATCGCTGCCGACCCTAGCCTTGTCGAACCCGACGACCTCGCCTTGCAGACCAACTCCACCGTCGACCAAAATCCCCGACAACTTAGCCTTCGAGCAGCGGGGCGACATGATTGACCCAAACCACCGTGGACCAAGATCCATCGTCGGCCACCACACCCCCGTCAGGCCTCTCGTGGACGAGACAAAACCAGGTCCCCATCGCTGCCTTCGCCATCCTCGCACGTTCGCCGAAGTCGAAGAGTCGGCGTGAGGAGCACGACATTGGAGAGCAGGGGATAGAGAAGGTGGGTGAACGACGAACGGGAAGGGGGCGGCAAAGCCCTAGCCGCCACCCCCTCCAAACTCAGATCTAGATCTAGTTTCTCTTTTTTGGAGAGCTTCTCTCTCTAGAAAATCTAAAGAGAGAAACTCTTTTTTTATATCGGTATTACTAAGAAAAGTTAATTTTCGAACCAAAAGAAAAATGAAAAAAAAAACTATCATAAAGCTAGGATCAGATAATTCTCATACCAATAATATTACATAAAAGTAGTCCTCATTACAGCCGACGCAAAAATAATAAAGCCACAATTCAAATATTTGAGGTTTGCTACAGACAGCCATTTTTGCCCCTCAATTCCGCTATGCCGAGAACAATTGCAAACATTTGTATCTATTACTCGACAAGCAACATACATACTAATCGAGAAAAATGGACCCTAAAAGATAATGCTCGCAGTCATCTTTGCAAACACTGCCAACAACTAACGCGACCGAATACTACCTAATAATTTTTTCTTCTGACAGCAAGGACTCAAATAACAGATCCAGCTAACATTCAATTCTACTAGCGTACCTACCCTCAATGAAATGGGACTTTAATTGAATTCATTGTAAAACAATGAGCAAACTTTTACTGTTGGGGGCGACCTCTTCAAACAAATCTCAATAACTTCACTCAGTCCCCTCTCTTCTCTGTCATGTTTCCATTCTCTCACTAATAATTTACAGAACAAAGGCAAACACGTGGTGAGTACAAATTAAAAAAGAACATCATGAGCTTCTTCTCTCTGGATGCAATCAACGGTCACACCTGCTGAGTTGTTACCTCAACCATCAAAACCTTCAGACAAAACATAAAGCTAGTCAGTTCCCACCTCTTCGGTTTATGGCGAGAGTGAAGTAAATGAGAATCATCGTTCCCATGCTCGACCTGTAGATATGTACATTACAAAAGTTATGTTTTGTTAAAAAGGGGTATCTCGAGTTCATGTTTCATGTAGGGAGAAAATCATGGAGGCTGATAATCACAGACTAAATTACGGTAAAAAAGTTTGAACTTTCAGGCATCGTTTCAAATAAATTATGTGTACAAGTCGAAAATAAACATATCACAGGCTTGCTTCGTTATGCTGGAATCGAATGAACGTCCACCTAATAGTAACCGCGTGCTCTAAAATTAGACTGTAAATTTCTAAGAAAAGGTTCACTTTAACATCGCATGGAAATTCATAATGGCACATGCATGTTCACGGTAATTTTCAAAATGTTGATGTGGAGATCTAGATACCGAAGGTGCAATAACAACACGATTTTTCTGGGAACATAAAATGCACCAATTAAAGCCTCCAAGAGCTTGAGATAATAACAATATATAGACCCCATCCCCTATATAGGCAATCTTTTATATGCACTGAAGAGTATACAGCTCATAATAGTTTCAGATGAACTGCATGAATCAGAAGCAGCAAAAATCGGAGTGGGTCGTCGTTATAATTGTAAGTCGTTAAGTGGTATCATCTTTAACTATTTATACTGTTACAATTGCAAGTAATTGAGTGAACCCGTATGAAGCAAGTCATTTACATAGTAGTGTATTTGTGTTTTTTTTTATCAGTAAGGTTGGCCATTAGTAGTGTAGTTGTTGCATGTGCTTTTATATGTATTATTTATGAAAAAAACACAGGAAATTATAGCACAGTTGTGGCAAATCGATCATCAATTCATTTAAACACCATGTACTTAATAACAATGTCAAATCACTAGATGATTCAGTACTGTTCTCTAGAGTTGGAACTTCTCTTTTTAAAAATGCGCAGAGGCACACACAGGTAGGCTAATCTAGTAAAACTGTAATTCTAGAGTTTATATGTGAGGCCACGGTTTGTCGCCTTTTCCAGACTAATAGATTTGCAAGCAAATACACAACACACCCTTTTTTTCCTTACTCTGCACAAACATTACAAATTAGCGAAAATTTAACCATTGCCTCTTGCTCGTGCTTAATGATATTACCTAATTTTGCCTGGAATTGATAACAAGAATAAAGTTGAGACGAAAAGCTACATCACTGCATGCACAAATAGTAGTACTTACACCGTGGCGAACAAAAGAAGGATCTTGCGAGGGTTGATGCTAACTAAGCTTTTCAATCTCTTACTCCTTCCATCTCCAGAATCGGGACTAAGAGGGCTATTGGTAGCAGGCGATTGCACAGCTATGAGAGCTTTGTTTGGCAATGGCTGTTTCGACTGATTCAGCTGTGATTGCACCACTGACAAGGAAAAATTGTCGATTAGAGTAGCCTTAGCCCTAATTTAGAATCAAACACCCAATGTTTCAACCGTTCAGATAAAAGAGATAAATTTGGTCAATTTCAGTTGTATCCAGTCAAATTTTGAAGATGGGGATTGATATGTTTAAAATCAAAGTAGGTTGAAGATTTGATTTGTTTTGTAAAACTACATCTGAGAGACGAATAGCTTAAAAAAATAATATCTTCAAGGAAAAATACTTAAAAAGGGCTAAGTTCTAAGCAAGTCACCTACATGAAAAAGATTATGAGCAAAGATCACATACATCAATGTATTCAAACTAATAAGTAATAACAAAATGGAAGCATTCTTCTCTTATCTTGTGCCGTATAGATTACATACTCTAGAGTATTAGCTAGTTCATCACCCACAAAGTTACATACATTGAGAAATCAATAGCATGTCATGTACCTTTGACTAGTAGCTTCCTAGATGATTCAACTCCTTCTTGCTCCTCACCATTTCGCCTATCCATCCGCAATGAGCCCTTCCGAGAGAGAGCTTTCTGTCAAATCAAATTGCATCAACATAAGCACTGCGTAGAAATCATATAAAAGATTTCGAAAGGTGGAAAGATTATCATAGAATCATTAGATTTTGCTACTATGCTAATGTTAGAGTTGCTTACTGTCACTTTCGGGCCTCCAGCACAACATTTATCACAACATTTATCAGAGGGGTTTATGAGGCTATCTATGTCCAAAGCTACATGGCTTGCTTTATCCATGGTTGTGATTGGACTCTGCAATAGCAAACATAACTACATACGCATGACAGATGTATAAAATAGGCTAAATAGCATAACAAAAAAACTTTATTTGGATCTTTACAATCTCTAATATATGATCTACTAAGGCCTAACAGACGTACAGCGGACACCTTATCAATGATGTACATCATAAGTGAAAACTATTTAATCAAATCAAAATACACAGCTACTCTTTTATAATACCATAAACCATCTTCATTCATCAAATTGCAATCTGACCTACGTCAGATTGCAACTTGTGCAAAGTCAGACTATCAAATATTATCTTCATCAATTATCTCTGCCCCATTATTTCTTTATCGTTCATGCCCATTTTTAAGAGAAAAGGTTTGCAGTAGCCACCTTATATCACAAAGAAAGCAGGCACTTGCTTTTATGTAGCCAACCTTCTAATACTTTTCTGTTTAATATCTTCTCTAATCTTATCACATCCTCATCAAATATTAGTAGTGTAATAATTACCTTTGATGAGGGTAAAAATAGCGGACGATCTACACCACTCGATCCTAGCACGAATCTCGAGGAGATCCCGTAATAGCTTATGAGCCGACTATGGGCCAATCGCCCAAATCCAACCCAACGTGAATCAGGTCACCCCCTAATCAGGGGATCGAGGAATATTCCCTAATCAGGCTCTCACTAGCCTATAAAATACAGCCCTACTTCTACGGTAACCAGGTAATCACTATTTTACCACTTAAACCTCCTCTAATCCTCTGGTTGTTAACTTGAGCGTCGAAGAGTCTGTCGTCGGGAGTTCTCCTGGTGTTTAAGATTTTTTTGCAGGTATTCAGCGACAGTCAATCGTTCCCAAATCCATCAAATCCAATCACACATCAGTATCACAGGTCAGATTGGCGGCCAAGATATGAGTTTCCTCTTCACCAAAAGAACTCATTATCTGTTGCTCCCACACCAAAATACAAGAAGCATCAACCTTCATTAATATAATTGTCATGATTTCCCTCAATAACCAACCAATACCATAAAACCAACATCATCAATGCTGAAGAATCTAATAAGAAATTCATTAATTTTCCACCCCTATCATTCATTGCAAATGACCTCACAATCATAATTTACCTTCCATCAATTTTCTTTCTTGTTTTTCATTACAATGGTGACTTCATATTAAGCTTCCTCTAATTAATGTACATTCTAAATATGAGCTTTCTAGCTTTGTGGTCCATCCATATCAAGCTCACAACAAAAATTACAAATGAACTTGTGGGCTGCATTATTAACATCAACAGGTCTTTTAAAAGGTGAATCAAAATTCATGGTCCCCAAGTTAATTAAAGGAAAAGGTAAAAAATAAAAAATAAAGAAAGATGATCACTATAAGAGATAAGCTAGAATAACAACAAGTGTAGCTAGGTCAGAATCATCACTTACCTGCATCAAATCCTCTTCCATTTCAGACCCCACACCAACAGATAAAGATTACCTTCAGAAAACTGCAATTAGTTGTATAATATATGTTAACATCATCCAATTTCCAGCCACTATAAGAAAGAGAGGATCGAGATAACAAGGATTAGATTGTAAACTATTTTCTTCCACAAATTTTATATTTTAAAAAGAAAAGAAAAAAGGAAGGAAAAATTACACTGATTTAGATATTCAGAATCAACCTTTAATTTTCTGAATTTTCCTTCAAGTCTTTTCCAGGGTAAAAAACCCATGAATTACTAGGAACTAATTTGCTTCTCATATTAGCTATGAAATGCTGCAATATACATCAAAAGAGACCCTTTTATGAACAGACTAGAGCTTTTTCAAAAAACCCAGAAATGGGGGAAAGAGAAATGAGAGAATGCCTGTCACCTTTGCCAAAAGGATAGACAAACTAAGAGAGGAGAAGACCAGAGCCACAGGTGGAAGCAGAGAAGAATAGTATAGCATAGTATAACGAGAAATTTTAGTATAATAATTGCGTTGAACCCCTCGAACTTAGAACCATTTTTGTTATTAAAATGACAAGATTGCGAATCTCAAGAAAACCCACATTTCAAACAAGTATTAAAAGAGAGAGAGAGAGAGAGAGAGAGAGATTAGAAGAACCATGACCAAACAAGAAAATACCTCAAAGAAGCAAGAGCTGCAGGGAAGTAGCAATAGCCTTTTGAATGGGAAGAAGGGAAGAAGGGAAGAAGAGATTAATTTATTTATTGAAGTTTACAGTTTGCACTTTAAACCTTGTGAAACTTAATTTTTTTGAGTTGTGGCCGAGAAGTTGATGAGATGCTTCTGCTTAATTCCTGGCATCTTGCTCTGAGTACGAGTTAGGAGCAAGGAGCAGAGACTGAGGTCAGCTGTGCTGTGTATCTGTCTTTATACTTGATGTAGAACGTGCACTGCTCTAATTTCTTATTTTGAATTATAAAGTGGGGACCTAATATCAACTATGTAGGTTGGTAGTAGGGGACAATGTTATGTAATGCAAATGCAAGTTGGACTATGTGATGACTAATATATCAAACAACTGTACTACATATCAATGGAAGCTCCCACCAACTCCATCTCCCACCCTCTTCCATTCCTCTGCCCTAACTCCCGTCTCAGTCTAGCTCCAGTCATCTAGCTGGGCTTCACTACCGCCTCTTCCTCCCTGCATCCTGACTCCCCACCACCACCCACCCTCCCAAACAACCTCTAACCCTTCTTTGGTGCTCCGGCGCTCCATTAACCTCCCTCTTCTCCTCTTCGGACTTTGTCATCTCCATTCCTTATGCTCTCAGTGTTGGAGCTTAGTGGCTGCGGACCCAATGAGAGGGTCCGCCACGCCACGCCACGCCAGCAACAACGATCCAACCACCACAAACATACACCACTGTTACACCACAGTCCATCAGTAAAGACAATGTTACAGCTGCTAACTTAGAGAGGATCCCAGACCATCGACCCAAGGTTTCACTGCACCATGGCGGTGACGAGGGCAAGCCCTCGGGGCTCAGAGACGTCTCCCCCCATCGGCGGGCACATCGAAATGAGCGACCAAGGCCAGAGGAGGGAGACTCGATTCATCATTGCCCTCTGAGTGCTTGGCGATCTAGGGGGGGCCCAAAGAGAGGGTCCCCCTACAGGCCATTTCAGGCGTAAGAGAACCCCATCTCCGGGCCGACACCACACCGTACATCACCAGCACTACCGTGAAGTGCAACACAGGAATTACCCCAGGGTGAAAATTATAAGTGAAAGAGTTAGAAGACACAGAGATACAACACAGAAGCCCCACAACCGCTATGAAGCTAGCTCTCATCAATATGACTACCACCAGAAGCATCACAGCCACAGTGATCCTCAACATTGGCAATCTCACAAACACAATGAACAGGACCACCCATTATCCCCACCGACATCTACTGTGGCATTGCAACGGCAGTTATCTCCTACCCTTCCGCACCAACACCTTCCTCCTGAACCCAATTGCATTGCCGTAGCCAGCGACCCCAATCAACCGCCATCTCCACCAGTGGTCCATGGTCCTAAAACCAACGCCGAACGAGCCCTTGGAGGGGCTGCGCGAAGCGGGTTTCCAGAGAAGGGCATTACTGGGGAGGAGGAGGAGAAGGAGGGGCCATGGATTCAGTTGGGTAAAAAAACTCACAAATCCCAAAGTTTTAGTGCGAATCTCAATCCTGATTATAGCGACCGGAAGAAGAAGGCGAGGAAAGGAAAGAAGAAGCCGGCTCCGTGCTTCAACTGCGGGGATCTGGGGCACTTTCGGAGTGAATGCGCCAAAGAAATTCGGTGTCTTAAGTGCATGAAGTGGGGACACATGTCCTATGTGTGTACTAATGTGGTCGAGACCCATTGCGATGAGGAGCGACCGGTGAGTAGGGGTCGATCACCGGACAGTCCCACCATTGTAAGGCTTGCTAAGAGCCTGGAAGTGATCAAGCGTGAAGAGCAATGGCTCAGGCGATGGTGTGCGGTGGCTAAAATCAAAGCTGGAAGACCATCGGAGAGGCACCTTATGGAAGCGCTCGCTCAGAAGTGGCCATTGAAAGCTGATAAGGATTGGGTCGCAAAAAAAACTCTGCCATTTGCAGTTTCTTGTTTATTTTCCAACGCCGGAAAAAGTCACTGAGGTGGTTATCATGGGAGTCATCGACTTCGGCCACTTCCAAGTAGAGTTTAGCAGTTGGACTCCAACTTTCGGTGCAGAACTCCCTCAAGGCGAGAGATTCTCAATTTGGATTCACAACCTCCCATTACACTTTTGGAAAAGAGAAGTCATTCAAGAAATTGTGGCAGATTTCGGGGTAGTGGAGGAGTTAGATGAGAAGACGGTTCGCAGATCGGAGCTAATATCGGCAAGGGAGATCATCAGGAGTTCTGACATCTCCTCAATGCCGAGATTCGCCAAGGTGTTCTCCTTCGAGGATTCCTATCTTGTTAGATTCATTCTTGACAAGAGAGAAGGCACTCCGATACACTCCTCCTCACTCAGGGATGACAGATCTTACAAAGAAGCACTCCCGCCCACTGATGGTCTCACTATCGATGGTTCTCATGAGGTGGAGAGAGCTCACCGTGAAATCATCAAGGCGGTGAGGAGATGGGAGGGGCATCAAGACTCAACGGTGGAGCAGCAGCGGAAGGTGCATGACCCACAGAACGGAATTGGTCGAGACAGGGGCCGTCCCGTCAGATCCAACGGTCAAAAGCCTCTTGAGACCTCCGACGCGTCGAACCGAACGGTGGCCCCACTAGACTTTCCTTCTTCGGAGGGGCGCGCAGAGGTCCAGAGGGGGGGACAGGAACCTCAGAAACTATTAATGGCAGTGCTGCAGACTGCAGTAACATGCAGGCTCTGAGCCGGGGGTCGGGGGGTCAGTCCACCACTTTGGGGAAGGTGGCAGGCGAAAGTAGGCTGTCGACTAAGGAGTGGGTCACAAAGCGCTGGTACGCACCAGAAAAGGAAAAAGCTACTTCGGAGGAGCAGGTGAGTCAAAACCCAGAAATGGGTCTGAGGAAGCAGTCGCGCACAGATCTGTCAAGCCTCTGTTTAAAGAGCTCGAAGCAGCAGGGGGAAGGAGGTGAGGGAGTGGGTAAGAAAGCGCTGCTTTTAGAAGAGGGCGGTTTTGGGTTAAAAGACAGCGATTTCGGAGCTTTGGAGGTGGGCAAAAATGGGAAAGAAGACAGAGTGGAAGAGCGAAAGGCTCTGGTGGCGATGGAAGTGGGTGTAAAGGGGATAGATGATAGTGTTGAAGCCAGAGCTTCGTTGTTAACGAAGCATACAGAGCAGGCATCGAGCCCAGAGCCCACCGACTGCTCACCATATCTAGAGCTGCCAGCTGTAAGGGGGGTAAGCATACCGCCCCCTCTGAATAGCTGGTTGCCTTTCCGATCGAGGCGAGCGGTCTGTTATACCGCAGGAACACTTTAGCCAAGTGCAGTAAAGTTGGGGAATTTAGTTCCTATGCGGGCGGGGTTGGTGTGAGCCCTTTAGAAGTCTATGGGCCTATAGAGGGGTCCAAGATGTCTCTCCCAGCTCCGACTGTGTGTGTATAAATTGTATTGCCCAAATTTTTGGAGTGTGGGCACAGTGAGGGGTCCACCGTTGGAAACAAAGCTTATGTGGTTGGGCCGACGGCGATTGTTGGGCTCGGGGAGGAGTCCACAATGTCAGGGCCCAATCTACAAACTCTAAATCAGCTAGCAGATAGTGAGGAACACTCAGCAAAGCATCTGAACCTGGAGGTTGAATTCACTCTTACAGATGAGGACTCTGAGGATCTTGAATTCGTTGTAGACACTCAAAGGGGGCGTTCACCAGATTTGGTAGTGTCCACACTGCCAGATACAGCTCCCAGAGGAAGCTCAGGGTCGTCTCAGAGGACAGTTGGGTGCAGAGTTCTTCGCTCACCGAAGAGGGCTCATGCGGAGTCCTTGGATGACTTTCTGGAGAGAGCGACGACCGCCAAAGCGGCTAAACACGTCAATGGAGGTACAAAAACTTTTCTTGCTAATATTTTAAATTTCATGTCAGATTCTGAAGTCTTTATATTAGCTGCTACCTGTGGTTTGGAAGTGTGTGATAAAGAGCGCAACGCGTTTCTGCTGAACAAAATGAGGGGTTGGGAAAATGAGAGAGCGAAACCTAGTGTCTGTGAGGTTTTAGATTCCATTACTAGGGGGAGTACGATTTTTGAAAGTGATAATCGCCCGAGTCCCTCATCCACTATCATCTCGGACATGTTCCCCCAATGAATACGCAATTCTGGAACGTCCGGGGTCTGGGGGATAAGGGTAAAAGGAGTATGGTTAGAGATGCTATCACGAAGTCCAAGGCAGAAGTGGTTGGGCTTCAGGAGACCAAACTTTCTCACGGGCATAAACTCAAGAGAATTGGGGGGAACAGGATCAAGGAATGGGTGTTACGCCCATCCGCGGGAGCATCAGGGGGAATTGCCATTGGATTCAACTCACACCTGCTCACCTGCTCAGAGGTCTATCATGGTACATTTTCCCTGACTACACGGTTGGAACGTCGGCCTGATAAGTATATGCAGACTATCACGGTGGTTTATGGGCCGAACGTGGCTTCAGAGCGTGACGCATTTTGGCAAGAATTGATCAATATTCGTCATCGTTGGCCGGGGGCCTGGATTGTCGGTGGACTTCAATATTACTCGATTTGCTTTCGAACACAAGGGTAGAGGTTCCAGTGACAGGCACAGAGTAGAGTTCAATAGGGTGATTACGGAGCTTGAATTGATTGAGATACCGATTAATGATAGACTGTTTACGTGGTCTAACATGCGGTCAACCCCGATTATGGCAAAACTGGACAGGATTCTGGTTTCGATGGAGTAGGAGGCTAAGTTCCCCCTCGCAACTGCTAGGTCGATCCCTAAACCGACGTCAGATCATACGCCTATCCTTCTTGACGTTGGGCTTCAGGGAGCCAAAAAACATAGAAAGTTCCGATTTGAGAAGGCCTGGCTGGAGATTCAGGGGTTTCACCATCTGGTGATGGAAAATTGGGCGCTCCCTATGTCTGGCACAGATGCCGCTAGCCGATGGTGTGAAAAAATTCGCAGACTAAGGAAGCGGCTTCGTAAATGGAACCGATCTAGGTTCTCTTCCATCTGGCGCGCAAAAGATTGCTTGTTGGAAGGAATTGATGAGCTTGAAAGAGTGGAGGAAGCGAGAATTTGTCTCAGGAGGAAAGAAATAGACTTCTGGAGCTACGACAGAATATTGCCTATCTTTGTAAGATGGAAGAAATTAAGTGGCAACAAAGATCTAGAATTTCGTGGCTCAAAGAGGGAGACGCGAATACGGCTTTCTTCCACCGAGTGGCAAGTGCCAGGCGCAGGTGCAATCTCATTTCATCCTTTGAAACAAGCGAAGGGACAGTACAAGATGAACAAGAGATTACCACAGCCTTCCAAGGATACTACAAGGGCCTCTTGGGGAAGAGAAACGACTTCCGGATTCCACTCAGGCATGATTTCTGGCAGACCTACCAGACCGAGTCACCACCCTCGCTATCCTGCCTGGAGTCTGCGTTCTCGAAGGAGGAAGTTAAAAAGGCTATCAGTCACATGGGGGCGGACAAGTCGCCAGGGCCAGACGGTTTCCCAATGATGTTCTTCCAAATCTTCTGGGAAGAAATTAAAGAAGATTATATGGCGTTGCTGGAGGAGTTCTTTAATAACAAGCTCAGACTGGGTATGTTTAATTTTGCGGAGGTAGTACTGATTCCCAAACGGGAAGAGGCGTCGAAAGTGGAGGATTTTAGGCCGATCAGTCTCATTAATTGCTCAGCAAAGATTATTTCAAAAATCCTAGCGATCCGCTTGGGGAGTATGATGGACAGCCTTATCAACAAATCTCAGTCGGGCTTTATTAAGGGCAGAAATATCATAGATTGTGTGGCAACGGCGGAACAAGTTATTCACCGCTGCCATATCACCAACTCGAAGAGCTTTCTTCTTAAGCTGGACTTTGCGAAAGCTTATGACTCGGTCGATTGGGAATGCCTGCTGGAAGCTCTCAGGGGTAGGGGTTTCGGGAATAAATGAATCTGCTGGATCAGGCAGTGCTTGCAAACTAGCAAAACGGCCATATCAGTGAACGGTAGGTCGGGGCAGCCGTTCCCGTGCAGGAAGGGTCTCAGACAAGGGGATCCGCTATCACCACTCATGTTTACTATTGTAACGGATGTGTTGAGAGTTATGCTGGAGAACTGTCAGGAAAAAGGCTGGATCACGCCGGTGGCCAGCTCCGAGTCTTCTGAAGGATGTACGATCCTGCAATATGCGGATGACATCCTCCTCTTTGGTAATGGGTCTACTCAAGAAATTGTCTGCTTTAAAGGGACCCTATACTGCTATGAGGCCTGGTCAGGCCTTAGGATTGATTTCCACAAGAGTGCGCTGACTCCTATTTCCCTATCCGTGGATGAAGCAGGGGAACACGCCACTATTTTGAACTGTTCGACGAGTGACTTCCCCATCAAATACCTAGGGCTACCACTCAGGCCAGGAAAATTATGTAAAGCAGACTGGTTATCTATCATTGACAGGGTAGAGGACAGACTGTCAGGTTGGAAAGGTAAATCGTTGTCTCTCGGGGGCAGAGTGATTCTCATCAACTCAATCTTGTCTAACCTGCCAATATACTACATGTCATTCTTCGAGCTTCCTAGATGGGTGATCCAGAGGATTGATCGGATTCGAAAACGATTCCTGTGGAAGGGGGCAAACCCGGATAGAGGAGGGTACCACCTCATGTTGTGCAATCTAGTTATCTAAATAAACAGATAAACTAGACACAAATTAAAACCTCGCAAGTGTACGAATCGTTTATAGAAGCGTAGCGGCAAGCAAGGGTCGATCCCACAGAGATTGTAGTACTTAACTCACTAATCAATAAAATAGAAAATAGAATCTTAAGGTGTTGATCTAAAAGTCTAAGGAAAAGAAAGGATAAAAATCTATATTAAATAGCATCACAAGTTGAGTCACAAATATCTATTAAAGTAGTTGGGCATTGATTTCCACCTGTAGTCAGTAATGCTAAGTCATATACTACTCCCATTACTCATGTTTGTTCCTCTAAGGGCATGGTATCTACTCCTTAAAGTTAATGTTTCCCTAGGCCAAGAATTAGGCATGGTATCTACTCTAATTCGTTTCTTTCATTAAGTATTTAGCATGGTATCTACTAAGTTGCACTTAAAGAAAACATAGGAACAATGGAAACGAACAAACACTTGAAGTTCTAGAAATTGGTATCAGATCTAGATCCCTCAAGTTGATTAAACCAAGAACCCCTAAGGATTCCCTTGTTACAAGTTGTGAGCACGAGATACGGGTCGTCTCAATATGCTCATATAACAGATTCAGATCTATACTGCACAAACTTAATAATCCCAGATTCTATATGTCAGTCGACTTGCTGTCACCTCAGTCGATTGCCCTTAGAATTCTGATCAAGTTTGATTATTATAAATCTATACCAATACTCTCAGGTTTAATCAATAAGTAGTAGAGTAGTATTCAAAAGAATAGAAGCATTACATAACTATGGTTTCAATCTACCTAACTATGAAATTAGTTGCACATAATACAACCTTTATTGATTAATAAAATAGAGTTCATGACTACAATAAAAATAAGACTCAAAGGAAGAACAGAAGAACACTGATTTTTATGGTGTTGAAATTGAGCCCAATCAGCAGTCGTCTTGTTCTCCTTCTTTGATGCTTGCTGTCGATGGCCTTCCTGGCTGCTCTTGAGATAGTCCGAGAGATAGATCCCCCAACCGCTTCTTTCTTGGTTGGTATTTATAGAACAAGAGAAGAGAATTAGGGTTTGCACTTTTTCAGAAAAGTCCTCTTCCTTTTATTTCTTTCCTTTATTATGTGATCTGCGTTTTATTTCTTTCTCTCTTCTTCTTTTCTTCCTTTTCTGCTTTGGTTTGTATTTGGATTTGGCCGAATCTTTAACTATATTATCTTTTAACTCTGTCGCCTACCAGTCGACTGGTTTTGGTGATCAGTCGACTGTGTCGAGACATCTGGAGATTAATGATTCCTCAGTCAAGTCGACTATCTTTGGAGTAAGTCGACTGTGCCGAGCAGCTGCTTCTTCTCTGTCCAGTCGCCTGTTGGAAGAATAAGTCGACTGATGATCTGCAGTTCTGTGTTTCATCCTTAAAATTCTGATTCTGCTTCGTTTAGCTGTTTTTATGCTGTTTCCTACAGAAAAGAGAAAATAAGAGTTAAATACCACATATAGAGCTTTTAAATGTCTAATTGCATTACGATTATTGCTCCTAAATGTGAATAATATTGTGTTCATCACCTCATCAAATGGAATATCGCTTGCATGAAGAAGAGGCATGGAGGGCTAGGCATCATCGACCTCCGAGATATGAATCTGGCCCTGCTGGGGAAGTGGTGGTGGAAGGTTTTCCACAATAGCGGGGAAGGGTGGCAGGATTTCATTCAACCCTATCTTAAGGGTAAGGGCACGAGAAACCTTGGCTTCCGAGTAGGGGCTAAAGTTTCACGATTCTGGAAAGGAATTGCAAAGGCTAGTGGCCCCTTCCAGTCGGCAGTTTCGTCGACTATCGGCAATGGCCGGTCCACCAGATTCTGGTGGGATAGATGGTGTGGAGCCCACACACTGAAAGAAACATTCCCAGAGCTGTATGATAGGGCGAGTCAACCGAACATGTCCGTTGCCGAAGGTTGGAAAAGGGGAGCCTGGAGACCGGCGTTCCGAGGAACGCTCACTCCACACTTAAAACGGCAATTACTGGACATGCAAGCACACATCGCGCGGGCTGACACAAGGTGCACGCAAGGCCCAAATCAGAAGCGGTGGGATCTCGAGAGCAAGGGAGCTTTCTCGGTGAGATCTCTGTATCATCGGATCCACTTTCGAGGATGCAGACCCAGCTGGGCACAAGTGCTGTGGAAGGCGAAAATGCCCCTTAAAGTCAGAGTTTTCTTATGGTTAGTGCTCAATAATGCCATCCTTATTAAACAAAACCTTGCCAAAAGACAACCACAGATTGCGACCAACTGTGGTTTCTGCGACGTTCAGGTGGAAGATCTTAATCACCTCTTCATTCACTGCCCAAGGAGTAAGGCAACTATGGTCGAGGTACTTCGAGCCTTAGGAACAGCCGACTACCCCTACGTTTATGAGGATTTGTGGGTTGGCCCCAAATTTGCAACGAATCGGCATGATATGAAGGATGCGTGGTATATCGCAATTGCGGCAACTACTTGGGTGTTATGGCTAGACAGAAATAACTTTTATTTTCGTGCTTCATGTAATAGTATTTCTGGTAACCTGACTCACATCATGCATCTTATCTCTTTTTGGGCTACAGCTGCGGCCACAGGGGCTAGAGGAAGGATAGCCAGAGTATTCCATATTGAGGAGTTCGACGATGAGGAGATAGAGATCGGACCGACACTGGACTGATGGAGTGGTTTCACCAGTCAGGACAGGGCCTATACCAGATGTTACCTTAACCTTCGGTTCTTTCTGGTTGCTTAAGGTTTCGGTTGTTTTACCCACCCCTCAGGGTTTGTTGGGGGTGTATGTATGTTTCTTTCTGTTTTCTTCCTGCTTTGTACCTTTGTTTTGTTCTGTTGTTCTCCGGTACGCCGGGGTTGTTTTATTAACGTCTTATTAATGAAACAGGGTGGCCTTATTCCACCTTTCACCTCAAAAAAAAAAAAAAAAAAAAAAAAAAGACTATGTGATGACTGGTGGTACCTCAGCCACTGGATCAGAAGATGCAGTGTTCTAAAAATTTCTCCAGGGCCGTCTAGGCGCTAGGCCGTCCCCAACATACTCATCTAGGCATTTTAAAAAATCGATTTGACTGCCAATGCAGATCTGAACAGGTTTTTGCTTGTTTTGTTAAGTGAACATGTTCACTTAAATCACCACATTCTCGAAACCCCTGACCCCCTTGCTTCTCTCTCTCTCACTCTTTCCAAAAAATCAAAATTCCTAAATCAGAAATCTCCCAAATCGCTATTGCTTTTTCCAAATTCTCAATATTTCAAATCTTCAAAATCTCAAATCGATCGCCCATCTTTCATTGGAATTTTAATAATGAGCAATACACAAAATGACCGCTCTACCATTGAGCTAATTTCCATTTATGATTTTTTGAGATATTTTTTTAGTATTATATATATATATATATATATATATATATATATATAGTATTTTATACAATATTATATTTTCTTATAAATAAATATTTTTTAAAAACCGCCTTGTGCCTAGCCTCCAAGGCCCTGGCGGTAGGCCTCCATCGGCCATCTGAATACCGCCTAACGACTTTTAAAACACTGAAAAGATGTGTGCTTTAAGATTTGTGCACATCGTCGATCTTAAAGGCTACAAGGCATGATATAGAGCTTCTACAATGCAAATGCAATGTAACAAGAATAGATTGAACACCAGTTGCAGAGTTAGAAAACAAATTCAAACCATACAGCTTCTGATCTTCCTCAATTTCACATGTCATGCCTTTGGTTTTTCTGCTTACATGCCAAATTATAAAGTCTGTTCTATGAAACTGATGTTTAGGAATAAACCTTTATTTTAATTCAATCTACTTAAAATGGAAAAAAAATCCTTTGATTATTCCATCATATAATCTGGATCCATGCTTCTTATGCTTGTATGTTCCTTAACTACCATTTGATTACGTTCCAAATGCATTATTATGGGAGCTGAATAGAAACAAAACCGTGTAATCATGTGAAGCTATATGACAGATTAGTCTTCCACAATGAAAATAAAGAGAGAGATTAGTTTTTGCTTCATCATGTACAAGAATATATGTTAATTGTTGCTTCATCATGTACAGATTAGTCTTCTACAAAGTAATTTTTGTAGAGTTTAGTAACATTTGAGTCATACATCAAGGCATTATCAAAGACAACTCACATCTTAGAATTATGAACTTGCAAGGAAAGAAAAATCACCAATGCTTGTGAGTGACCAAGGATTATCAAGGTGTCGGAAATTGACTTGTTTGGATTAGGTAGGGTGAAACTGTTGAGATTTGTGGATCTAAATACACGATAATGTAGTTCAAGAAAACAGACGAGAAGAAGAGTTGAAGAAGGAGCAAGCGGCTCAAAGCAGCCTGTAGCTGCAAGCAGAGTTCGACCGCACACTCGACCAACCGACAACCGCACTCTCGACCTCGCAGTCGACCGTTCCGCTCGCTGTTGCAACCCTGTACACTTGAGGAACGACCAGTCGACCGTCATATTCTCTGTTAGATCCTGTACAGTCGAAGGCATGAACCGGTTGACCGTTCAAGAGTTGCGGTCGACCGTCGCGGCGTTGATTGATGAGCGGCTGAGATTAGAGGTTGTAAATCTATATAAATTGTATTGTGTACGATTTTAGAGAAAATGTGAAAAGAAAAGAAAGATCTATCAGCTATCTTTGAGAGAGAGGGAGATAGAGAGAAACCTTACACCTTGGTGGTGAATTCTTGGGAGATTTATAAACATATTCTTCATATTTCTAGAGGAAATCACAGGAGTGTCTCTGCGAGGGGAAGTAGTCATTGCATTGAGTGAACCTCAGAAAAATCTCATGTATCTTGTGTGTTTTTTGTTGTTGTTCTTTGTTCTCTTGCTTTTGATTCTATTGTTTTACATCTCATTGGGGAGTTATTCCGCAGTTAGAACTCAACAAAGTGGTATCAGAGTACCAGGTTGGTAGCATTGATTGAGGTGGGAAATAAGGATTGAGTCAAGGAGTTTGTTGGAACTGTTATTCAAATTGAAAGATAGACAAACAGAATAATGAACGTGAAAGAATACACAAATATTTACGTGGTTCACCAATATTATGTTGGCTACCTCCACAGGCAAAAGAAGATCAGATTTTATAAGGAGGCAGATGTTCAGATTACATTAGGGTTTAACAGAAGATACTGTTTATATAGTGCTCTAACCTACCCTAACGGGCCTGGGCCCCAAGACATAAGCCTTGGCCCAATTAGGAAATACCCTAATTCTTATTCAAGGCATTACGACAAATCTCTACCTTGACTTGAATCCTCCAGACAAACATAACAGACGCACTATGACAGTGCCAGATGAATAGACTCCTCCCTTTGCCTCAGAGTTGCCCCACAGGGCAGCTAATGATCTCTGATGTTAAGCAAGTCCAAACAGTGTTGGAACTTGCTATGCGGAACAGGCTTGGTAAGCATATCAGCAGGATTATCAGCAGTGTCTACCTTCTTCACCTTGATCCTCTTCTCACTTATCAAGAAATGATACCTCACATCTATATGTTTGGTTCTCTCATGATGGACCTGATCCTTGGCTAAGCAGATTGCACTCATACTGGCACAATATACTATAGCCTGATCATGATGTAGTCCAAGATCACTAACCAGACCTTTCAGCCAGATTCCCTCCTTAGCAGCTTCTGTCAGTGCCATATACTCTGCTTCTGTAGTAGACAAAGTCACCGTAGGCTGCAGAGTAGCCTTCCAACTAACAACAAAACCACCCAGGGTAAAAACATAACCAGTCATAGATCTCCTAGTGTCAGTATCTCCGGCATAGTCAGAATCAGAATAGCCTATAACCAAGCACTGTGTATCAGTTCCATAAATGAGACCGATATCAGACGTACCTCTAAGGTATCGAAATATCCTCTTTACTGCCTTCCAATGTTCTCTTCCAGGTTGACCCATGAACCTGCTCACGACACTAACTGCATGAGCTAGATCTGGTCTTGTGCAAACCATAGCATACATCAAACTTCCTATAGCGCTGGCATAAGGGACTCGTGACATATACTCCTTCTCTTCTTCAGACTGAGGAGCAGCCATGGCAGTGAGATGTATATTGGTAGCACTCGGGGTGTCAATAGGCTTAGATGAAGACATACCAAACCTGGCCAACACCTTCTGAATATAGCATTTCTGTGATAAGAAAAGCTTCTTCTGACCTCTGTCTCTAAGGATCTCCATTCCTAGTATCTTTCGAGCAGCACCCAAATCCTTCATTTCAAACTCAGCACTGAGAAAACCCTTCAGCTTCTGTATGTCAGACCTTTTTCTTGCAGCTATCAGCATGTCATCTACATATAGCACCGATAGATGAAGGATTCATCCTTCAGCTTGTTGTAGTAGACACAACAGTCATATGAGCTTCTAGTATAGCCCAAATCCATCATATAGCTGTCAAACCTCTTATACCACTGTCTTGGAGACTGCTTAAGTCCATATAAAGACTTCTTCAACTTGCAAACATGGTTCTCCTTTCCAGGTACTTGGAAACCATCTGGCTGGGTCATGTATATCTCTTCCTCCAACTCTCCATGCAGAAAAGTTGTCTTCACATCATGTAACACCCCTGCCCCTAGCTCAGACAATTTATACAATTTATAAGACAAATTAGATACTATGTAGTACAACTGCCCACCACAGGCTGCCTCTCAAAAGGTGGTTAACCGGATTGGTGACTCTTGATCCTTGGCATTAGTATTTATATTATATTTTAATCTCTATTATTTCTGATATGGGATATTCTTCTCAAACTTACCTTTGAGCTTTCACTTCCGAAATGAAGTACATGTGTGCGTTACACACACAGCACGCACACATGGGCCTCCACCCATCATAATCACCATTCAATTCCATTTCATTTTAATCCATGCATGCATTAATCTTTTTTTTCAAAGCTAATAACATCCCCTGTATATATTCAAAGTATATATACCTTATCATATATAATATATATATATACTTATATATATACCTTTGAAAATTTACGGGGTGTTACACACACCCCCCTTCAGAAATCAGCGTCCTCGCTGAGCACAGGGCATGCACAATCTAGTGCAGGATCTACTTTCTAGCCGATGTGGAGTGGAGTACCCTAGCCCACCCCCGTGGATTTACCGGGCGTACCCTGATTCTGCGTGTTGTCCAGACCCCTAGCCCACCCCCGTGGATTTACCGGGCGTCTGGCCACAACCCCGCTCCTTCTCAGGCATACATCTCACCCACTCTTACCCACACTCGGTGTCGAAAGTCGGCTCTGATACCATTTGTAACACCCCTGCCCCTAGCTCAGACAATTTATACAATTTATAAGACAAATTAGATACTATGTAGTACAACTGCCCACCACAGGCTGCCTCTCAAAAGGTGGTTAACCGGATTGGTGACTCTTGATCCTTGGCATTAGTATTTATATTATATTTTAATCTCTATTATTTCCGATATGGGATATTCTTCTCAAACTTACCTTTGAGCTTTCACTTCCGAAATGAAGTACATGTGTGCGTTACACACACAGCACGCACACATGGGCCTCCACCCATCATAATCACCATTCAATTCCATTTCATTTTAATCCATGCATGCATTAATCTTTTTTTTCAAAGCTAATAACATCCCCTGTATATATTCAAAGTATATATACCTTATCATATATAATATATATATATATACTTATATATATACCTTTGAAAATTTGCGGGGTGTTACACATCAAGTTGTTCAAGCTCCAAATCCTGATGTGTAACTATAGCTAGCAGCACTCTAATGGAAGTGTGTCTGACCACTGGTGAGAAAATCTCATTATAATCCACTCCCTCTTTCTGATTGAAACCTCTAGCAACAACTCTAGCCTTATACTTGACTCCATCTGCAGGTGATATCCCTTCCTTCATCTTGAAGACCCACTTGCAAGTAATAATCTTTCTCCGTGGAGGTGGTATGACTAAATCCCATGTCTGATTCTTATGAAGGGACTCCATCTCATCTCCCATAGTAGCTAGCCATTTCTCAGAATCAGTACCTGATACAGCTTCTTTGTATGTAGATGGTTCATGAGTATCCATCTCTTCAGCAACCTGTAGTGCATAACCCACCATGTCCTCAAAACCATACCTCTGTGGTGGTCCAACTCCAACCCTTCTTGGTCGATCTTGAGCTATACTGCGATGTGTAGATTCAGATGGTTGAGTATCTGATGATATAGATTCTAGTAACTCAGTTTCTGCCTGTAACTCTTGATCCACTTCATGTTCCTTCAAATCATTCTTATTCTGAATGACCTGAAGCTCCACCTATTTATCAATACTGCTAGTTTCTGTTTCAAATGTGGACTTCACGATGGAACTAAGCATAGAGTTTTCACCAAAAACTACATTCCTGCTCAGAATAACCTTTTTCTCTGACGGAGACCAGATCCTGAAACCTTTAACTCCATCTCCATAGCCCAAAAATACTCCCTTCTTAGCTCGTGGCTCTAGTTTACCCTCATTCACATGATAGTAAGTCGTGCACCCAAAGGCTTTCAGATTTGAGTAATCAGCAACCTTTCCCGACCACATCTCTGTAGGTGTCTTGCACTGTATGCCTGTGTGTGGTGTATGCCTGTGTGTGGTCCACGGTTTATCAAATAACATGTGGTATTCACCGTTTCAGCCCAGAATCTTCTATCTAATCCAGCGTTAGAGAGCATGCACCTCGCTCTCTCCAGTAGTGTCTGATTCATCCGCTCAGCCACACCATTCTGTTGCAGTGTATTCCTGACTGTGATGTCGAGCAATCCCTTCATCCTTACAGAATTGATCAAATTCAGACGAGCAGAATTCAAGACCATTATCAGTTCGCAGCCTTTTAATCTTCTTCCCTGTTTGATTTTCCATCAATGTTTTCCACTGCTTGAAGTTCTTGAAAGCTTCACTTTTATGCTTCATCATGATAACCCAGGTCATCCTTAAATAGTCATCAATCATAGACACAAAATACCTGTGACCTCCCAAAGACTCAACTCGAGATGGAGCCCAGCAATCAGAATGGATGTAGTCCAGCGTGCTTTTTGTTCTATGAATAGCCTTAGGAAACTTGCTGCGATGTAGTTTCCCAAAGACACAGTGTTTGCAGAACTCCAGACTCTTGACCTTGTGACCACCAAGAAGATCATCCTTTGAAAGAATTTGCATCCCTCTCTCACCCATATGACCAAGTCTTATATGCCATAGCTTTGTCATATCTTCCTGGTTAACCTCTGACGATGCAACATCAGCTGAACCTGTAACTGTGGAACCTTGCAGAAAATACAAAGTACCATGCATGACACCCTTCAGAATCACACCAGAACCCTTACAGACACTCAGAACTTCATCTCTTCCTGACCAACTGAAACCCCTACTGTCCAGCAAACTTAGAGATATCAGATTCTTCGTCATCAATGGAACATGCCTTACCTCGTTCAATGTGCAGAAACTACCATCATGAGTTCTTAATTTGATCGAGCCTATTCCAACTGCCTTGCAGATAGAACTGTTAGCCATTGAAATGCAACCCCCATCTACCTACTTATAAGTCGAAAAACCACTCTCTCCTTGGACAAATATGATAGGACGCCCCAGAATCGAGAACCCACACATCAGAGTGATGAATGTGTCCATCAGCAACTAGAGCAATATCCTGTTCAGAGTTGGTGTCGCCATCTGCTACTGCAGCAGAGCCTGAATTCTTTTCTGACTTCTTCTTCTTAGGACAACTAGTCTTCCAATGCCCTTTTTCCTTGCAATAATTACAGACATCATCTGGTTTAGGACCCTTTGAAAATGATTTCTTTTTCTTTCCACCGTTTCCCTTTCCCTTACCTCCACTGGTGAACAGTCCAGAGGCCTGATTGTCTATACCTGTACTGGTCGCCTTATGATGCAACTCTCTGCTATGAAGAGATGATCTAACTTCTTCCAGAGACACATTATCTTTCCCAACAATAAATGATTGAACAAAGTTCTCATATGAATGAGGTAGAGATACCAACAGAATCAAAGCAGCATCTTCATCTTCAATTTTCACATCAATATTACGCAGTTCTAATAATAATGTGTTCAATTGATCTAAGTGATCCCTGAGTTGCGTATCTTCCTGCATTCGCAGACCAAATAGGCGTTGTTTCAGAAGCAACTTGTTCGTTAGAGATTTCGTCATATATAGACTCTCTAACTTCAGCCACAGACCAGCAGCAGTCTCTTGATCTGAGACCTCAGTGATGACATCATCTGCGAGACACAACATGATCGTTGAATGTGCCTTCTCCTCCAGACTCGCCATCTCAGCAGCGTCGCCCTTGTTGTCCTTCGACAGCGGCGCCCACAGGCCTTGTTGTTTCAACAAGGCTCGCATCTTTATCTGCCACAGACTGAAACTGTTTCTCCCAGTGAACTTGTCGATCTTCACATTCAAAGCAGACATCTTTCTCTCCACACCGATCGTAACTGCTCTGATACCAGTTTGTTATTCAAATTGAGAGATAGACAAACAGAATAATGAACGTGAAAGAATACACAAATATTTACGTGGTTCACCAACGTTATGTTGGCTACCTCCACAGGCAAAAGAAGATCAGATTTTATAAGGAGGCAGATGTTCAGATTACATTAGGATTTAACAGAAGAGACTGTATATATAGTGCTCTAACCTACCCTAACGGGCCTGGGCCCCAAGACATAAGCCTTGGCCCAATTAGGAAATACCCTAATTCAGATTCAAGGCATTACGACAGGAACATATTTCACAATGTGGCAGATCCAAATGATTGCGTATCTCCGACAGAAGGATCTAGATGATCCACTATTTGGTTTGAAGCCATAAGGGGTTGCGTTGGCAGCTTGGAATAGATTGAATCAGAAAGCACTTAGACAGATTCAGTTGTTGCTGAGTAGAAAGTCGTTATTCCACATTGAGAAGGCAAAGACCGCGAAGGAGGCAATGGAGATCTTGACAGACATGTTTGAGAAACCGAATGCAGTGAACCAGATCCTACACCTAAAGAAGTTGGTCAACTTGAAGTTGTCGGAAAGGAGTTCGGTTGCTGAGCACATTAACAATGGTACAATCGGATGGAATCGACGGATTTAAAATTTGAGGAAATGGCACAATCGTTGTTGTTGCTATCTAGTCTTTCCGATAGTTACATCACAGTAGATCAGACTATTACAAGTACCATGACTGATACGATAACTTTAAAAGATATCATAAGCAGCATTATGAATGAGGATGCAAGAAGAACGAGATATAGAGAGACTTCGGTGTCATATCCTAGCAATGTCGCGCTGTCAGTTGATAACCGTGGTAAAAGTAACAACAGGGGGAAATCACAAAGAAGGAATCATAGGTCCAAGTTAAGAACATAATATCGCAAATGTGAGTGTTGGTACTGCAAGAAGCCGGAACACAGGAGAGACCAATGCGAGTAGTATAAGAAAGCACATGCAGGGTCACAGGTAGCCAATGTGTTAAGTATTGAACTCCGTCTAGATAAATTGTGTTTATCTGCTGGATTGAATATTATGCAAGATGATTGGTGTATAGACTTAGGTGCTTCTTATCATTGTACACCCATAAGGGATGTTTTTTAGGATTACATGACAGGTAATTTTGGTGCAATTTCAGTTCACAATGGAAAAATATGTCCAGTTGTAGGTAGAGGCATAGTGAGAGTGAAAACTCACAATGGTGGGCAATTGGTCTTGAATGACACAAGACATATTCCGAGAAGAAAAACCTAATCTCGACTAGCAAAGTAGACAAAGAATAATTCACAATAACTTTTGGGCATGGAGAATGGAAAGTTATTACAGGTGCCAGATTGGTAGCAAAAGAAAAGCGTGGTGACACGTTGTATTTACTCAGAGGAGTAATTCAGGTAATATCATTGCTACAGCATCAACAGATAGTTCTTCTTCAATTTTGTGGCATGTCAGGTTGGGGCGCCTTGGTGAAAATGATTTCAAGCAGCTTTGTTCTAGGGATCTTTTGCCGAGGCTTAACAAGGTTGAGATGGATTTTTGTAAGAATTGTGTAATAGGCTAACAGAAGAAGTTAACTTTCAGTTGAGTGGGTATGAGAAGAAGCTTATGAAGCTAGAGTTGGTACATACACGTGTGTGGGTCCAGCTCAGGAATTCTCTTATGATGGTAAGAGATACTTCGTTACATTCATCGATGACACTACAAGGAAAGTTTGGGTTCATGCAATTTGCAAAATATCAGAGGTGTTTGATGCATTCAGAGCTTGGAAGGCCAGAGTTAAGAATGATATGGGTTGCAAAGTGAAAGCATTGAAGTCCGACAATGGAGGTGATTATACAAGTAAAGAGTTTGTTGACTATTTGGCAAAGAAAGGTATTAAAGGAATCATGACAGTTCCTAAGATTCCACAAGAGAATGGTGTAGCAGAAAGATTGAACCGCATGATACTCGAAAGGGCGAGATGCATGAGACTTCATGAGGGTCTTCCGGTCCATCTTTGGGCAGCTACAGTGGATACAACAGTGCACATGATTAACCGTTGTCCGTCTAATGCTCTTGATGGAGCCATTTCGCAAGAACTATGGTCAGGTAAAACTATCAGTTATTCACATTTGAAAGTTTTTGGTTGTATTGCATATTCACTAATTGTCACGCCCCGCTTCCCAAAACACGGAAATACGGGCACGAGACTAAGGCCCAGCGAATGGTGCGAACACACCATCCATAAGCAGTACAAGTAAACTCAACAACAATATAACAGAACAATCCACGCAGGCATATAAATCACAATATGATAATGAAGTACAAGACATAGTCCATAAATAACCAGCAACTGGGAGATACAAATTATTACGGGTCAAACAAGCCCGGATTACAATAAAGAGTTTTATGAAATAAACACAAACTAATACGATAACATGAAAATAAATAACTAGAACACTTGGTCAGCGACACCTTCTGGTAACTCTCCATTTGGGCCTGCAAGTATATTATGACAAACGAAAAGGAAAGGGAAACAAGAAGACCCGTTAATACAAGTTACGGGCCGCAAGGGGAGTACAAGCTAAGGAAAACAGGAACAATATAAAACAAAGGAAAAAAAAACATAAAAAGAGCAGGGAATCAATAATTACGAAATAGGAACAAAATGCAACATGTAAACATGATATGAACATGGCGTTACGAAACAAGTGACATGTAAAACAAATAATCAAGTATCGAGTCAACATGAACATGTAACATATGGTTGGATCATGAAAATGCACGTGTTATTCTTATGTCTAATGTCTTGATTCTATCTAGGTAGCACTTCATGCACCCCATATTTTTATTACATGGTTGCTACAGTCAATACAATGTCGTTTAGATTTAGTTGTGGGTTTTATAGGTCACGTACTCGGGAAAAACATGTACATTCAATATTGTATCAAGATACGTGCAAACTTGTAACGTGAAACATGTAGAGTGTAAACTTGTAACGTGAAACATGTAAACTTGTCATTTGCAATCTTGCAACTTGTAATTGCAACTTGCGTCGGGAAACCACGAGCTCCCGTCCGAGTACGCTCTTCTATATTGCCCACTACTTAAATCTTTCCCTTATACCCCGGCTTGTTACTTTTATTTAAATTGTTAACACAAACATAATGCAATGAGGCGAAGTCAAGATATGGACATGGAATATCTAGGAATTGTGCATGAAATATGTTCTAAGTAAGGAGATGTGAAACATGTAGTTTAATGTCATAATTGGGTATAATTTATTAATACATATATAGGTCTGAATTAATATTACAAATATGAGTCTAAATTAATATTACATACATGGGTCTATAATATTCTAAGGTCATTTAAAATAATATCGCAACTATAAAGTGACTAATTACATTCATAAAACTAAATCAAAAATTTAGGGATAATAAACAAAACTTAAATTATTAACAAGGGTAAAATAGTCATTCACATCAATATATATAATTTCTAGAATTACATATGTTTGTATTTACTTGTGATGTTCGTGTCATGCATGGGATACCAAAGTATTCACGATCTCGTGTGAATACAGGATCGACGGATTAGGAATATAAACGGGTATCAATTCGACTTATGAATGCGAATTGGAGTCAAAAAAATAGACTTGCGGTATTTTTACAATGGCTTGTACTAGAACAAATAAAAGCGTACAAGAGATACTTGCCTTTACGATGGCGAGTCCGAACACGAACCAATACGGGATGCGGATCCCGAGAGACGAGGCACTAGCACGGGCACACACGCGCACGTTCGAGACACGTACAATCAACACACAGGATCTGATCCACTGGATCCGCTCTGGGGGACAAAACAGCAAACACCTATAGTTGATCAGATCTGATCTGATCAGATGAATCGAACAGTAGGGATTAATTCCCGCTTCTTCTTCCCTCTCCTTTACTGCAACCGAGAGCGAGAGAGATCGCGGAGGAACGTTCGCGGCGGGCGGCGGCACGGCGCGATCGCAGCGACGACACTCGCGGAGAGGCGAGGTGACTGACGACGGCGGCTTCGCGACGACTGCGGCGACGTCGACGGCACAGTGGCTCGAGCTCGCGCGGAGCTCTGCTTGCGTCGAAACAGGGGAGAAGGGACGGCAACTGGAGCGACGGCGCAGGGTAGCTGCGACCGCGGCGATTCGAGCGGAAAGCGCTCGAAGGTGGGGATGATGCTGATGGCGTTCGCCGAGGTGCGGGGGAAGGCGACGGCGATTCGATGGAGGAAGGTGAAGAGTCGAGAGTTTGGGAGTAATGGCGGAGGATGGGTGTTGGGTTATGGTGGATTGGGTTCGAAGGTTGGGGACGACGGCGGGGGAGGCTAGAGGTGGTCGGAGGTGGCAGGGAAGTGGCGAACGGAGGCGGCGATTGGGTTCGGTGAAGAAGGAGTAATGGAATTGGGTGTTGGTGTGGTGGAGCTGGTAACGGGAGAGAGGGAGAAGGAGACGAGAATGGGTTTTGTTTTTGTTCTGTTGGTTTTGGTTTGATTTGTTTGGTTTGTTTTGTTTTTAACAGAGAACGAAGAGAGAGAGAGATATTAGAATATAGTAAAAAGAAATGAGAGAGATTTTTGGGGAGTTGGTTACGGGGAGAGAGAATAGGGGAGGGGGTTACGGAATCACATAATGAGGGAAATCAATAGGCTAATAATTAGGAATAGTAATTGGGCAGTTACAAGAGAGATTTTGGGATTGATTAGGAATAGAATTGATCTGATCAACATCCAATTAGTAGGGGAATTGGGTTAATGGGTATTGGGTTTAAAACCATTGGGCTTTACAATAAACAATTGAGTTTGGGCTCATACAAAATAATTTAAATTACTGGGCTTATAATAGAATTTGGGTTCAAAAATATTTCGTATAATAAAATAGTTGAATAATCAATTATTGGGCTTCAGAAAAATAGTTTGAATAACATATTAAATTATAAGATGATAGTTTAATATAAATACGGGAAAAATACTTGAAAATATAAATTAGCGGAAACAGGGGTTACACTAATTGACAGGGAAAAAAGGAAGAAACTGGATTCTAAATTCAGAAAGTGTGTATTCATTGGCTACACTAGCGATCAGTTAGGTTACAGACTTTTGGATTTTGTAGATAATAAGGTCATTCGTAGCAGGAATGTAGTATTCAATAAAGAGGTATTGTATAAGGATAGACACACAGGTCAAGACAGTACAACCAGTTCAGAATCAGATCGTGGTTCAGAATCGGATTTAGATTCAAATTTTAAAGGCGATCCTAGTGGTAGGGGCCTTATAGTGCAGCACTAGGTATAGGTACCACAAGCAGCACAGGAGACTCATGGTGAGCCTATTGGGAATGAGCAGGTTATCCAAGACGAACAGGTACAACCAGAGCAGTTCAGAAAACCTGAACCAGTCGGTGAACCAGTACCCACATGGAGGAGATCGACGTGAGAGAGAAGGCCAACCAAGATATTTGATCCATCAGCTAGTGTTGTTCACGAGCATGTTCAGTACACAGATTCTAGAGAGCTAGAGACTCATGCGGTGGCTTTAAAGGATGAGGCTCGAATTCAGTGGGAGTTAGCCATGAGGGACGAGATGAACTCTTTGGAACAGAACTAAACTTAGGAGTTGACCAAGTTACCTGCAGGGAAACAGGCTCTTATGAACAAATAGATTTTTAGAGTCAAGGATGAGGCAGATGGCAGTAAAAGGTATAAGGTGAAGCTTGTTGTGAAAGGATTCTCTTAAAGAAAAAATGTTGATTACAGTGAGATCTTTGCACCGGTTGTGAAGATGGCTTCAATCAGGGTTCTGCTTAGTATTGTGACCGTTGAAGATATACACTTAGAGCAGTTGGATGTGAAAACAGTATTTCTCCATGGTAATGTGGAAGAAGAGTTGTACATGAGACAACTCACAGGTTTTGAAGCTAAAGGAAAAGAAGACATGATGTGTCGACTAAAGAAAAGTCTTTATGGGCTCAAACAAGCACCACGACAATGGTATCTGAAGTTTGATTGCTTTATAAGAGGAAAATATTTCGATAGATGCGAAACAGATCATTGTGTGTATGTTCGACTATTCGTATGAGGACAATAATATAGTTATCTTGACATTGTGTGTGGACGACATGTTGTTAGCAGATTCATGTATGGAGAAGACCAGGGAAGTGAAAAAGTTGCTAGCTTCAGAGTTTTCTATGAAGGGCTTGCGTGAAGCAAAGCAAATCTTCGGCTTGAAAATCAGTAGAGACAGGAAAAGCAAGGAGCATTGGTTATCACAAGCGGACTACATGAAGAAGGTGTTGAAGATAATCAATATGGATGACGCGCGGCCAGTCACTTGTCCCTTGGCCGCTCACTTCAAGTTATTAATGGACGTGTGTCCTAAAACAGAGGCAGGGATTGAGGAAATGACTGTTATTCCTTATACCTTAGCCGTTGGGAGTTTGATGTATGCGATGATGTCTACAAGACCAGACATCACACAAGCAGTGAGAGTTGTCAACCGTTACATGAAGAATCTAGGTAAACAACATTAGGATGCAGTAATGTAGATTCTTAGATATCTAGCAGGTACTTCATATTTTTCTCTTTGTTTTGGGAGCGATTCTTTGCAAATACATGATTATGTGGATGCAAATTTTTTAGGCGATCGTGATGGTTGCAGAAGTATTACAGGGTATGTATTTACAGATAGATGTACAGTTGTCAGTTAGGCTTCGCAGTTACAAAAGGTTGTAGCACAGTCAATCACAGAGTCAGAGTATATGACACTTACAGAAGCGACGAAAGACATGTTGTAGATTTTGGTGCCTATGAAATAGTTGGGCAGAAAGCAACCCATATGTGAGCTATAGTGTGACAGTCAAGGTGCAATTTTCTTGGCAAAAAACTCGGCATATTACTATAGGACTTGGCACATACAAATGAGGTATCAATTTATTAAAATGGCGGTTGAGAAAAAATGGTTGAAGCTATCTAAGATTCTTGGCACTAAGAATCTGCTGGACATGCTCACAAAGGTGGTGGATAGCAGGAAGCATTAGTTTTGTTATACTGCTATTGGATTGTCTTCATGTTAATTGATGAGGAGACTCGCAGAGGCACAGACCTAAACTAGACCAATGGAAGAATGAAGAACAAGTTAGAGACTTTGGTATATGTCTCCAAGTGGGAGATTGATAGGGTTTGTGGATCCAAATACACGATAATGGGGTTGAAGAAGACAGACGAGAAGAAGAGTTGAAGAAGGAGCAAGCAGCTCAACGCAGCCTATAGCTGCAGGCAGAGTGGCGGTCAATCGCACACTCGACCAACCGCACAATTGACCACGTAGTCGACCGTCCCGCTCGTTGTTCCAACCCTGTACACATGAAGGAACGGCTAGTCGACCGTGCAGTCGACCGTCCTATTATCTATTAGATCATGTACATTCGAAGGCATGAACCAGTCGACCGTCCAAGAGCTGCGGTCGACCGTCGCGGCGCTGATTGATGAGTGGCTAAAATTAGAAGTTGTGAAAACCTATACATATTGTATTGTGTACGATTTTAGGGTAAATGTGAAATGAAAAGAAAGATCTATCAGTCGTCATTGACAGAGAGGGAGATAGGGAGAAACCCTACACCTCTTGCGGTCAACTGTTGCGACGCTGATTGATGAGCGGCTGAGATTAGAAGTTGTGAAAATCTATATATATTGTATTGTGTACGATTTTATGGTAAATGTGAAGAAGAAAAAAAGATTCATCAGCCGTCATTGAGAAATGAGGAGATAGAGAGAAACCATATACCTTGGTGGTGAGTTCTTGAGAAATTTGTAAACATATTCTTAATATTTTTAATGGAAATCGCATGAGTGCCTCTGCGCGGGAAAATAATCATTGTATTGGGTGAACCTCGAAAAAAATCTCATGTATTCTTGTGCATTGTTTTTTGTTATTCTTTGTTCTCTTGTTTTTTATTTTATTGTTTTGCATCTCGCTTGTGAGCTAATTCACAGTTAGAACTCAACAGAAACTTCATTCTTAACGATTTTTAGCATACAAAAGAGTTTTATTTTTATATTGAGAACCCAAAAGTTGCTAATTCTGGTTAGAAACAAGATCTTTAGAATTCATTTAGACATTTACTTGTCATGTTTATTTTCTTTATTAACACGTGGATAACTTGAAGCTTTGGTGCATGAAAATAACTAAATGTGGGCTCAACATAAGGATTGTTTGTATTAGGGGCCAAATATTTGTCATGGGCAAGGACCAGTGGCTAGCAATACCACAACTAACATTCTTATCACTAATGACATATTTTGATAATAACAATAATAATGAGAAATATTAAAATTAGATTGGCTAAGAAGCATAATTCCTGGCACATGCAAAGACAATTAAACAATTAATCCAGCTGATACTTGGAATCAATGGAAAACTGATAGGGTATTTTATTGTAGTAATTAATAAAAGCCAGGAAATATGATAAGAGATGACCTGAATGCAGGTTAGGACTTATTCCGCATTATTAAGAGAACTTTCTTCTGCATGGCTCTAAGATACGAGAATTGACATAACGAACTGTAATTGATATAGCAAAATTTTTAGTTGGGAAACAGAGAGACCAGCTCCCAAAAAACTCCAAAAACAAAACCCTAGATCTAGAGAGAGTTCGGAGGGAGTGGCGGCCTGGATCTCGCTGCCCCCTCCCCGATCGCCGTTCAACGCAACGCCCCTTTCGCCCTTCACCCACCGCCATCTCCAGCCGAAAGCGCGCCGCGACGACGACGCCGTCATTGACCTGTCCTCCCGATCTGCTCCCCTCTCCTCTCTTGGCGCCAAAGTCGGGATCTCCTGGCCTCATCTGGCGCCAAAGTCGGGATCCCATCTCGAGCGACGCGTCGACCTCTGGATGTTTGCCCGGATCTTTAAATGTCATCACCAGCAAAATCTTCAAATGTCATCTCACCAAAGTGACAAAGATCCACCAGCAAAATCTTCAAATGTCATCTTCAAAAGTACCACTAGCAAAATCTTCAAATGTCATCTTCAAAAGTACCACCAGCAAAATCTTCAAATGTTATCTTCGAATGTACCACCAGCAAAATCTTCAAATGTCATCTCCCTTGACAAAGAGCAAGCCAGTTGACACCAATAGCCGTCGACCTCCGGATCTGTCGCTGTTGGAGTTGGGGGTTGGGTTAGGTTTGGGTTGGTTGGCTTTGCTAGATGTTTGCGCGGATGTTCTTTCACCATGTCCACACTATCGGGGCCAATCACGTCGATCTGCGACTATGATTTGGTTTTTGCGAGGGTTGGTAGTGCGTGTGAAGATGCCGAGTGTTCTCTATTTGCGAGTCGCTATGATGAACGAGTTAGGTTGTTTTTGCACGAATGTGGAGCTTGGGCCCGAAGATAGGGTCCCTCCGTGGTGTGCGCTCACTTGTCTCAACTTCCGGGGTGCTTGTCTCAACTGTCGCGGAGCGACTATGTCGCGCCAGAGCATCCTCCCGCGCCTATTGTCGTGAACGCCATGGATCTGGGGTTCAAGTGTGATCTGGGCGATGACGAAGTGTGCCCCCCCTCCCGAAGTACGCTGTCTTGCACGATTGTGGAGCTTGGGCCCGAAGATGGGGTCCCTCCATGATGTGCGCGTTTGAGTGTCCTACGATGTCACCGGTACAGTCTTCACAGCACCTACTACCAGGCTATTGAGTTTCCTCCAGCTTAGGTCACTGGCTCGTGACAGCGTTGTCTCTTCCCTCGGATTGGGAGTATGAGTCGAGATAAGTCTGTGTGGTAAGAAATCACCGGAGAGAGCTAGAGCGTGAGAGAGGTGAAGGTATCCTCTCCCCGGCTCTCTCCTGGAGCGTGGTGTTTGGTGGGGTGAGCGAGATAGTTTGTGAGAAATCGCCTGAGAAAGCGCTATCGTGTAAGAGGTGAAGGTATCCTCTTCACGGCTATCTCTTTGGTAGCGGCTGTGAGAGCTATTGGCACATCTGTAGGATGAGTGGTGGAGATGGTGAGATGGTGCGATTGCTGTGCATGTGCCGTGAGGTCAGAATTCGATCTGCGTGGCTTGGACCCAAAGATGGGGTCCCCCCAGTAGGTGAAGGCAGAGATCGGCGGGTGATAAAATCCTGTCATACTTGTTTCAGGTAGGTGTGCATGTACCGTGGAGGCACTGTACGAAGCTAAACTGGCGTACTTACAATTTTGCTGGACCGAACTTGTTTGTCGGCCCACTCTCCAGGGTTGTTGGAGGGATTTGTTGTTTGTACGCATCATGTTGCTTCATGTATGTTTTATTTTCTATCTGTAGTTTGTACTTTGGCCCAGTACTCTGGATTTGTTTCGTTAAGCTCTTATTAATGAAACAAGGTGGCCAGATTCCATCTTTTCCTTCAAAATTTTTTAGTTGGAATAGTTATGAGTTAGTTCTGCACTTCTCTGCCTCAATATTCATCTCATGACCCAAAATTATAAATATACAAACTGAACCTATAGGAGAAGTGATTTCAGCCTCTCGTATTAGTGTCAATCGAGCTACTAGTTGCACCATTTTTAACATCTATCTGAAAAAGGGGAGGTCTTGGGTGATCGATTTTTGTATATTTTGTATATCTTATAGAAAACTTGTATAGGGAGATCTCTTAATCTAATTTATTGCCAACGGTACGAGTTTCAACTTTCAATCCAATAAACTGGATACTCAACCTGTAATGTGTTGAACCTTTATATTAATTCCTCAACCCTTACCGTAAGTAACTTTGAACCAGGTTGTTCTGTCTTTCATTTCCCGTCCTTTACATGCAATCCATGTCAATATATGACGAGGCTAAATTTGAGGAAAAAAAACTCTTGAACTATGACCTATGACCTTTATGCAGAAAACTCTTATAACTTTTTTTTATACAGGAAACCTCCCTGAATTGAAGTATGGTTGTTGCAAAAAAAAAAATCCTAGTATTTTAAAAAACCACATCTAACTTTTCTACTTATATCAGATAACCTCATTCATATTTGCAAGTTGTTTCAAAAAACATCATATATCTTTTGCATTATTGTCAAAAACCACCCTCAATTTTAGCAGAAGTCTCACGCTGGCAGGATGGTTTTTTTGCAACAATAGTTCGGATGGTTTCTGGATAAAAAAAGGTCATGGGAATTTTCTACATAAATGCCATAGGTCAAGGATATTTTTTTTCTTTCAAATTTAGCCATATGACAATGCTCGATGCATATTAGAAAGCTTTAATATGAACTCTTCTCTATCTTCCATCGTAATTTTGAAGTTCCAATACTGGGACATTAATATTTCCTCTGTACCCTGTTAGGGAGTGTTTGGTTGGAGGGGAGGGGAGGGGAGGGAAGGGTTTTTTTTAAAACTTTTCATGTTTGGTTCATTTTTTAGGAGGGGAGGGGAGGAAAATGGGGGGGTGCAACACCCCTCCTGAGCCAATTTTGGCTCCCCTCCAAAAGTGGGGGAATTTGGAGGGGAGAGAAATTATGTCTAATTTTTTAATGTAAATGGACTAAATTGCCCTTTTAGTTAGTTCTCTTTGATATTTTCTCCACACCTTATTCCCCTGAAAATTATTTGGAAATATACGAATCAAGACCCAACAATTGCATCGTACTATTGTACACTTCACTTCATTCGGATATGGTTCAAAGAAAACAAGAAATCCTGTAACTGAAAAGATACAAGGACAGTAAATGAAAAGATATATCATACATGGATAGTTGAGCAGAAAGGATATTATACATGGATATTATATCACCTACACTGCAGATGTTTCACATCGGTATTCATAAAGGAAATCATCAAACATGGAGGAAGCACCGGCTTCTCATCAAGGATCAGCTCTGAAATCTCACTAGCAGCAGCAGCAAAGTTTCTCCTGCACGAAAAATATGCACTTTTATGGTATCAGCTCCTCCGATAAATTCAAAAACGCATGCATCACCCAAAGCCAAATTTGGGTCAGAGAACAGAACAAGCATCGTCAATTCCGATTTTTCATTGTGAGAAGTATGTGACCATTTTGGTCTATAAATGCAGCACAAAAATTCAATGTCAATTCTGAAATACAGCCAAGTTAAGTAGAGCTTAGGTCCTCTTTTTTTTGTGATAAAATATGCTAGAATACAACCCAAGTCATGCATAATAAATAAAATAATAATAATTTGCACACTAAAATAATCAAATTTCGGGATTCAAATAGAAATAAATATATCACACACATAAATAATTGAGAATTAGCCTAATTTCCTTCAAAATTTTAATTATTGAAGTATTCTCAGTGATATATTCTCTACCATGAGAAAAACTCACTTGTACCAAACAATTTGGAATGCAATTAGGGAATACAATTGTGAAGGTTATAAAAGTAATTTTATTATAAAATACATTCCCTCCCCTTGTGAACCAAACAAGAAGATAATTATTTTCTCTCCCCTCCCCTCCTTTGAACCAAACAGAGTCTTCATTAAATCTCTCCCCTCCCCTCCCCTTCCCTCCCCTTCATTAAAATCCCTCCCCTCCCCTTCCCTCCTTTGAACCAAACAGAGCCTTAAGGTTTCTAGGAAGCTAAATATGAAATCCCATTAAGTAATATCAGAAGCTATATACACGAAAAAAACAAACCGTAAATGCTACTCACTCATTCTCATTAAACCTGTAGAGTAATCCTCCAATATCGAGAGCAGCTCAAAATCAGATATAGTCGCCCATAAAAGGCTCTGAATAGAGGGCCTTCCCCTCTTAGCAGCAAGGTCTGCTCTCAAGTTCCCCTCTCTAAAGAGTAATGATGGTGAAAAACTCAATCACCATGTACAGATTAAAATGGCCTATTTGCCCTTCAGAATAGATAATGCGCAACATAAACAGCTTTAGAAGAAACAGAAACTGTACAAGCTACATCATTTTATGAATAGGTTTTGCAGTAAGATACTGAAGGGAGAAGAGAATTAACAATGATGATCAGATAAGTATTTTCTAGAATTGCAAGGAAATATGGAGCAGATACAACTTACTCATTTAAATGCACATAGTAGCATACTTCTTGTTCCAACCCTGCATAATACAATGGGGGATAAAGTGAATAAACATTTCAAAAGCAATTATGCAATTTATTTGAATGTAAATGACTAAACTTGAAGGTGGACTCACTTATGTTGCCACCAATACCATTAAATAATATCTAATTAAAACTAGGAATCAAATCTCAAAAAGTTTGGTAAGTAAGTATCCCAAAAAATGACGAGATCGAGATATAGAAAATAAAGATTAAAGATTAATCCCACTTATTACAAGAGTCAATAGGCCAAGAGGCCCAACAGTACAACTTTGTTTTTCCATTATATGCAACCTTTTGGACCATAATGGTAGGAAAGGACATTAAACAACACCATCCCAAAAGTTTGAATATTCCTTCGTACATTGATATAGAAAAAATCCTAACACTTGGAAGAGAGGGAATTGACTTTCCTCATATTTTAAGGAGATAACCTACAATCAAATGCCCTAAAATGTGATTAAAACTAATATTAAACAATGAGATAAGATCAAGAAAGATTGATTAAGTAGACAGCAAGAAAGCAGATTTTGAGCATTAGCACTACAAGAAGAAAGTTGACGAAAAGTGAATTGGGAGGCTAAGAGATTCCTAAATTCGGTAGGGATAAACTCTCCACTAGAATCAGACCTAAGCGCATCTGTAATCGTCCCAACTCAAAATTTGGATATTTGGCATTTAGAAATAGAAATTTGGGGTGGTAGGGGTAGTCGTTGAAATCAAAATATGGCTTTCTTTCAATAAAATAAAGTGACGGACACGAGATCATGTTTCGTCACGTTAATTTTTTTTATTTTTTTAATTTAATCAAGTGTCGAACACGAGATGATATCTCGTCAGACACAAGTGGGCGGAACAATAGATCTTAATAAACTCTTAATAAAATCAAATTTTGAACGGACACAATATGATATTCCGTCGACTCTATCCTGAAATCAAATATATATATATATATATATATATATATATATATGATCTTCCGTCGAATCAATCTAATTTTTTAAAAAAATTAATGGACCATATTTCATCTTTCGTCCGATACATTTTTAGTGTTGATTTTGTGAATGTATGAAATTTCATGTTTCGTGAGCTATAATTTCCAAATTCCTATTTCGCTTTCCAAATATAGCATACTATCTTCTTCTCAAATCCAAATTTTGAGTATTTGGCCAAAGACTGAGGCACATTTTTAGTCAAATTTGGCAAAATTTGGCTTTTAAGCCAACGACTACATATGCACTAAGAACATCTGTAGTTGTTGGCTATAAAGACATTTTTTGTAAATTTTGGTCAAATAAGCGTCACAGTCGTTTGCTAAATACCCAAAATTTGGGTTTGAGAGAAATAATAATCTAGCATATTTGGAAAGAGAAATAAGAATTTGGAAATTATAGCTCACGAAACATAAAATTTTATCAGTTCAAATTTTTGTTAGAACCCGATTTTATAAATATGAAAAAATACCAACAGCAATTGTGAAGAACTGAAATACAGGAAATAAAAATAGTAAATTGAAGGCTTTGCACAGAGTCGAGATGAAAAATCTCTCTCCTTAAAGGCAGAATTCGCCCCGTAGTGTGACGGTAGCTGGCGAATTGCTTCCTAGGATACAACTGTACCTTCTCTGTGTTAGAACCTGAATATAAAATAATAAAATCCCAACAGAACTTGTGAAGGAATCAAAAAAAAAATTGAAGAGAAACAGTAAGTAAAGGATTTGCACAGAGTCAAGATTTGAAATCTCTGTCCTTAAAGCAGAATTCGCCCCGTAGTGTGACGGTTACCGGCGAATTGCTTCCCAGGATACAACTGTACCTTCTCTGAAGAATGCAGCACCCTTGCTTCAGAGACAACGAACTGTTGTCTGTGTTGTATTCTCAGTTAACACTTGACACTGACACAGAGGAGAAGAAGAAGAATAGAAATGTAAAAATTCTATATTTGTATGTAAGACTCTGTCTGGTTTTATAGAGGAAAGTTGGACTGGAGACTGTTCAGCAGCTGCCATTACTCTATAACAGCAGAGTAATGGGGACTCTTCAGATTCATAACTGGTGAGCCATTACTCTGCTGTTACAGAGTAATGGGCACCAGTTACTGAATCTGAAAAGCCTTTTCAGTTCAGTAGGGGAAGAGTTTGTCTGGGCAAAAGAAATAAAATAAAAATTTAAGCCAGACCAGACCAGACCAAGCCGAACCGAACCGAACCGAAGCCGAGGCCGGGGCCGGGGTTTGTCATTTTGGCTAAGTCCTCTCTCCACTACACGTTAGTGGTAACCCCCGGGCCACGCCCTTTAGTCCAGTTTTCTAGAATATATACTAGACAAAATCATTTCCAATTTCCGATATGGGACTATCTATTTTCTCCAAGTTGCCAAGTTAGTACATTTCAAGTACCCAACTTTGGATCAACATTTCTCATTCATACGGAATTCATTTTTGGCAAGTGAGTATACTACGGAATAGTACTCGTCGAGAGGATCGCAATCCACTCATTTTCCGGCACCACCGGTGGCCGGAGCCTGCCGGAATCCGGCCCGGAAAATTGCAAAATTAATTCCAACAATCCCGCACATGAATGGAAATTACCAGACCATGTAATCCAGACACGACAGAAAAACAAAAAAAAATATGACAGAAAGACTGAGAGTACAATCGGAAAATCACTGCTTCAGGAATGGTAGTAATTTTTCAACTTTGAACCACCCTTAGTAATTAGCTATCAGATTCACTTGACCAGGTAGTGATCATGATGTCTTGAACTACCCGGGCGTTCATGTGAACCTAGACAATAACTATCACACAGTTTCATCTCCTCACAGAACTAAGTTCTCTTGTTGTGTTTATTTTGGCCTTGAACATCCCTGGTTAATCGTGAGTGAACTTGGAGAATGTAGCCTCTATTCATTCCCCTAGAAACGGCCCCATTTCACACTCACAAGGTGATTGCCCATAAAGAGTATCCTGCTATACCCCACTTTTATTTCAAAGCTATGGGAATCATTAAAAGCCAAGCTTATCCTAACTATTTGCAGACAGCACTTGTTTTATCATCCTAAGAATGGGTATGAGATGTTAATCTCTCAGTGCTTTCATTGATTCAACAAGATTTAGTTGTCCCTTTGAACCTAGATCTTGGGATCTCCAATTCCTAGGTAGGGTTTCCATCAAGTATCCTCTTTCGTCATAGGCTTTAAACCCATTCCTCTTGATGATCTCACAACCTGCTCTCGCGACAGACCTTTAGTAAATGGATCCGCTAGGTTGTCGGCCGATTTTATATATTCTATAGAGATTACTCCATTTGAGAGCAGTTGTCTAATGGTTTTGTGTCGCCTTCTGATATGACGAGACTTACCATTATACATACAACTCAGTGCCCGTGCTATAGCCGATTGGCTGTCACAGTGTACACATAAGGCAGGCACTGGTTTTTCCCACATTAAAATATTCTCTAAGAAGTTTCGAAGCCATTCTGCTTCCTCTGCCACTTTGTCTAAAGCAATAAACTCAGATTCCATGGTGGATCTGGCCAATAGCGTTTGTTTAGAGAATTTTCATGACACAACTGCACCACCAAGTGTGAAAACATATCCACTTGTGGATTTTGAGTTCCTTGAGTCCGATATCCAGTTGGCATCATTGTAGCCTTCCAGTACTGCTGGATATCTGGTGTAATGCAGCGCATAACTCTGAGTATGTCGCAAGTAGTTCAATACTCTAGTTATTCCTTTCCAGTGACTTCGTCCTGGGTTACTCGTGTATCGGCTCAGTACGTTTACCGAATGTGTTAGGTCCGGTCTTGTACAATTTGTTAGGTACATCAGACTACCAATTACACGTGCATATTCCAGTTGTGATATGCTTTCGCCTGTATTTTTGAACAGGTGAAGACTTAGATCGACAGGACCTTTTGCTGTCCCATTGGAATAATTCTTGAATCTTTCAAGTACTTTCTCAGCATAATGAGCTTGAGACAAAGTAATCCCCTCAGATGTCCTGGAAACTTTGATTCCTAGTATGACATCTGCAACTCCCAAGTCTTTCATGTCAAACTTGACACTAAGCATGCTCTTAGTTTGTTTGATAATGTCGTTATTGCTTCCAATAATGAGCCTGTCATCTACGTATAGACAGACCAGAATGTATCCATTTGGAGTATTTTTTATGTAGATACATTTATCACATTCATTTATTTTGAAATCATTTGACATCATAACCTTGTTAAATTTTGCATGCCACTGCTTTAGAGCTTGTTTCAGGCCGTACAGTGATTTTACAAGCCTGCACACCTTATTTTCCTGTCCAGGAACTACGTAACCCTCAGGTTGTTTCATGTATATTTCTTCTTCTAAGTTCCCATTTAGAAATGCAGTTTTAACATCCATTTGATGTATTTCCAGGTTACGTAGAGCTGCAATAGCTATCAACATTCTTATGGATGTTATTCTTGTAACTGGGGAATATGTATCGAAGAAATCTAGGCCTTCTTTTTGCCTAAATCCTTGTACCACAAGTCTAGTCTTATGTTTCTCTATTGAACCATCTGGTTTCAATTTTTGTTTGAAAATCCATTTGCATCCTAGAGCTTTACATCCAGAAGGCAAGTCGACTAACTCCCATATATGATTTTGCATAATGGAGTCTATTTCACTTTTGATTGCTTCCTTCCACATAGGAGCATCAGGCATAGACATGACTTCCTTGAAAGTTCTGGGCTCATTCTCTAACAGAAAGGCCGTCACAAAGTCAGGACCAAATGATTTTGATGTTCTAGCCCGTTTACTTCGTCTAGGCTCATCAGTATCATGTTCTGGTTCATCAACTGAATTGCTTGCATCCCCTTGTTCACGTGTACGTTTGGGGTACGTAGTATCCTTGCACGGAAACACGTGTTCAAAGAAGGAAGCATTCCTTGATTCCATTATTGTATTCTCATGGATATCCGGTATATCCGATTTGTATACCAAGAACCTATATGCACTACTGTTGTGTGCATAGCCTATGAATATGCAATCAATCGTCTTAGGTTCGATGGTGACCCGTTTCGGGTTAGGTACTGCCACTTTTGCTAGACACCCCCACACTTTGAGGTATTTATACGAAGGTAAATTACCTTTCCATAGTTCATATGGTGTCTTGCCGGTTTTCTTGTGAGGTATTTTGTTGAGAATGTAGTTGGCAGTCAGCAATGCTTCCCCCCACATGTTTTGGGATAAGCCAGAATTCAACAACAAGGCATTCATCATCTCCTTTAGAGTTCAGTTTTTGCGCTCGGCAGTACCGTTTGATTCGGGTAAGTAGGGAGCAGTTGTCTGATGAACTATTCCATGTTCCGAGCAGAACATGTTAAATGGTGCATCATATTCTCCTCCTCTATCACTTCTAACGATTTTAATCGTTTTCCCAAGTTGATTCTCAACCTCAAGTTTATATTCTTTGAATTTATCTAAAGCCTCATTTTTTCTATGTAACAAATATACATAACAAAATTTTGTGCAATCGTCTATGAAAGTCATAAAGTACTTTTTGCCACCTCTGGTCTGCACATATTTTAAGTCACACAGATCTGTGTGAATAAGACCTAGAGTTTCTGTGTTTCTTTCTACAGAACGTGATGGAGTTTTAGTGAGTTTGGCCTTCGTGCAAACTTCACATTTTTCTGAGTTATCTACCTTAAATTTTGGTAGCAAATTCATGTTAACTAATCTACGCATAGAATTTACATTAACATGACCTAGTCTTTCATGCCAAACAGAGGAAGACTCAACAACATAGACAATAGGAGTTATTTCATTAACTTTGGGAACAGCAGGAACAATAGTTTTAGGGATGACTGTCATTACATTAAACTTGAACAGTCCATCCTTTACATATCCTTTACCTAAGTATACCCCATTCTTGGACAGTACAAAATTATCAGAAACAAGTACAACTTTAAACCCAGTCTTACTTAGCAAAGAACCTGATATCAAGTTCTTTCTAATGTCTGGGACATGCAGCACATTTGTGAGTGTTAGCTCTTTGCCTGAAGTCATTTTCAGCACTATCTTCCCTGTTCCTTCAATTTTGGAGGTGGAAGAGTTTCCCATGAACAGCTGTTCATCTTTCTTGCACTTCTGGTAGGAGGTGAACATTTCCTTGTCCGAGCAGAAATGCTTGGTGGCCCCAGTATCATACCACCATTCACGAGGATTGCTCCCCACAAGATTTACCTCTGAAACAACAGCACAGAGGTCCAGGTCAGAAAGACCAGTGGACAAGTTCTCAGCTATGTGTACATGGGATTTTTCATTTCCTTTTACATGTCCTGATTTTGAATGATTACTGTCCTTACTGCAGCACTTAGAAATTTTGTGCCCCAGCTTACCACACTTGTGGCATTTCCCAGCAAACCTCTTTGCAAGAGGTTTTTTGTTTGAGGCCTGTGGCAAAAACTTCCTCTTCTTGCCATTCTGTTCGTGCTCTACCACATCGGCCTTTTCTATGGACTGATTTCCATAGGACCTGTCAGCCTTGCGATTCTCTTCTTCGATCCGCAACCTGACAATTAGATCTTCAAGAGACATCTCCTTTCGTTTGTGTTTGAGGTAGTTCTTGAAGTCTTTCCACCCAGGTGGAAGTTTTTCAATGAACGCTTCAACCTGGAATGGTTCGCACAACGTCATATTTTCTGCAGCAATGTCGTGCATTATAACCTGCAGTTCTTGGACTTGACTCACCACAGTTTTGGAGTCAATCATCTTGTAGTCCAGAAATTTGCCGACAAAAAATTTCTTGGACCCGGCGTCTTCTGTTTTGTACTTCTTTTCCAGGGACCCCCACAGGAGTTTGGACATCTTGAAGACACAGTAGACGTTGTACAGAGAGTCTACCAAGCCATTCAGGATGTAGTTCCTGCAGAGGTAGTCACCCTGAGTCCACGCATCATCTGCAGCAACGGAGTGTGCATCCATTGGCGCCAGCATCGGGGCAGATTCATTGAGGAATCTGTCCAGCTTCAAAGTGGTCAGGTAGAACTGCATCTTCCCCTGCCACTTTTTGAACCCAGTTCCATTGAACTTCTCCGGTTTTTCTCCCACAGTTATGTGCGTGGGCAGAACGACCGAATGTGTCGCAACCGATTGTGCAGTCACATTTTGGGTCACCGGTGTTTGGGTACTGAGAAGCCCAGTAGCAACTTCAGTTGGTGTGTTCTCCATGTTTTTTGTTTTTTCTGAAAATGTTCGAAACAGAGACTATTAGTTGGTTTTTTCCGAACAGCACCTGTAAACAGACTTCACAAAACTGTTAGAATTTGTGAGGAAAAAATTCTGCTTTAAGATTGTTAGAACCTGAATATAAAATAATAAAATCCCAACATAACTTGTGAAGGAATCAAAAAAAAATTGAAGAAAAACAGTAAGTAAAGGATTTGCACAGAGTCAAGATTTGAAATCTCTGTCCTTAAAGCAGAATTCACCCCGTAGTGTGACGGTTACCGGCGAGTTGCTTCCCAGGATACAACTGTACCTTCTCTGAAGAATGCAGCACCCTTGCTTCAGAGACAACGAACTGTTGTCTGTGTTGTACTCTCAGTTAACACTTGACACTGACACAGAGGCGAAGAAGAAGAATAGAAATGTAAAAATTCTATATCTGTATGTAAGACTCTGTCTGGTTTTATAGATTAAAGTTGGACTGGAGACTGTTCAGCAGCTGCCATTACTCTGTAACAGCAGATGGGGACTCTTCAGATTCATAACTGGTGAGCCATTACTCTGCTGTTACAGAGTAATGGGCACCAGTTACTGAATCTGAAAAGCCTTTTCAGTTCAGTAGGGGAAGAGTTTGTCTGGGCAAAAGAAAAAAAATAAAAATTTAAGCCAGACCAGACCAGGCCGAACCGAACCGAACCGAAGCCGGGCCGGGCCGGGCGCGCGCGCGCGTGTGTTTGTCATTTTGGCTAAGTCCTATCTCCACTACACGTTAGTGGTAACCCCCGGGCCACGCCCTTTAGTCCAGTTTTCTAGTATATATACTAGACAAAATCATTTCCAATTTCCGACATGGGACTATCTATTTTCTCCAAGTTGCCAAGTTAGTACATTTCAAGTACCCAACTTTGGATCAACATTTCTTATTCATACGGAATTCGTTTTTGGCAAGTGATTATACTACGGAATAGTACTCGACGAAAGGATCGCAATCCACTCATTTTCCGGCACCACCGGTGGCCGGAGCCTGCCGGAATCCGGCCCGGAAAACTACAAAAAATAATTCCAACACTCTGAAGAGCAGCACCCTTGCTTCAGAGATTCCAGCGAACTGCTGTCTGTGATGTACTCTCAGTTGACACAGAGGAGGAGAAGAAGAATGAAACTTTTACTGTCTAAACGACTGCAGGATTCAGTAGCCTTATAAGAGAAATTGAGACTCTTCAGAGGCCCATTACTCTGTAACAGTAGAGTAATGATCCACTACTTTGCAACAGCAGAGTGGTGGTTCAGATTCATAACTGGTGAGCCATTACTCTGCTGTTACAGAGTAATGGTATTAGTTACTGAATGTGAAAAGCCTCATCAGTTTACTGGGGGAAAATATTTTTTGTCTGGGCAAAAAAAAAAATTTAAGCCAGAGCCAGAGCCAAATCGAACCGAGCCGAAGCCGAAGCCGGGTCATTTTGGCTAAGTCCTCTCTCTATTACACGTTAGTGGTAACCCCCGAGTCACGCCCTTTAGTCCAGTTTTCTAGTATATATACTAGAAAAAATCTTTCCCAATTTTCGATATGGGACTATCCATTTTCTCCAAGTTGCCAAGTTAGTACATTTTAAGTACCCAACTTTGGACCAACATTTCTCATTCATATGAAATTTGTTTTTGGCAAGTGAGTACACCATGGAATAGTACTCGTCGAGAGGATCGCAATCCACTCAATTTCCGACGCCGCCGGTGACCGGAGCTTGCCGGAATCCGGCCCGGAAAACTGCAAAAATTAATTCCAACAATTTTTTCCGCGAAATTGTATCGAACGAAAGATAAAATCACGTCCAGATTTTTTAAAATTATATAGAACGGACGGAAGATCATCTTCCGCCCGTTCATTTGCTTTTCAAAAGTACCAAAATTAAGAGTTAATTAAGATTTAATTAGGATTTACGATTTTATTAAGAATTAATTAGGATTTAATTATTTTAATTATTTAAATAGGTCTCAAACTAGATTTGATCTCTCGTTCATGACAAATTTAATTAGGATGAAATAACGAACTTAATTGTCAGACGAGATTTGATCTCTTATCCATGAAATTTTTTTAAAAAAATTAAACGTAACGAAACATGATCTGTCGTCCGCCATTTTTTTATATGTAAAACAGCTATATTTTGGGTTCAACGACTACAACTACAACCCCAAATTTCTATTTTTAAATGCCCAATATCTAAATTTTGAGTTGGGACAACTATAGATGCTCTAAGAGCATCCACAGTCGTTTGCTTGTTTGCCATTTTTTGCATTGTAGGGGTACTGTAGCCGACACAGTCGTTGGGTATTTCACTATTTTGTCATTTTTTAGCCATTTAGCTACAGTAGAAATGTAAAAATAACATTCGAAATAGCAAAATGCATATTTTGCCAAACAAAACATCATGTGTCGTCTCGACTATTTAATTATATTTTTAAATAATCGGACGAAACATCATTCGTCCGAAGTAAAAAAAAAAAACAAAGAAAAAATCCCAGAAATATGCCTATAATGGCTGGACGAAACATGATTGGTCCAGGCCATTGGGTCCATTTCCTTTAATGAAAAAAAATGCAAATTATCATCATTGGTTACTGGGTACAATTATTTATTTTTTTTGCAAATTTATAAATTGCTTTTGCAATTTGGTAATTGTTTTTTGCAAATTTGTAAATGTTTTTACAATTTTTTTTGCAAAAAAAATCTCCGTAAAACCCGGACGAAATACCGGTTATTTTGGCCAAAAAAATTATGCTTTGGACGTCCCGTATATTTAATTAGTATTTTCTAAGTTTCTGCCTATATAAATTATTTTTTAATCACAGACTGGGTTTTTTTTAACAGATTTATTCATTTTTTATCTTTTTCACGACTGCAGCATTTCGCCAAAATAGATCGGTAAAATTTACATTTTACCATTTTTTAGGTCAAACGACTCTGTATGCTCTAAAGGCTTACTTTTGCTATTGGACTGAATTGTATATAGCAATCATAGCAATAAAGTTCGGTAACTTGAATGCATAACATCATGGAAAATTGATATCATGGACCAAAACTTTTACTTGATTTATTTTTAAAACCAGGAAGGTCCATAAATATTAGAAACCGCAAAACCTCATAATTGATTGCTTTTAGACCCATTTTGTAATTTTAATAATGGGTCAATTCCACATGGGTCCCTAACAAATGTAAAAAATCCATATACCTCACTCACAATTTGATACTTCTAATAATTAACTAACAGTGTTGGCCAATACCCAAAAAAATACATTTGCTTACTATTATCACTCTACTTATGTTAAATTTTACCATGAGTTTGATAATGACCATTTTGTCCACCTTTCAAAATTCAAGGTTGAGGTTTAGGATTAGAATTATTGTCACTTTACGTATGTTAAATCTTACTCTGAGTTTGAAAATAACTATTTTGTTATTCTTTCAAATCTACGGTTAGGGTCCCTAACCTAACCCTAACTCTAAACCCTTAACTCTAACCTTAAAAGGGCAAAATAGTCATTTTCAAACTCTGAGTAAGATTTAACATAAGTAGAGTGACAATAGCAAACAAAAATACTTTTTTAGTATTGGCCTAAAAATATCAATTGTGAGTAAGGCATACAGAATTTTCACATTTGTTATTGACCCATGTGGGACAAAACCCATTACTCTTTAAGGGTAAGGCTACATCTACTACTTTTATTTTTACTACCTTAGGTGGTACACTATTAGTGGAGGTTTTTGTAGAGTAGGTGGTAGAAACATTTAACAGTAGTGTGTCACCTAAGATAGTAAAAAAAAAAAGTAGTAAATTTGGTAGTAGCTGTAGCATTACCCTACTCTTTAATAATACACATGTAAGCGTTGTAAAAAATTGTTTTGTTATCTTTCCCATTTTGACCTTGTCTTAAAAAAATTGGTTCCAACTCCCAAAAAAAAAAGAAATTAATTTTTTTTTAAATATATATAAAAAATCTGCTCCTAAAATCATAATTAAAAAATAAAATAAAATAATTCAAACTAACAATTAAACAAGGAGAAGCGAACAAGAAATTCTAACCTGCTCCTAAAAAGCTCGATAATGTCCGCAGTTGTAGCTCTTTTTCGACCAAGAACCGGCGTATCCACACACAAACAAAACCTAAATCAGCGAAAATCGATTAAATT